>JANHMN010000023.1:31729013-31739489 GCA_030674055.1 Rhabdomys pumilio | reverse complement strand
GAGAGAGAGAGAGAGAGAGAGAGAGAGAGAGAGAGAGAGAGAGAGAGAGAGAGAACAAACGAGGACCAAAACCAAAACTCAAAAGCTCAAAAGCATACTAGGTGTGCCAGGAACTCTTCATCTGGAGCAGCATGGCAGGGCTAACTGCCCTCCTCTTTGGACTTCAGAGAAACCACCCCCCAGGGCCCAGTGGGTGGATTCTAACACGCTATGGAACTAGAGGGGTCCCAGACTTGGGGTTAGGCTCCACCAAGGAGCATCCAGCTCTGTTCCCGGATGAGAGAAGACAAGATTCTCAGCCACAGTCAACTCTCAACCTTGGCGGGTACAAGGAAAACAGCAACCTGGAATCCAACGACGACCCCCAAGTGTGGGATTTTTCCCTCTAGGCAAAATGGCAGTTTGGCACAAGTGTGTGTGTGGGGGGGGGCTTCGTCTGATCTCTTCCAAGTCCCCATCTTGCTGAGAGGGATCAAACCAGGTTCCGGCTTCCGTGGAGCCTGGACTCTGCCCTATGAACGAGTGTCTTACGACCCAAGGACGAGCTGTAGCCTTCTCCTGGTGTGTGTGTGTGGGGGGGGGGGGGGCGGGGGGGGGGAGAGGGAGTCCCAAGAGCCTAAGGCTGTGGCCTCTGGGGAAGGTAAGGAGACGAAGGTCACTCCCTACCCTGCGTGCTTCGGATCTCTGGGCCATGGGGTCTTAGCCTTACCAAAACAGAGTCCAACTTTCCAGCTGACACCCGAGCAGTCTTCCTATCTGGTAACCTAAGGGTGCTGCCATCCCGTCCCAGTTCCCCTCTTCGTCGCCCCTCCCACCTCCCACTGCCCAGCAGTCTGGGCAGGAGACTCAGATCTGTGAGGCTCAGATATTGGACCAGATGTTTTTCAGACTCAGCACTCTTCCGCTATGTCTCGAGAAACGGTCTGACTGGTGTATCTCCCAACCCTCTCAGAGCTCTCTCCCGAAAGGAAGAAGAACAGAAGAGGGGGGTAAGGATGAAATCCTAGCTGGTTTGGAAATGTCCCAGGACCGCCCCGCACAGTTTAAAAGCCGGTTAATTCTGAAGCGTTCACGATGCAGGAGGATCCAGAGCCCTGCAAAGACGCTCTGAAACCCAGTAGTATACAGTGTTGCGCTAGAAAGGTCACATCAGTCTTCCCAGTTCCGTCACCAGTATCCCTCTTAGACCAGGACACTGTCCCAACTTGGACCTGGTCTCCTGACCCCATTCAGATATGTGGGTCCTGCGGGAGCCCAAAAATTCTCATCCAATCTCACCCTACCTCACTTTTCTGGACCTGACCTTGTACTTTGACCCACACAGAACAGCACCGGAGTGCACCCGGCTGGGCTTGGAAACCCAAGGTTCGTAACTCCTATGGCAGAGACTGGAGACAGGGTCGTCCTCAAGTATCAGGCGGGCGCTTCGCTCCGGCCTGGTCTCCACGCCTGCTCCTACCCCGGGCCTATGCCTCTGGGCGGCGGGCCGTGCGCGACGGGATGCTGAGTGTCTGTGCGCGGGGCCGCCTATATTTACACCCAAAACAAAATAATTACACTCTTGTCGGAGGGAGAAAGCCAGTGATTAGGCGCAGGCTCTTTGCGGCAAAGCAGTTTCTCAGTGGTACACCAGTATAATTTTTCACGGCTGGCTGAAATCAAAGAGGGGAAGTAATGAATCCGGAGAGCAATTTAAATTTACAATTTGTAACGCCGCCGCCGCTGCCGCGCAGACCCGGCCGAGAGCGCAGCTCCCAGCCGCTCGCTGCGTTTGTTTAATGTTAAAGCTTCGCTGGCTCTTGGTGGGGGAGTGGGGGGAGATGAAGATACATGATGGGGGGGTAATGATCGAGGTCGGGAGAGGACCGGCTGCTGCGACATCTGAGATGCTTCCGGGAGAAAAGGGAAGGGGCGAACCTCCTGGATTCCCCCTTCCCACCCCACCCCGCCCGCGATGATGGGGCCTCCAGCCCGCTCCTTCTCAAAATAAATAAATAAACAAACAAATAAATAAATAAATAAATAAATGAAAGAAAATAAGGCCATTCTGACTTAAGAATGATCAGAGACTTAAGAAGACTTAGAAGGAAGGACCCAGGCAGTCGGAGATGGCCCCTTTCTTGATGGCTGAAGAATCTCAGAGGCATGGGGAGAGGAGTAGAGATACGGCGAGAAAAATGTCCTTCTCGGCCGGTGAAAGAGGCACCTCATTCCTCCACCTCTGTCCAGTGTCCCCAGCTGGAGACCGGGAGAAAGACACCCCCCACGCCCAAGCTCTCCAGGCCTAGAAACTCCCACTCCAGCCGGGAGGTGTGCGTCTCTTCGCCAGTAATTAATTACCGAACTCAAGGGGGAATACGCAAGCAACATTTTGCTAACTCTACGGGGCTTAAGTGATTGGAAACAGATTATTATCTTGTTTGTCTTTTGTCTGTTTCATTTATCCCCGCGCCGTCTGTCGAGCTGTAATGTTGATACTCTTTACTCTAGAAGGGAGATTTTTTTTTTATATAGTAAATTCCATCAACATCTTGTATAAGTGACATTGAGTCTTGGCGCATCACCCTGTTAAGACACAAGCGTTTATTAGTTACATATAGGAGGGGAATTTCACTGCCGGGTGGCCATCTGTCAGTGCTGTTGGGGCGGGATAATATATAAAATAGCTGGTCTGCTATTTTTCCCGGGAGAGATAGTGATGTAGAGGAATCTGCCGTGGCTCCCAGACTGGCATGGGGGGAGGGGGGGTCTGTAAATAGGGTTGGACCATATGAATTGGTGAGGCACCCAGGTGACTCTGAAGTCCTTTGAGCCCTTGTGAGGCTCCTATAAGCCCAACCAACCCTCAAATGCTACAACCATTGGCTCAGCCCCAGGTGGCCCACTCACAGCCAGGCTTGGGGGACCCCCCCCCCCAGGGTAGTTTCTCTCTATGACAGTTCTCTCCCTAGCTTGGCATTCAGTGGTTGGGCTGTGACTGCACGTTGACATTTAGGAACATTCCAGGAGAAGTGGGCTGATGGGTTTGTCCAAGAGTGAAGACTCAGCTGGGGCTGGGTGAGCAGAACTGTGTCTGGGGACACAGGAGGGGCCTGGCACCTGAGATTCCTTGTGGTGACTTGAGGGACTGTGTGGCCACAAATGGGGAAAAGGGGGTGCTGCTGAGGAGGAGGGTTGAGAGACTGTAGTGTCAGGATGTGAGTTTTCCCTGCATATCTCAGCAGCAATTCATAATGGAAGCCTTTGAAGTGTTTAGATGGATGCCAGGCTCCAAATTGGGCAAAAAGGCAGAGGGAGAAGGAGACCACAGAAGAAAGGAAAATAGAGAAGAGAGAGAAAGGATTGGGGCCAGGGGAACAGGAAAGGGGGAGCCACTGAGCTAAAGAGAGAAACACTCCAGGAGAATCAGGGAGTTGAGGGGAAACCTCCAAGAGACAAAGGCGCAGGGCAGTGGGCTCGCCTCAGCTGGCAGCTTATGTGAATCCCATCTTCTCTGGGCCCTTCCCTATCTCCTTTGCATCCTGTCCACTCAGGGAGCATTTGTGCCCCAGCAAACAGTCTGGGTAGTGCCACAGAGCTTCTTTTGGAAGCTTCCAGACTCTCTCTCTCTCTCTCTCTCCTCAAGCCTAGGAGGCCTGAGTGTGATCTAGTCTGCTTGGTCCTGGTAACAACACTCCATTACACTGCAGTACACTGCAGGTGCCAGTCTCTTTGACAAAGGAGTGACCAGGTGATGTACCCACATACAGAAGCTGCCTAAGTTGGGAGAACGCTTTCCCAAAGGCTCAGCTGATGAGACTCTTCAAGTCTTTGCCCCTTAATCCAGGAAGAGAATCCTCTGCTACTGATATACGTACGGTTCCTCCACTCCTACAAAGAGTCGTGTAAATAAAAATTTACTGTAGACACACACATAAGCACACACATCTACAAAATTCTGTGCCCAGGATCACACAGCCTGGCTCTGTCGCACATAGAGTCTCTAGTGGGAGCATAGATATTTACACAGACCCACGCTCAGACGTTAAAACACGCCTTCATGCCAGGGTAAGCACATGCGTACGAGTGACTTTACACCCTTGCTCTGTACTTTTCTTCCCTCTTGCAGCCAATCGACCCATGTAAGCAGTCACACAGAGACACAGACGGACAAAAAAAATTAATAATGCATATCTTAACACACAACCCTAGCAGGATCACGGGAAATTATAAACGGAAAATTTTACACGCAAAAAAAAAGAAAGAATGGGGGGAAGGAAGGAAGAAAGAAAGAAAGAGAAACAAAAAAAAAATCCCTCCACGTCCCAGGGTTTGATCGCGAACACGCTATAAATAAAATAAAGTGAGAATTTTCAAGCAGTGGATATTTACTAACAAACTCGGCAAATACGCCCAAACACACATTCATAGCCAAGTCTTGGCACAACTCCTATATGGCTCCAACCCTTGAGCCCCAGCCCCACACCATCAGCGTCCTTCCCAGCAGCAAGCAAATATCCAGAAACATTCTCCCACCCTACCTCGCCCCAGGCCTGGCTGGCCTCCCAGAAACAAGGCCTGATCCCTTTTCTTCCCCCCACCCCCCAGGGCCCACACGCCCCTCCACAGCGTACACCTGCTGGCACCCACACACCTGCGAAGCTGCCTTTGGCTCCAGGAGAGAGCCAGAACTTAGAGCATCTCTGGCGCCCTGGAGTGCCTATGGCGCCCGGCCGTGACCAGCTTCCCTTGCTCTGCAGAGTGACTCACTCACCAGGGTTCCCGCCAGCCTGACCGGGAATCTGGCCGATGTGGCAGGGACCGGCGTAGTGAGCTGCCGCCTCCCGTCTACCTGCCGGAAAACCCATCCGAGGTAGACCACCCCCTTCTCCACACCTCCCCCAGTGCCGGGTGAGCTGGGCGCTTAGAAATGGCATTCGAGATTCCCAGACCAGGCCAGGTAACATCCCTGAGTCAACCTGACTGGGAGTGGGGGAAGAAGACACATAACTACCCAAGCTTCCCGCCTTCAGTCTCTTGGTGAGAAAAGCCTCGCTGGGCCCTAGCCCCGTGGGTGACAAAAGAAACCACAGCTGGGAGAAGTGCCCGGGTCTCCCAGCTCCTAGGCTCAGAGCCCGAGCGAGCCGCGGTCTAAAGCAAGAGGGAGCTGGGCGGGTTCGGATGCAGGGGGACCACAGCGCACTCCCCGCCTGGGCAACTTCTACAGGTTGTGAGGATGGAGAACCTGGTGGGAGGTCCCTCCATGTCTAGGCCTTGGAACCCTGCCGCCCAAAAATTATTCGTGGAGAGAGAAAAAAAAGAACCCTGGTTTTCGGTTCGCGCCCCTCACCCCTCCAGATCCAAACTAGAAGGTAAATACTTACTTAGCTTGGGAACCAGGTACTAGCAAATACTCGGCAATACTGATGTCTTGTTTTTTTTGCTCTGTCCTGACCGCAACGCTGTAGCCAATTTAGATATGCTATAAATTTAAGAGGTTGCTATGGTCACGGCGCGCCCATTGGCCGCCCGGCCCCCTACGTGCTGCACCACGTCACCAAATCTGAATAAGGATGCGCGAATTAGGCGGCGGCCAGACAAAGATGAGGATCGGGACCGCTTGAAAGTGGGGGAAAGTGCCGGCGCCTCCGCCAACCGGGAAAGCCGCTCGCCGGTGCCGAAGCCAGCAGCCGCGGAGGACACCTGCTCGAAGCTGGAGCGAGCGCCCGGGCGCGACCCGTGACATGAGGTTGTGACCGCCACCGCCCTCCACGCCACTCTGGGCAGTGCAGCGCCAGGCCGGAGAGTGTCGGAGGACTTGACCCCGAGAAGTCTTGGTTGATTCGTATCGAACTCGCCCCTACCGAAGCCTACAGACCAGGGAGGCTGAGAGCCACAGCAGCGGGGACCGAGAGGCCCTAAGGGCCCAGGGGCCCCAAGGAGGACGAGGCGGCCCGAGCCGCCGGGTCGCGCGGCTATGATGGTGCACTGTGCCGGCTGTGAGCGGCCCATCCTCGACCGCTTTCTGCTGAACGTGCTGGACCGCGCGTGGCATATCAAATGTGTTCAATGCTGCGAGTGCAAAACCAACCTCTCGGAGAAGTGTTTCTCTCGGGAGGGCAAGCTGTACTGTAAAAACGACTTCTTCAGGTAAGAGGCCCCGCCGCGCCCTGCTGCCTACCACTGGCTGGCCCGAGCTCCATTCTGGCTCCTTGGGAATTAAGGGACCAAGAGACCCACCCCAGCGTGGGGGGTGGGTGGGCAGATAGGCCTCTGCTCTCCTCAAGCCCTGTCCTCTGCTTATGGAATGCTAAGGTTGAGACAAGGAAGGAGGACGTAGTTTGGCCGCCTCACCTTGGGTCTGCCAGGCAGCAGCAGAGATCGGCCAGATAGCAGAGGCCGGAAGCTGAGCAACTTCCTCTGGACCCCTTCCCCATACCTGAGTCCCGAGGACGGAAGCTTCGAGACTCCCCTTTCCAGATTCCAAAGGTGTGCCAGGAGTTCAGAGCAGCTGGGAGCTTCTTGTTCCAAACAGAAATTCTAAGCCCAGAGGGTAATCTGAGGACAAACAGAAACTTCCCACTCCCAAAGGATCCTAGCTAAGAAGGATCCTCTGGAGATGGGAGACGAGGACCTTCCCCTTGCCCCCATCCCTGATTCATGTTCTCCCTAATTGGAAAGACATTGAAGAAGTGGAAGCTGAGAATCCGCAGATCTGTTCTGAGATGTATCATCTCCCTTCCTAAGTCCCATATGGCCCCTCAGGCAGGCCAGGACCCAGTGTCTCTGTGGGCCTCAGTTTCCCCAAATGGGAAATGCTAAGAGGCAGTCTAGAAACGTGTGGGGGGATTCGGTAGCTTCGCTTTCTGCCTGTTTTCCACCCGGCACCCAGACTGGCTTTGTGAGTCTGAATTCCAGGCACTGAGGGGGCGTGATTAGCTCGGCAGAGGAGAAAGGCAGCCGCCTGCCCCAGTGGCCGGGCACTTGGGAATTTGAATAGGAAAAAATGTCAGCCTCGCCTTTACACGTGTAAACTCCCCGGCCCCAGAGGCCCTGGCGCCCCTAATGTGGCATGCTTGCAAAGCACCTAATGATTTTTGATAAGGTGTATATAGCCAATTATGCTGCCGGATAAGGCCAAAAGTGACTTATGGTTTCTAATGCTCTCACTACATCAATGTCACCCAAATTCACTCTGTTTAGAGACATGGGTGTGAGTGGATGAAGGGGTCCCCCAGGTTCCTGAGCCCTCTTTTTTCCTCTCCTCACAGCCTGAACCCCTTCCTTTAGGTTCTGCACCACCCATTGTGTGTGCTCAGGGGGTACTTTCTTCCAGAGTCCAAGGTAGAAAAAGGATTTGTTCAGAGGCAAGGGAAAGAGGGCTTCGGAGTGATTCCAGGTCTTGCCTGGGCAGAACTTTAAGATCAGCTTGTGTCCCCATTCTTCTGCTGTCTGCTGGGGCCAGAGATGGGGGAAGAATGTGTGTGTGTGTGTGTGTGTGTGTGTGTGTGTGTGTGTGTCCAGAAACAGACTTCCTGTTTCCAGAATGTACTCCTCTGAGGGTCTCCTGTCCCCAGCTCCCGATGACTGGGAGTCTAGCAGATCTCCCAGGTAGCACTAGAAAGCGAGAGGACGGTTCTGGCCTTTCTGCTCAGATCTTCTACCCCGCTGCTAAAGACAGACAGGCAGGCAGGCAGGGACAGATAGACATGGTGGTCCTCTCTGAGACACACACACCCCAAACCAGGAGGCAAAGCTAAAAATACTGAAAACCTACTCCACAGGCTTAAAACCCTTTGTAGGCTCCTGAAACAACCAAGGCAGATTTGGTGGGGAACTGAGGGCAGGAAGGCATCTCGGGACCGCCCCCCCAAGCCCTGTCTGCACTCAAGGCTGAACTCCCAGCTCTTCCTGAACAGCCCCATATAGCCTGAATCGACACACTAAGAGCAGGGCCACCTCGCCCCAAATCAGCCCTGACTCGGGAGACTAGAATTAGGCTCCCGTTGGACAAATATGGATGTCTGGGACACCAGAGGGGGTTGGAAGAGGTCAGCACTGAAGAGGACCTGGACACCAGTACCAACTCCCCACCGCACACTACTGACAGGAGCCTTGTATCCATCCACAGGCGCTTTGGTACAAAGTGCGCCGGCTGTGCGCAAGGTATCTCTCCCAGCGACCTGGTCCGTAAGGCCCGGAGCAAAGTCTTCCACCTCAATTGTTTCACCTGCATGGTATGCAACAAGCAGTTGTCCACCGGGGAGGAACTCTACGTGATCGACGAGAACAAGTTTGTGTGCAAGGAGGACTACTTAAGCTCTTCCAGCCTCAAGGAGGGAAGCCTCAACTCAGGTACGCAGGCCTCTGCTCTTTCCCCTCAGCTTCCCTCGATCCCTGCCAACAACTAGCTGACTCTCTCAATCACCACCCCATGTCTGCCCTGGGCTGGGCTTGGGTTGGGCTAATTTCAACTCGGGATTCATTTGCTAGGGAGCTTCAGGGAGACAGAAACCGGCTCTACAGAGATCCCGAATCAGGATCGTCTTTCCGGAGCCTCCACTAACCCAATTTAGAACGGCAAAAGTCTCCCTTCATGACTGCCATTTGATGTCTTGGCAAATTCTAGAAGGACCAAGGGAGGGAAGGGAGGCTCACACCTATTTAGAGAAAAAAGAGATGGGATGTCGGGGATGAGAGGGAACGGTGTGTATCCTTCTTTGCTTTGCACTCCCAGAGAAAGGGTCCTTCAGAGGTTGTGCCCCGTTTCCCGGGACCTGGGACTTGAGAAGGTCCTTTCAAACCAAAAGCAGACTGAAGAGAGTCCAGGGGAGGGATGCTTCTTGATTTGGGAGGGAACTCAGAGGCCGAGGCAAAGAGCCTGGTCTTCAGGGACTGGTTTCTGAATTGGAGACAGATCGCGCTGACGCTGCCGTCTTGTCCCCAATCCATCTACCCCGCAGTGTCATCCTGTACGGACCGCAGTTTGTCCCCGGACCTCCAGGATCCGTTACAGGACGACCCCAAAGAGACCGACAACTCGACCTCATCGGACAAGGAGACAGCAAACAATGAGAATGAGGAACAGAACTCCGGCACCAAACGGCGCGGCCCGCGCACCACCATCAAGGCCAAGCAACTGGAGACGCTCAAGGCGGCCTTCGCAGCCACGCCCAAGCCCACGCGCCACATCCGCGAACAGCTGGCCCAAGAGACGGGCCTCAATATGAGGGTCATTCAGGTACAACCGATGCGCCAGCCCTCCAGACCAGCAGGCGTACCTCCCGTCGGGCAGTGTTGCCTATGAACGGCTCCGGGCCTTGCGTAGAGACCGGGGGCCATCTGAGCACCCTTTGGAGGCGGGGAAATTTTAGCCAAAAGATTTGATCCAGTTCCTCTGTCCTAGCGATGTGGTTTTTGAACAAGGTCTCCAAACCTCTCTGAATTCCTTTCACCTCTTCACCCCACCCTGACTAGCTAATGGCTTAAGCCTCACTGGCCTCCGGGACCCCTTCCTCTCCAAGCACAGAAAAGGGAGATGTCCTTGCGCCACGCCGTAGTGCTGGCAAAGCGACAATCTTGGCTCTCAAGCAGCGGGCGAGGTCCTGGCAGGGCAGGAGGCCTTTATAAAGCCGTCTAGCCGCGGGCAAGCTGAGGACCAGGAAGCCGGGGTCTTTATGAGTCACCCCACGGGTCCACGAAATCCTTCACCCTTGGCTGGTTCGCCGAAGCCCCTCTCCGCCCCTCCTGGGCTAATCCTGCCCAGCCCTCGCTTGGGGTGGAGTGGGGGGAGTTGTGGTGTGCTCGAGGCACTAGGACCCAGCAGGGCCAAGGCCAGCAGGAGAAGAGGGGGGGGGCCATTCCTGACCCCAGTCTCACTGCCCCTTCCTTTGCCCCAGGTGTGGTTTCAGAACCGAAGGTCCAAAGAACGTCGCATGAAACAGCTGAGCGCTCTGGGCGCCCGGAGACACGCCTTCTTCCGGAGTCCGCGGCGCATGCGTCCCCTGGGCGGCCGCTTGGACGAGTCTGAGATGTTGGGGTCTACCCCATACACTTATTACGGAGGTAAGGGACACCTAGGGATGATTTGCTACCTGCCGGGGCCCACATCTCTTCCGGCCTTCCTCGAGTTTTGGGCCATAATAGAGTAACCCTTATTTTTTCCCCACCCACTCAGGATATACACAAAGCCATTCCTCGACAGACTCATTAGCACAGGTTACTCACAGGTACGCATACCCACCCACACACGACCCATGGACACACACACACACACACACACACACACACACACACTCTTGCAGTGAGTCCTGAGTGAACCAGCTTAAAGTGGGATTGCAGACGGCCACACACCGGTACTTTCCATCCACTCCCCTCAGAAAGAGAGGCACACTTCGTTATAAGAGCAGGGCCTTCCAACGCCAAGCACCTCTGTCTGTCTGTCTGTCTGTCTCTCTCTCTCTCTCTCTCTCTCTCTCTCTCTCTCTCTCTCTCTCT
>JANHMN010000023.1:31694773-31713988 GCA_030674055.1 Rhabdomys pumilio | reverse complement strand
GCCTCTGCCTCTGCCTCTGCCTCTGCCTCTGCCTCTGCCTCTGCCTCCCGAGTGCCAGGATTAAAAAAAAGCTCATGCCTCACTGCCTGGCACGAGCGTGTGCACATGCTCACATGCACATCTATGTAAGTGTATGCCACGTGCGTCCAGGTGACCACAGAGGCTAGAAAGGGTATTAGATCCACTGGAGCTAGAGTTACAGAGGGCTATTAAGTGCTGTGACCTCTGTAAGAGCAGCCCGAGCTTTTAACTGTGGAGCCATCTCTCCAGCCTCACTATTTTTTTTTTTTAATATACAGTGTTCTGCCTGTGTATATGCCTGTAGGCCAGAAGAGGGCGCCCAGTCTCATTATAGATGGTTGTGAGCCACCATGTGGGTGCTGGGAATTGAACTCAGAGTCTCTGGAAGAACAACCAGTGCTCTTAACCTCTGAGCCATCCCTCCATCCCCAGGCTCCATATTCTCTTAATTCATTTGATTGGTTTCCGGGCCACAGTTGGAGGCTCACAGTATTTCACTGTAGGAAAAGTGTCTCCTTGTCTCTCCAGATCCAAATCTGAGAGGCAGGCCGGTAGAGTTCACTTTGGAGAACAGAATCACTGCTCTATAGTAAGTTCTGAGGCCTTTGGTGTTCATAAGAAGACTCCAGGCAGGGCATGGGCTGCAGTTCTGGAAGCCTGAGAGGAGATCAAGGAGGGCTAGATTAAACACGCCTGAAGGCCAACGTCAGGGGCTGCCCCACATACTCAGCACAATGAGGGGAGTTGATTCTGTAATGCAGGGGCATCCACAGACCTTAAAGCCCTCTGATTTGGGAACTGGAGAGATGGCTCAGTGGTTAAGAACACTGACTGGCTCTTCCAGAGGTCCTGAGTTCAATTCCCAGCAACCACATGGTGGCTCACAACCATCTGTAATGGGATCCGATTCCCTCCTCTGCTGTATTTGAGGACAGCGACAGTGTACTCGTACAAAGAAAATAAATAAAGAAATCTTAAAGAGAAAAATAAATAAAGTCCTCTGATTGCCCCGTGACAAGCAGACAGGGGTACAAGAAATATGTACAAGCTGCCAGTCACCCTGGCAGGGGATACACTATTCCAGGAAGCTGACAGTCACGATCTTACTTCCCACTCTGCAGATGAAGAAACTAAGGCTCTGAGGGGGTCATCCACCCCCTGTGTGGCCTGCTGGGGGAGGGGCTGGGATCTGAAAGAAATAGAAGTAAGATTTGAACCCAGGTCTCATTCCCCAGCATGGTGTGTTTTCTGCCTACCTCCACATCTTAGAAGAATGAGCTAAGCTGTGACTCCAGCCTCAGTTTCTTCCTGTGGTAATGTGAGACTACTTGTCAAGGGAATCCAGAGACTGTACCAGACCCAGGAAGGTCTCCTTCACTTTTACCGCCGAGGAATAAGAAAGATTTTCCATCTCCAACCCCCTCTCTGCCAGGCCGATTGTAAAAGGAACAGCTTAGTCATTTGTTCTTCAAACACTGGATTTTTTTTTCTTTAGATCTTTTTGGCGGGGAAGGGTTGGGGACGGCAATCAGTTTTCGGACTTAAGATAAAAAATCGCAGGGAAGGGGCTGCTTGACTCTCTATAATTAATGGGGCGGCCTGTAATAGGATTCTCCTGCCCATGGCGCTCCCAGGAAACACCTTTTTACATAAGATATTGCCCACGCCGGAGTGGCAGTGGGTGATTTATGGGGTTCCCTGCTGCACAAAGCGTCTCCCGGGGTTGCCAACCGCTGGATTTATCAGGGAATTTGGAAGCCGGGCGCAGAGCCCGCCTGTGACATTTTTGGTGGAATTTAAACAGCACAAACACTGAGGAAGAGAGGGGCAGGTGAGGCAGGGAGAGGGCTCCGGGTAGACCACAGGGCCAGAGCCGGAGAGTCCGAGGCCATGATTTATAGCCGGGAAGACACAGGCAAGAAAACCAAGCTCTAGACTGCGCATGCGTCTAAGGCAGTGGTTCTCAACTGTGGGTCGTGACCCCTTTGGAGGTAGAATGACCGTAGATGTTGCGTATCCGATATTTACATGATGCTTCCTAACAACAGCAAACTTACAGTTATGGGATAGCAGCAAGATCATTTGAAGATGGTTAGGGCGGTCGCCATAACATGAGGGACTCTATTAAAGGGTCGCAGCGTTAGGAAAGTTGAGAAACGCTCATCTAAATCCTGAGTGAGTTGTCCTGGGTGGGGGTTCGATGGCTGGCTGTTATTTCAGATCCTTGTGTGAGTGGTCATCCATCCACTGTGGCCCACACATACCATGGGGCCACTCTATGCTATAGGCAGCCAATCCTTGTAGTAGCTGAGGGCTAACTTTACCCTCCTGCAAGGAGTCCTGAAGCCGGGAGGATACCTCTTTGTCCATTCAGTGGCCACGTTTGCTCCAGATGGAGAATGAATGAGTCCTAAGCTGGGGAGGAAGGCAGTTGTGGGTATGGGATCCTGCCTCAGGACCTTTGCACGTGCTCTTCCCATCCCCCTCATCGCTTTGGGGCCTTGGTACAAATTGTGCCTTATCAGAGATGTAGGTGTGGCTCAGTGGTAGGCGGCTTGACAAGAATGTGTAAGAGCTGGCTTGGCTCTCTAGTGCTGTCAAAAAAAAAAATCAAAATAGCTTTTCCTCTTACCTGCTAGAGATTCATATCGACATAGGTTATGAGCTAGCCCATCAGAAGGTCGGGACTCCTTTAAATTCTCCATTATAACCAAACAGCCTATGTGGCTTCTGCAACACCCCCTCTCCCATCTTCCTCACCTCTCTTTAAAATGCCCATCAGTAAGACATTGTGTGTGCATGTGCATTTGGAAGCCAGAGATCACTCTCAGGTGTCGTTTCTCAGGATGCCATCCCAGCCAAAAGGGCCTAGCAGGTTGACTCTGCCTTCCTCCCTCTTCCTTCCTGCCCCAGGGTGACAAAGCTTGAAAATGAGACAGGGTCTGGAGGGACCCTGGTGTCTAAAGAGACGGACAGTGGGCAGCCACAGCCAGGCCAGCAGGATGCATGTCAGTGGGAACACACATTCACAGACACAGGTTGTAATGGCCCTGAGAAGCCCCAGGCAAATGCCCTCTGACCCGGATCCATTTTCAGGTTCTGCTCTCCTGACTGAGAGCCCAGGGCATCAGAGTCAATGTCCACCCACTACCTGCACCTGGCTCTGCCACAGCAAGTCCTAGTGACAGGGCTGCAGTGTCCCCAGTTCCTTTGTCCCCTGACTCTCCCCACAGGTGCCCTCCCTGCTTTCAAATGTCTCAGGTGTCAACTGGAGAGTCTCCGCTGAGCTCAGGGACACACACGTTATCAGGATGGGTCAACAGCTCTCTGGGACTCTTATCTGCAGCTCCAGAAACCAGTCAAGGAGTAAACAGCAGCTGACAGGTCTCCCAGAAGGACAACCACTAGCTGAGGCCAGACCAGGGCTACCTGGGATCTGGAGCACCTGGACAGGAGATAGAATCTGCCACTCAGACACAGGGACAGGGGGAGGGAGGAACATTGCCAACCTGAACAGTCCGGGAGGCTTCGGGGAGGAGGCGGCCATAATGGAGGACTTGAGGGATGGTATATGAGTCAGAAGCGTAGAGAACAAGGTTAACAGGGGACACAGGCTGAGCAAAGGGCAGGGGTGGAGGTGGGGGAGGATGCACAGTAGAGAGTCTATGCATTGTGCTGTGTGGCCCAGACAAAGTGGGCCAACTGCTCTGACTCAGTATCCTCACTTGAATGAAGGTAGCAGCTGTCCGTGCCGCATGGGTCATTATGGGATAAAAATCCTGAGCAAGGTACAGGTGCTCGGTGTTAAACCCTGGATCCTCCTGACTCTCATGGTTGGGCTTCACAGTGGGAAAGAACAGCCACTGAGGGACACATGTGGCAGGTCTGAGGTTACCCTCCCCCATCAGGCTGTGTCACAGCCTGGAATACAGGGACGATGAGAGCAAGAGTGGATGGAGAGGGGAAGGGTTAGGGGAGAGGGAGGAGGAGAGACAGAGGGAGAGAGAGAGAGACAGAGGGAGAGAGAGAGACAGAGGGAGAGAGAGAGACAGAGGGAGAGAGAGAGAGAGAGAGAGAGAGAGAGAGAGAGAGAATTAGTAGCAAGATTAATGAATTAGCAAGATTAATGAATTAGCAAGAATAGACCTCCTCTCAGGTCTGGCTGCCTCCAGCTTCAGGACTCTTAGCACCAAAATCTCTATCCTGGCAGATTCACAATTTGTGCCTCCAAGGGAATGGGATTGGATCCCCAGGTGTCTGTTGGGGGATTCTTGGCAAGTGTGGTCCGTCTCTGGGGTTCAGGAGAAAACACAGTACAGGCAGCACATTTGAGAGTGGAGGTCACTGCTACCTGAATCCTGCCCTTAAGAAAGGACGTGAGTCATAGCCTGTGCTACGCAGGCCCAGAGAGGATAGGATACTTGCCTGAGGACACAGCCCACATGCCCCAGGGAACTGAGTCTCACTCTGGGTCTAGTGATTACCCAGGTTGAGCTCTGTCACCTGGCAGGGGAATCGGAAGATCCTATACAAAAGACAAGGTGGGTCTCAGCCCCTTCTAGGACCTCAGCACCTGCACACACACACACACACACACACACACACCCCACACACACCTTGTGTTACGGCCAAGGGGGATCCCAGGAGTGCAGGGACACAAATCCACCCTGAGCCGGCTTCCCCATAGGAGACACTCTGCTGCCCCCTTGTGGTTTCAACGGAGCTGACATCATCTTGTTTGCTACAGGGTTTCCTGGGTCTGGAGGACGTGACCACACAGGGGAGGGGGCAGGAGACATAGGGCAAGGCTCTGCCCCAAACCCACTGTCGCCAGCACCCACGCTAATGTAACTAACCTAGTGACATTGATAATTAGTGTCTGCACCTGGGTGGGTCACATGACAGCCGCATGACCTTGGTGCATTGTGTCAACACACAAACACACACACACACAAACCCACACACACTGTGACAGGGCCTTGGTGAATGTGGATATTGAGAAGGACTCGGGGGATCTTGGGAAAGTTTCTGGCAGTTAAGCATGTGAGGAGGGCTGGTGACATCATCTCCGTGGAGGGACACATTTCAAGTTTCCATAAGGCCCATGCTGTAACACAGAGTCATTTTCTCAAACTCTGCTTTGGGTTGTGTAGCCCGAGGAATAAAAACACAGAACCCCTGGGGGCCACATGCTCAGCTCAGGTAGGTTTATTCACTGGACTGCAGGGAGCTGCTGAGAGCAATCCAGGAGGGCTACCTGAAGGAAGAGGGCAGGACCACTGGAACTGAGGTCCCTTGGATTCTTCAGCTGCAGCCCAGCTGGATTTTCAGCTCCTGCAGCTGTTGGCTACTGATGTTGTTGCCCCCACACACGATGACCACAACGGAAGCCAGGGCCGGGCTCAGGCGGCCCTCGGCCTGTAGCTTCCGCAGGATGCCAGAGTAGACAGCCGCCAGGGCAGCACCGCAGGCAGGCTCCACCAGCATGCGCTCGTCGTCTGTGGGGAGGATGGGGGAGGGCTGTCGGTCAGTGCTCAGCAGGAGACGTCCATCCATCCATCCTCCCATCCATCCTCCCATCCATCCATCCATCCATCCATTCATTCCTCTCCTCCGCAATCACAGGTCTGACTTTTTTTTTAACAGATCTGCTCCTTAGTCTTATCACTTGTCTGTCTGTCTGTCTGTCTGTCTGTCCATCCATCAGTATAGCCTTTGTCTGTAAAACCAGCCACTCAACCAGGAGGCATTCATCCATCTCCCACTCATCAACTGATTGGTCATCTGTCAGCCTGCTTGTCAGTGTGTCCATCTACCCACCAATCAATCCACCTGCCTGTCCACCCATCCATCCTCCCATCCATCCTCCCATCCATCCATCCATCCATCCATCCATCCTTCTTTTCCTCCACTACCCATCTATCCATTACTAATCTCCCCCGACTAATACTTTTATCCATTCATTCAACAAACACCTCACTCTCTGCCTGGCTCTGGGCTAGGAAGACCTTAGGGACATCATAGTGGCTAAGACACAAAGCTTCATCCCCGACCCAGTCACACCTCATCAGTAGATGAAAACTAGGCAGAGGGATTAGTGTATTGGAAGTCTCTGGTTAGTGAGGTGGTGTGGGAGATCAGGGTGGCTTCCTGGAGGAGGCACCATAACGAATAACTAGTCATCTCTTGGGCAAGCAGTAGGGGATAAGTCCAGGATGGACATTCAGAGACAGGAATGTAGAAAGGGCGTGTGCAAAGGTCCTGACGCTGCTCAGACTTTCTCCTCACATGCCTCCCATGACATCATCACTACCCAGCCAGCCCAGTCACGGATGCTGAGGACACGGTTGAGTGGACAGAACGCCAGGCCTCGCTCACCCAGGAATCTCTGCACAGCTCTGAGAGCATCCTGGTCTTCTACCACCTCAGAGAGGACCTCACACTCCTTTGCACACTCCAAGGTCCGTGCGGCCACCGTCTTGGCTCCCAGGCTCCTGGCCACGCTGCGGGATGGGGGAGAGGATGGAAGAGCAGAAGCGTCAGAGCCCCACCCTGCTGTCCCCCAGTCACCCACATCCTGTGATGACTGGGATCCCATCAGCAGGCCCAGACACACTCAGGTGTGTGTGTGCGTGTGTGTGTGTGTGTGTGTGTGTGTGTGTGTGTGTGTGTGCGCGCGCGCGCGCGCACGCGCACGCGCGTGCAGGTGTGCACTCAGAGGTAACATCGGGTCTTTTCCTTGATTGCCTTGCCTATACATGTTTTTGACGCAGGATCTCTCTACCCTAGCCCAGGCTGGACCCTCACTCTGAAGCCCCCTACCTCAATCTCTCAAGTGCCAGGATGGCAGGGAGCACCCACAAACCCATTTTTTTTCACACCCTCTAACTCGGATCCTCATGACAGCGGTTGGAACTTCAGGACAAGCAGACCTGTGGGGTGCCTGCACCCCCACCAACTTGGACAAACAGACCATAGGCTAAAGATGTCCCCACCCTCCACCCCCTCAGACGCCCACCCAGGCTTACCTGGTGATGTCTGGCAGAGTGACCAGCCTGCCTGCCTGTAAGGCCGCGTTGAAACTGTGCGCCCCGCGGGTCTCCATGGCAACGATGGGCACATGCTGCCAGCCTACCTCCAACAGGCCAGCAGTCACACCCGCCAAGAGTCCTCCGCCCCCCACGGCCAGCACCACGGCACCTGGAGGGGTCCCCAGCGACTCCTTCAGCTCCCGCACTAGGCTGGCGTGGCCTTCCCTGTGGGGTTCGAGGGGGATACATGATGGAACTTCCAAGATAGGTGACCCCTCCTTGGCCACTCAAAGGCAAGATGATGCAGGAGAGGTCCCCTGGACTTCACCCTTGCTCACCATCCACTCATTCCTTCACCCTCCCAGGAGTCTCCTCAGCATCCTTCCAGCCTCTTTCTTGCCTTTTCCCTCAAAGTTAAGAGGGACCAGCTGGTGTTCTGGAAGCAGAACCCTGTCTCTGCTCCCTGACCAGCTGTGTGTCCTCGGGCTAGTGTCTTGACCTCTCTGTGCTCCAGCAGGCTTCCCGGTAGCTACTTATTCCTTGCAGAAGAGGAGTGGACAGCGAGGGAATGCCAGCAGCCAGTGCCTAGCCCCAAGCACGGGTTCAATAGAGGATACTTCATGTTACAATGTCCATTTCACCAATGGGGAAAGCGAGGCATGGCCCGTGAGGTGCTTTTTACATAAAACACACCCCAAGCAGCCAGGTTTGAACCCATGTCTGCCTGGCTTTGAAGTCTCTTTTTCCTTTCTAGGCCTCAGTTTCCTCTTCCGTCCAGTGAGGGTTCCCCCCCCACCCCCCGCCCCGCTCTGGCTCCCTGGGAACATAGCCACAGCCTTACCATATCAGGGGATGGTCAAATGGGGAGACGTTCACCCAGCCATCCCTTGTGGCCAGTTCTTGTGCCTTGACGTTGGCTTCATCCCAGACCTAGAGAGAAGTAGAGGCCCCACAGAGACTGCGGTGGAGGCCCCGCCCCCTGTCTTCTATAGGTCCCCCTGAGGGAGACCACACCTCCCAAGATGAGGACAGCAACCTCCGAATGGACCAGAGGATACCAAGTGTCTCCCTCAAACTCAAAGGGACCAGGATGTTGTGTGACCACAGGGCCAGAACAGCTCAGGGTGTGCAGAGCCAACGTACACCAGGGCTGGTCACATGGAACCCTCTTCAGGCCTACAGGAGGGGACACGTCTCTCACACCAACCCCACTGATCAGCTGGGTCCCTGATGAAAGCCTTTGTCCCCTGAGGGTGGCCCCCGGGGTGAGCTGAAGCATAGACAAGGCTGGCCCTGACACCTGTGCACACCATAGGTCACCCAGAGCTCACCTTCTGGGCGTGCCCTGATCATGGAGCTTGCCTGGGGTGTGACCAAGGTGGACTATGACTGCAGGAAGCACATGCCTTGGACAGACTCCACCCATAAGGATTGAGGGTTTGGGATAGAACTGCTGTGTCCTGCTCAGGGAAACAGCCCTGCTGAGGGGTAAACCCCAGGGGGCATAGACATGCTCGCCCTATTCCAGAATAGATGGATGGATGGGTGAGTGGATGAGCAGGTGAGTGGTTGATAAAGCCAAGGAAGTAGAGAAACAGAGGTGAGGGAGGCAGAGGCAGGCAGATCCCTGAGTTCAAGGCCAGCCTGCTCCACAGAGTGAGTTCAAGGACAGCCAGGACTACACAGAGAAACCCTGTCTTGGAAAACCAAACCAAACAAAGCAGAGGAGATGAGGAAAAGGCTGGGGTGGAGACAAGAGCTGCACAGTGTGGTGTGTTAGAGCCAGCTTTGGGTACTATGGCTCGGGCTCCCTCAAAGGAGGCCCCGTCATTTTCTCACTGGGGTCTAAGAACAAGAAACGGTACCGTCATCACCCACAGGCTTTCGTCTTATCAACTGCCAACCTTTCAGGTCCCGGTATGCCAGTGAGGACAGGGGTTAGGGGGACACTCCCCCCAGGCCTCTGACTGGAGTCTTCTTAGAGTGGGGAAGAGGTCTGAGCCCTCAAAGTGCAACACCCCTGTCCCCACCCCTTCTCCCTTCTCTCTGCCTTCCTGAGAGAAAACTGAAGACCAAGACACTGTGTCTAGCCAGTGTTCACCCAAAATAAACGGAGTCGATGCCCTGGAGTAAAGTAGGGGAGGACACAACCCCTCCTCCAACCCCTCCCCACCCCCTCCTCCAACCCCTCCCCTTTGATTCTGCCAACAGCATCTCCTTACCTTTCCAGTCAGCTGGACCTCAGCCCCCTCCCCCTCCAGCCGCCTCACCACCTGCAAGGAGGTGGTCTCTGGGAGGACAATGGTGACGGGGATACCCAGCTTCTGAGCCGAGTATGCCGCCGCAATGCCCGCGTTGCCCCCTGAGAACAATGGGGAAAGGAGTACCTCAGACTTCTCATGCTCCACTTCTCCCCCACACTCCCCAACCCCCCATAAGTCACCTGTGTATCTGTGCCCCCCCAACACCCACACATACACCTTGCTGATTTACGTCAAGCCAATTAGAGAACGCAGCCTCCTGACCCGTGACTGCTACAGACATGAGTTTGTCGCCCAGGCTGCTGTGGGGCCGGACGAGAGAAAGAGGGAAAAGCAAGAGCAAGAGCAGCAGAAGAGATGAGCCATTTATCCAAAGAGGCTTGAGAACATGGAGCCTATGGCTTAAACCTCTGTGAGGTGGGTCTCTGTCGTTCGTGACCATCACAAGTCTCAAATCACGGGGAAGGGACATAAGAGCAGATGGTGCTGCTGTCTGAGACTTTGACCTGATGAGGCTAATCCTTAGTTGGGCCTGGTGGTGCAGATCTGTAATCCTGGCACTTGGAAGTTAGAGAAAGGAGGATTCAGAGTCCTGTCAGCCTGTAACAAAGGAAGAAGGAAGGACAGAAGGAAAAAAGGAAAAAAGGAAGGAAGGAAGGAAGGAAGGAAGGAAGGAAGGAAGGAAAGCCAAGTCCTGGACATTGACCATTGCTCTAGCTGGCTCCCCTGCCCCCACCCCAGTCCCAAGGAGTCTCAATAAAACAGAGAGGGGGTGAGGTCACCTGAGGAGCACACCAGATGTTTGCATCCCCTCTTGGCCATCTGGATGGAGAAAGGATGAAGTTGGAGGTCACTCCAGTCATGGAAAGCTTTCTGGGATGTGGCCGGGTGCTCCACCCACACCCGACAGTCCTCCTCCCCCCCATATGGTACCCGCACTTCCTCACCTGCTGACAGAAATGTCCAATGCCCCGGATCTTAAAGGAGCCGGCTACCTGCACATTCTCATATTTGAGGAAGACGGGCATGCCTGCCACCTGAGACAGCGCCCAGCTCTCCAGCAGGGGCGTGACCCTGTGGAAAGGCTCTGCCAAGGCTCCCTCCATTCCTGCAGCACACTGATGCCCTGCAAGGAGACAGAAGAGGTTTGCACTGTTCAGACTCTTTAGCCATGACAGGGGGAGGGAGGGCGAGGCCCCTGAACCCATCCACTCCAAATCTTGTCCAGCATCCAAGGTCCAGGCGAGTATCTGCCCCTCTTTGCACCCTGGTTTCCCAATCTGAACAAGGCAGATTATCCTGGGTGCCTTTCACTTAATGTCTGTGGCTGCCCACAGTGCTGGGGACACAGAGTGTGACCAAAGAATACTTAAAAATCAATCATTCATTCATTCATTGTTTTTCCACAAAAAAACAGTGGTTAAGCAGGTGCCAGGGAGTCCAGTCCTTCCTTTATCCCTTCACCTTTGCCTTTGGCAGTCTTATGCCCTTCTCCCAGTTACCTGTTCTGTAGGAACCACAACCCGTGTCTCTAAAAACCAAGCTGCTTTGATCGTAGGTTGCTGTTGAGGGATAGGCTCTCCATAGATAGCCCAGGCTAGCCTGGAACCTACCATCCTCCTGTCTGCACCTCCCTAGTGTTGGGATTATAATGATATGATACCACACTGACCCACACAGGTTTTGTTTTGCCCTTTAAGTATGCAGGTAGCTTTACAATGGTTTGCATCTGCCCAAACTTGTTGAGGTGGTGACTTTATGTTGGCTACATAACAAGTTTCAAGCTAGCCAGGGCTATGCAAAATCTGTCTTAAAACAAAAAAAAGGGGGGGGGAGCTAGAAAGAT
This sequence comes from Rhabdomys pumilio, assembly GCA_030674055.1. Classification (NCBI taxonomy): domain Eukaryota; kingdom Metazoa; phylum Chordata; class Mammalia; order Rodentia; family Muridae; genus Rhabdomys; species Rhabdomys pumilio. The sequence continues at coordinate 31,702,829 of JANHMN010000023.1, read as the reverse complement.
GGCTCATCTGTTAAGTGCACTTGCTGCTCTCGCAAAGGACCCAGGTTGAGTTCCAGGCACCCTATGGGGTGCACATATCCTATGGCACCAAGGAACCAGGGAACCAGTCGGAGCCAGTCCAGAGCAGAAGTGGGATCGAGCTGTGTCCAACCCCGGAAACCTTGAGATCCGGAAGGAGTAGGACCACTCCCTCTCTGCCTCGGGCCTGCGTGTCCCTGCACATGTAGTCCTGTGCCCTCCATCTCTGCCCACACCAGAAGAGGTCACTAGTTGCAGCCAGGTTAAATGTCTCCTCTCCTTATAAGGTCAAGTCCAGCAAGCGCCTGGAACTCCTCCCTATGCAAATGAGGCATCCCCAGCAACCCAGTCCCCACCAATACTGTACACCCACCCCGATTGCCCCTACTCACCCCCAAAGGTTTAAGAAGCCTTTGTCCCCCCCTCCTCAACCCAATTAAACGAGCTGCTCCCTGAAGCCTGTCTCCCCAGAGTCACCACCACCTGAGGTCTCCTCACCCTGGTTGTTTTCAGGTCCCGCCCCCTCTCTAGGTAGGGGTTCCAGAGTGTAGGGGCTCTGATGCCCTCTTGTGGCCTTTTCTGTCACTGCATGCACGTGGTAGACAGACATGGACACCAGCAAACACATGTGTACATAAAAATAATTTATAAAAAGTGTAATAAAAGGGGTCTGGTGAGATGGCTCAGCAGATGTTGTCACAGGAGCATGATAACCTCGGTTCTATTCCCAGGAACCACTTTAAGGTGGAAGGAGAGAGCAAAGTTGAAAGAGGGGACAGGCAGACGTGGTGATGGACACACCTCCCATCCCACAGGAAGCAGAGACTGGCGGATCTATGAATTCAGGGGCAGCCTGGGCTACAAAGTGAGTAACGTCGAGGCTAGCCTAAGCTACGTATAGAGAAAACTTTGTTTCAAATCACCAAACAAAGGGACAAAAAAAAAAAATGAAAAACTACACTTTTTTGTCTCTACAGCAGAAAAGATTGGTCAGACTCTTTGCAGTTCCAAAGTGTGCCACCAGGGGGCGTAAGCTGCACCTCTTCCCTCCTGCCCTTGAACCCGGACCTCTTATTTAAGTGACTTAAATAAGGGGAAGTGGGGTCTGTTCATGAATTTGATCCTTTGTCAGGATGGCCCTGGAACTCCTCAGACAAGGCAAACACAACCCATGTCATCTCCTTCAGCACCTCTCACAGGGAAAGGGGCCTGTGAGTTGTACCTGGCCTCCAGACTCCGTGTGCTGGCTAGGTTCTGTGTCACGTGACACAATCTAGAGTCATTTTTTAAGAGGGACCCTCAACTGAGAAGATGACCCTATAAGACTAGACTGTGGGAAAATCCTTGGTATATTTTCTTCGTAGGTGATCGATGTGTGATGGTCCAATCCACTGTTGGCGGTTCCATCCCTAGGCTGGTGGTCCAGAGATCCCAGTACAGATGGTCGTGAGCCACCATATGGTGACTGGAGAGATGGCTCAGCGGTTAAGAGGACTGACTGCTCTTCTAGAGGTCCTGAGTTTAATTCCCAGTGACCATATGGTGGCGCACAACCATCTGAAATCCTAATCTCATAGTATCAGATGCCCTTTTTCTGGTGTACATATAGATGTACATATAGATGTATATATAGATATATATACAGATAAAGAATCCACATTCATAAAATGAATCTTTTAAAAAACCTCCTTTGGGTATGGAGAGGCCTCTTGGACTGGAAAGATAAGAAGGAGCTAATTACAAACCATGTCACACACTGGACAGCTCTGGGCAGCACAGGGCCCTTGAGAGGATTGAGTTCAACCAGTGTTCACTGTACCCTGCATTGCTTGATAAGGCTAACTGTTGTGTGGGGCTTGCTGGGAGCTGGGCACTATGCCCAGCTCCTTCCTTCTTATCTCAGAAGGCACGGAGAAACCCTGACAGAGAGCTGTATTTATCTCCATTTTATCCCTAGTGACCCAGAGGGGTTGGTACACAGGCCACAGGCTCAGAGTTCCAATGCGGGTGTGGGCTTCCATGCTGTGTGGCATCTTAACTACTGGAGTGCTGATATCCTCATCATCACCATCATCATCACCATCATCATCACCATCATCATTATGATCCATTAAAAATGAGACTATCTGGTACATCATTGACAATTATCTGTTGGAGCTGAAACTTGCCGGGTGGTGGTGGCACACACCTTCAATCCCCGCACTCGGGAGGCAGAGTCGGGTGGATCTCTGTGAGTTCAAGGCCAGCCTGGTCTACAGAGAGAGTTCCGGGACAGCCAGGACCACACAAAGAAACCCTGTTCTGGACAAACAAAAGAAGCAAGGGAAAAGTGTTGAAACGCTTGGCTCTGTCCCCAGACCTCTCTGCTTTTCTTGAGGACAGTCACTTCACCACTGTCAGGGTGGGGACCCAGCTGAGCCAAGACCCAAGGACCCCACCTCTCACCACTGAGGAAGGTGCTGGAGCCAAGTTTAACTCTCCAGCACCCCAAGTAAAAGGGCTTGACTAGCTGGGGCCCTGTGACTTTCTTCCTAGAATACACTTGTAAGGACCGCTCATCCGGTCCAGCCCTCACTCCGACTCCAACAGTCCTGGGATCCTTTCTCCATGGGTGGTTTAGTGACATGCAGCGGCTAAGTCAGGAAAATGACTAGAAAGCCAAGCTAACTGACTGCCCCTCCAGCCAACACAACCTGCTATCTACCCTCAGGGTCCACAGGGCCTGCCTCCTATGGGTGACAAGATAGGACAGATGCACCCTCACACCCACTCACGGCTCAACACACGGTCCCACGGTCCCACGGTCCCCAGCCACTCCCACAATGCCTCCCTTACCTTCCCAAAGGACAGCCCAGCCAAGACCAACCTGGACTCCCAGGCTACCAGATCAGCTTCCGCTACCAGGGCCTGGCCCCTCCTCCTTGTTAAAGGGACAGCTCCTGATTCTGGGATCCTGGTGAGGACTCACCACAAAAAATGACCAAGATGAACTCGTGGGGATATTCAACCCTCTCTGTCTTCCTCATGCAGCTCATGGGTCGTGAACAACCTGGGCTCATCTGGCAGGTGGGGAAATGGAGGTTCAGAAAGCATACATCCACATGGGCTGGTCAGCAAGAGAAAGAGTGTGCCCCTCATCTTGGACTCCTTCATAACACAGGCACCCCAGATCTGACTTAGGGTTCAGAGCAGTTGCTGGGTCAGGGAACTTGCCCCGGTTCACACCGGAGTCAGCTTATGTTCGAGACAAGGAAACAAAGACGCAGGCCAGGCATGGTGGCACATGTCTTTAATACTTGGGAGGTAGAGGCAAGCAGATCTCTGTGAGTTCAAGAACAAGCTGGTATGTATACATAGCAAATTCCAGGACAGTTTGGGACTACATAGAAAGAGACCCTGTAGAAAGAAAGAGAGAAAGAGAGGGGGGAGGAAGGAAGGAAGGAAGGAAGGAAGGAAGGAAGGAAGGAAGGAAGACAGAAAGGAAACAGGATGAGCCGAGCCAGCAGTTGTCCAGTCCTCCAGTCTGGATAGGAAGAGTGGCTCTCACATCATGTCCCTGTCCCTGCCATTTCACAGCCTAGCAGAGGAAGCCTGGGTGTTGTTTGCTGTTCAGAGTAACGACTGCTCACTCCTTCGTGCACTCAATAAATAAATATTTACCAGACACCTACCACCTGCCAAGTCCTGAGACCTTTAACCTCAAACAAGATAGTCCCCTGCCTTCTCTCGGTCCTCGGTATGCCCTTGCTACTGGAAGTGGGAGCCGGTGGGATGTTGGGGTGGTGGTTGGCAGGGAATGGAAAGCCATGCTGAGTTCTGGGGTTACAGAAGGACTGTGGAGAGTCTGGGGAGATGGCTCTGGGGAGAAGGCATGTGTGAGAACCCCAGTTCATCTTTCCAGCACCCATGTAAAAGGGCCAGATGAGGTAGTGTGTCTCTAATCCCGGCACTCTGGGAGTAGAAGCGGAAAGATGGCTGAACTCTTCGCCCAGTTAGTCTAGTCAAATCTGCATGCGCCAAGCTCCATGGTCAGACTCTTGTGGCCCTTCTGTCCCCAACCTGCTGGACAAAGCTGAGATCCTGGAGTGCCTCCTGAGCCTCAGTTTCCCCAGGCATAAAATGAGAGGCAAGATTCAGGAAGGACCAGGCAACACAGGTGTCCTGTGTCTTCCTTGGGGACTCATGGCCTCTCCTCTCCCAGGATTGACAATTAACCCCTGGATACCTGGAGCTGCTTAGCCATGATCTGTGACTAGGACCCTGCCCAACTCACCTCTGCCCTCACATTAGCCCCTCCCCCATCCTTGAGCCTCGACCATCGCCCCGTCTTGCAGGAGGCACTGGGGACACAGAAGGCAGGGTCTCCATAGTGCCTGTAAGATGGAATCTGGGAAAGGCTTCCTGGTAGAGCACCTCAGCTGTGGTCGAGAATCTGCATTTATTATGTGCCTACGGTATATCAATCGAAGACTCCCAAGGGTCTTGCACATCAGACATGCTCTCTACCACAAGCCTCCAGGAGTGGAGTCTCTTTAGTTTTTCTTGAAATAGACCTTGGATAGTTCAGGCTAGCCTTAAGCTTGCTATGCAAATGAACGTGCCAGGATTACTACTGTACATATTTACACTCACATGTACACACACACACACATACACACTGGGCAGAGGGGTGCTGGATAAGTGGTTAAGAGTGTGCTGCCTCGAAGAAGACTTGGGCTCAGTCCCCAGCACCCACATCAGGCAGCTCCCAGCAGCCTGTGATTCCAGTTCCCGCGGTTCTGATGCCTCCGTGGGTGCCTGCACTCATGTGCACACACCCACACATGCCATATACATAATTAAAGATAATAGGCTGGCCCGGGGTGATGCACACCTTTAATCACAACACCTGGGAGACAGAGGCAAGCAGATCTCTGTGAGTTCGAGGCCAGCCTGGTCTACATAGAGTTCCAGGACAACCAGGGCTATACAGAGAAACCTAGTCTCCAAAATCTATAATAATGATGATGGTGGTGGTGGTGGTGGTGGTGGTGGTGGTGGTGGTGATACCTTTTTGTTTTTTGAGACAGGGTCTCCCTATGTAACCCTGGCTGGTTTGGAACTCACTGTGTAGATTAGGTTGGTCTTGAGAACTCAAAGAGATCTTCCTGTCTCAGACTCCCGAGTGCTAGGATTAAAGGCATGCACCACTATGTCAAACTAAATCTTTTTTAAAAGAAAAGGTATGTGCATCTTGTTCTTCATGTGTGATCCTTAACAATTAGAGCAGGGGCTGCCTCAGACTCTGTAGCCTGCCTTTGGATCCCTTTCCCGTAGCTGGGCTGCCTTGTCTGGCCTCCGGGGGGATGGGGAGGGGCAAAGAATACATTTAACCCTGCTGTGACTTGATGTATCAGGGTGGGTTGGCACCATGGGGGTGGGGGAGGCTCCCTTCTTTGAGGAAAAGGGGACGAGAGAATGGGGTAGGGGTGTGAGGGTGGGAAGGAGGGAGTGGGCTGTGATGAGAAAGAACGAAAAAATATTAAGTAATAAAATAAGCCAAGAGCTGGTGCACCTGTAACCTCAGCATCTCAGAGGCTGAGACAGTAGGATTGCCATGAGTTCAACATTAGGAATGACTACCAGGTATGAACACTTGTCACCAAGCTGATGGCCTGAGTTCTGTTCCCAGGACCAACATGGTATAAGGACAGAATTGATGATTAAAAAAGACCTCTGGCCGGGCGGTGGTAGCACACGCCTTTAATCCCAGCACTTGGGAGGCAGAGGCAGGTGGATTTCTGAGTTTGAGGCCAGCCTGGTCTACAGAGTGAGTTCCAGGACAGCCAGGGCTACACAGAGAAACCCTGTCTGGAAAAACCAAAAAAAAAAAAGAAAGAAAAAAAAAAAGAAAAAAAACAAAAACAAAACAACAAAAACCAAAACCTCTGATCTACACATACACACATATACATACATACATACATACACACATGTACATATGCACAAACATATATATACATATACACACATATACTGATGCGCACATATATACACACATACACACACATACACACAGAGACAGTAAATAAACAAATTCAATTTTTTTTAAAGATTTATTTAGTTTATGTATATGAGTACACTGTCACTGTCTTCAGACATACCAGAAGAGGGCATCGGATTCCATTACAGATGGTCATGAGCCACCATGTGGTTGCTGGGAATTGAACTCAGGACCTCTGGAAGAGCAGTCAGTGCTCTTAACCACTGAGCCATCTCTCCAGCTCAATTTTCAATTTTCAATGAAACAGAAATGAAGCAAAGCAGACTAGACACAGGGCTCCTATGGGGAGGCTGTGTACTCAGCATTCAGAACGCAGATCTTGGAGCCAAGGCTCTACTGCCCACAGGAGCTACACCTCTTCCTGGCTGAGTAACCCTGGGAAAGTCAGTCAGCCTCTCTGTGCCTTGGCTTAGCTGTGGGGAGAAGTACAGGCTCCTCTCCTGGCTGACGTGTGTGAGACACCGTTGCTCTGTTGTCATTCCGATGGCTGTAAAAGCAGTCCCCTGGGACTGCAGCGGTGGTGGCAAAGCCACTGTGACGTCATTCCACCACAGAACATACAACCACCTGGACAAAAACCATTCCAATGACCCGGAACATGTTAGGAGAACCCAAGTCCATTGCTCAAAGTCACACAGTTGCTGGCTGCAATGAGGGAGAGGAGGGGAGTGGAGGGGCTGGTGTGGACAGCCAACCGCTGTGTTTGTCAGCCAGCTCTTGTCCCTGACACCTAAGGCCACCAAGCAAGCAGCTTCTGTGACCAGACCTTTGGGTTGCTCATTAATCCTCACCTCACCCCCTTAGTTCGTCTGTGCACCCTGTTCCCAGGACAAAAGAACTTTTCTGCTGAGGTAGGTGGAGCCTCTGACACTTGCCAGTCACCCTCGGTCACAAGCCTCACCTCATCTCCTTCCTTGAATGACTTCTGAGCCACGAGGTGGGAACAAGGTCCGGGCAGGTTAAGCCACCAGGGATCCAGGGCTTCCGACACACAACATGGCGTGGCTCCTCGGCGAAGTTTAAAGACTCCCCATCCCTGACCAAAAGTTTGACCACTGAAGACCAAAGAATCCTACCTTAGGGTGTTATTTCCATCAGCCATTTTGGGCCATACCATCCTGTCTGGAAGGCCACTGTCCTGTGGTCACTGTGTCCTCTCCGTCTCTTGCCACCCAGCCCCTAGGGACCCTTGACTGAACTTTGGGTGCATTTGAATTTGAAACCTTGGCAGAGACACTTCCCCAACACAACTCATTCTCAGATCAAGGGAAGGAGTCAGATACTAACAGCTAATGTGACAAGTTGGGTCAGCCAGTCCAGAGACCAGGGACCAAGCTCTGAGGGACATTTAATCTGGGTGTGCCTCCCAAGAGACTTAAAAACTAACTCATAGCTAAACTCTGGGTATAGTGCTGCATGTCTGTAATCCCGGCACTTAGGAGGTGGTGGCAAGATAAGGATATACTTGGCTACAAAGGAAATTTAAGGCCAGCTTGGGTTACATGAGACAGTGCCTTAAAACAAAAACAAACTTCATAGTTAAAATGGGTACAGTGATGTATACACCTCTCAATCCAGCACCTGGGAGGCTGAAGCTGAAGAATGAAGCGTTCGAGGCCAGCCTGGGCTACATAGTGAGATCCTGTCTCATAGAACAAAACCCCTTAGACTTCGGAGAAATTCAAAGAGTTTGTGACAGAGTTGAAAACATTGGAGTGGAGGGGTAGGGAGGCCCATGAAGAGACAGCTTGGGCTGGAGGGGCAGAAGGTTCCCAGGCTGCTCTGACTCCTGTGTGTTGCCGAAACCCCTAGGAAGAGGAGGAGAAGAAGGAGGAAGAGGAGGAAGAGAAGAAGAAGGAGAAGGAGGAGAAGGAGGAGAAGAAGAGGAAGAGGAGGAGGAAGAAGGAGAGGAAGAGGAGGAGGAGAAAGAAGAAGAGGAAGAGGAAGAAAGAAGAAGAAGAAGAAGAAGAAGAAGAAGAAGAAGAAGAAGAAGAA
>JANHMN010000023.1:31667072-31694763 GCA_030674055.1 Rhabdomys pumilio | reverse complement strand
AAGAAGAAGAAGAAGAAGAAGAAGAAGAAGAAGAAGAAGAAGAAGAAGAAGAAGAAGAAGAAGAAGAAATTGACAATTTTGTCACCTCAAATTAAGCACCCACCTTACCTAAGAACGAAGCCCCGTGAAACAGAATCAGGAAGGCTTCGTCTGCACGTGCTCTTGGGGTGTGAGGTTTTCTGTCACGGGCCTCTCTTTACTAGTCAGTCATGGCCAGGTCTCTCTCAGGGCGTTTGACCTGGCCGGCTCCCCATGTCCATCATGGGTCACCATAGGTAATGATAACCCCAGGGAGAGGCTCCGGCGATTGCCAGGTCCTGACCTTGACTTGCTGGCTGATTTTACACATTAGCAAAGACTGTTTGTCACTGGGAATGACGCACAGTGGGAGTCAGGGAGTCAGCAACAGACAGTGCCACCAGAAAAACCCAGGAGGGTTCTGGGAGGTCCCCACGCATCCAGCGAGAGTTGCAGCAGGTGACCTCAGGGAAGTCCTGAGCCTGTGCCACAAAGTTGGACACAGAGTCCAAAACAAGAGAAAGAGACCTCATTGTTCATTTGACACAGGGTTTCTCTGTGTAGCCCTGGCTTTCCTGGAACTCACTCTGTAGACCAGGCTGACCTCGAACTCACAGGGATTCACTTGCCTCTGCCTCCAGAGTGCTGAGATGAAAGGCATGCACCACCACACCTGGCTTCTCTTCTCTTTAAAAGAATGTTTTTTAAAAAACTGTTTTTAGTCAGGCGGTAGTGGTGAACATCTTTAATCCCAGCACTTGGGAGGCAGAGGCAGGCAGATCTCTGAGTTCGAGGCCAGCCTGGTCTACAAAGTGAGTTCCAGAACAGCCAGGGCTACACAGAGAAGTCCTGTCTCCAAAAGACCAATGATAATAATGATAATGATTAATAATAATCGTAGATTTTTATATTTATTCGTGAAGGGGTTTCATGTGTGTTGTGGCACACCTGTAGAGGTCAGATGACAACCAGTGGGAGACAGTTTTCTCTCTCTCTACTATGTGGATCCCTGATATGAAAATCAAGTAACCAGGCTTGACAGCAAGTGTCTACCCACTGAGCAATCCTACCAGCCATTTTTTTTTGACAGAGTCTCATATATCCAAAGTTGGCTTTAAATCCACTAGGTATCTGAGGATGGCCTCAAACTCCTGACCCTCCTATCTCTGCCTCCCAAGTGCTGGGCTTGTGGATGTTAGTTACCACGCCTGGCCACTTCTTTTCTCTTTAGAAACAGTCTCTTTCTGCATCCCAGTCTGTTTTCAAACTTGCAATTCTCCTGCCTCAACCTCCCATGTGCCAGGATGACAAGTGGGAGCCAACATGCCCATTTGACACCTCTCAGGGGTATGTTTCAGAAGCAGTTGAATAAAACATGTTTTGTAAACCAGGCTTGGTAATATGCAGCTTTAATCCCAGCACTCTGGAAGCAGAGACAGGTGGATCTCTGTGAGTTCGAGGACAGCCTTGTCTCCAGAGCAAGTTCCAGGACAGCCAAAGCTACACAGAGGAAACCCTATGTTGAAAATCCAGAAAAACAAACAATAACAAAATATGTTTTTTATACTTGAGGATAAGTCCGGGCCACAGAACCAGGAGGAGAGAAAGCCAAGTGTCATTCCTGTACAGAAAGCACAAAGTGACTATGTCCACACATGGACTTTGTGTCATCCATGCGTGTCATCCTGGCTTGGTTCCGCAGACTCAGCCATTGAATTCTGGAGCTGCTCCATTTTCTGTTGAAGGACAGCCACCCTAGAATTGAGCACGGTGTTCTTCACTCCAGTGACACCTAAGAAACATCTCCAGAGTTTGCCCAGTGTCCCCTGGGTACAAAAATCACACCACCCTGAGGACAGCTGTGCAGGATTAAGGTGTGGGAAGGAGGCGAGATGTCTGCCAACGGGTTGGTAAAGCTGGTGAGTGTGGGGGCTGGGAATCTGACTCAGCTGGTAGAGAGATTTCCTGGCATTCTCAAGGACCTGAGTCTAATCCTCAGTGCCATGTGAAGTGGGCACAGTTGACACACGCCTGTGATCCCAGCATTCTGAAGGTGAAGGCAGGAGGATCAGGAGTTGAAAAGCATTTTTAGCTACTTGGTGAGTAGGAGGCCAGCCTGGGCTACATGAGACCCTGACTCAAATTTTTTTTTTTTTTTTTTTTTTGGTTTTTCGAGACAGGGTTTCTCTGTGTGGTCCTGGCTGTCCTGGAACTCACTCGGTAGACTAGGCTGGCCTCAAACTCAGAACTCAGAAATCCGCCTGCCTCTGCCTCCCAAGTGCTGGGATTAAAGGCGTGCGCCACCACCGCCCAGCCTGACTCAAATTTAATCTAAAACAAAAAATGAAATCTAAACCCTTCAGGTGTATTCAAACTGCCAAGCCCTGTCTTCGCCTATCCCCAGTCCAACTCTCCTCATCAGCTCTGTACTCTCTAAATACTATGAGTCCCAAGTGTCCCCTGGATTCAATTCCCAGTGTCCTCAGTTACTCTCTGGCCCTGGTGACTCTCAGCAAATGCAGTCCTCCAAGCCTCTCCTCATCTACAACACAGAATAAGAGAGCCCACCCACTAATGTGATTGGACACACGTGAGACCCACACACAGGAGGCACCTGATGTGGGGCCAGGACCCGGTGCCATGGCAAGCACAAGGTAGCTATGTCCACACATGGGCTTTGTGTCATCAATGTGTGTCATCCTGGCTTGCCTACCCCGTTTCCTTGACCCACACCTGTGATCATCCCTGATATGGATGATTAGAAGGAACAACGACACCACAGGCCAGAAAAAGAAGCAGACAGGGGACTGGAGAGATGACTCAGTGGTTAAGAGCACTGACTGCTCTTCCAGAGGTCCTGAGTTCAATTCCCAGCAACCACATGGTGGCTCACAACCATCTGTAATGAGATCTGATGCCCTCTTCTGGTGTGTCTGAAGACAGTGACACTGTACTCACATACATTAAATAAAAAAAACTTTAAAAAAAAAAAAGCAGTGGGCCATGTGTGTGTGTGTGTATCTGTGTGTTTGTGTATGTATAGGTGTGTGTCCACTATGAACACACAGGCCTCTGCACACAGCCAGGAATGGGCCAGAGGCGATGGTGATGATGATGATGATGGTTGATGCTGATGGCAGTGCTTATAATGTTGACCGTGGTGTCAATAGTGATTAGTGATGGCGGTGATGAAGGCTACTAACTGACTGCCCATTCAGTTTCAAGTCTCTCACCTGACACGGGCTCACCTGTTCAAAGCCTGGAACAGAGGTATCCGTGTCACCCCCGTTTACACACAGAGACTGTCGAGGCCAAGGTTCTTGCCCAGAGACATGTATCTAGTAACGGCAGAGCCAGGACTTGAACCCAGGCCCCCTTCATCTTACCTATACACCCTTTTTATATGAAGAGGATGGCAGAGGGTAGCGGTAAGGAAGGGGTGTTAATCATGAGGCTGGGTGCCAACCTCATCAAGTCCTGCCTCTCGCTCTCTCTGAGAGCTGTGGCTCATTTCCACTCTGTATAGACCTGTTGCATGGTTTGACACTAGTTTGGAGTTAGGTGGCTGAGCCGCATACTCCCTGCCGCTTTTCTTAGTCCTTTCCTTAATCCAGGCTGTCCTCAAACTTGTAGTCCTTCTGCCTCGGCTTCTACTGTGCTGGGACCGAAGCCGTGAGCTGCCATGTGGCTGGGCCGTAGCTGTTTCTTGGCCATTTACTGCCTGACTTTTCTGTTATTCTAGGATTGACCCCCAGGACCCTGGCAAGGGAGAGAAGGTGAGGCAGACACAGTTGGAGGGCAGAATGTAATGAAGACCACAGACCAGGCCTGAATGCCCTCCCCTGTGGCCGCCCAGCCCCGGCCTGGACCAGGGGGCGGGGCTTGCTTGGAGGCGTGGCCTACCTGAGCCCTCATTGGCTGCCCGGAGGCTCAGCCCGGAGAATAAAGCCCTGGAGTGTCCTGCCAACTTTGTACTCTCCCAGGACACAGACAGAATCTACCTCCCTCGCTCGCTCTGCCCAGCTCCTCCTGTGCCGGGTATGTGACCCCTAGCCTCAGTCTCACCCCAAGATTGACAGCCAGAGACAGCCAGAACAGAGTATTGGGGAAGGGTTTATCCAGTTCAAATCTCTATGTTCTGATCTATAAAATAGGACGATGGTAGGACCTTCTAGATCAGGGTGTTGTCGGAGGTGGCATGTGACAGGCTGTCTTTGCTTAGTGCTCGTATGAGCCAAATGACAAGGAAGGGACTTCTGCCCTGGGCCCATACTGCACCAGCCACCTTTGCCAAGACCCCCTGTGCCTTTTTCTCTCCCAGGTCATACCACCTATGGCGCCGGATGGGGCTGGCCTGTGGGGTGGGAATCAGTACGGAGTACCCTGTCCATTTTCCCAAAGGTTCCGAATGCTGCAGCTGGGACAGGGACCAAGTGAGGCTCTCCAGAGCCACCTGGAAAGGGTCTGTGTGGTGGAAACTATCCACCAGCCAGAGGCTGCATCAGCTGGGCATTTTGGGTCCAGAGAAGACTCAGTATACCAGGATGGAGCTAGGACAAAGCAAACAAATTTAGAGGTACTCTTGATGTGTGCCATTCTTTCCAACTGTCTTTCAAGAGGTCTTCTAGAAAGAGAAGTCTGGTGAGCTTGCCTTTAATCTCAGAACTTGGGAGACTGAGTCAGGAAGATCACAACGAGTCGAGTCTCTCTTAAGACAGAAGCAGGAGGATCACCAGGAGTTTGAGCCTCTCTGTTTCTCTCTGTCTCTCTCTGTGTATCTCTGTCTCTGTCTCTGTCTCTCTGTGTCTCTCTGTCTCTGTCTCTCTCTCTCTCTCCCCCCCTGAGGCAGGAGAATCACCAAGAGCTTGAGTCTCTTCTACACTTACACACATGCACTCAAATATGTGTAGCTGCTTGGAAGAGTCACCATCTGCCTGGGTTTGATCCCACTTGGTTCTGGATCTCTCTTGGAGCTTCTCACAGGGCCCCAAGGTGACAGCAGCTGAGCCAGTGCTAACCCAAAGGCTTCCTCGTTGCCATGGTTACCAAAGAGACCTCAGGGTGCCATTAGTCAAGTTTGAACTTCTCATGCAGACTCTCCTGTGTCGAGGTTCCCTCTCAGTGTGGGAGCTGTGTGATGAGGGTGGTCCAGGGGTCTCTGATGCCTCTTCCCCATGCCAGAAAAAAAATTATAGAATTCTATTGAGAGAGAGAGAGAGAGAGAGAGAACCTTTCAGAGCTCGATACTGGGCTTCCAGCTCTCTCTCTCTCTCTCTCTCTCTCTCTCTCTCTCTCTCTCTCTGTGTGTGTGTGTGTGTGTGTGTGTGTGTGTGTGTGTGATTGTGTGTGTTTTGTTTTGTTTTGAAAGAGGGTCCTATGTAGCCCAGGGTGGCCTCAAACTCTCGACATAGCCAAGGTTGACCTTGAATGCCTAATTCAAGACACCCTGGGATTCTTCACCTCCCAAGTGATGGGATTACAGGCCTGCACCAAACCCAAAGGCTTATTTTTTTTTCAAAATAGGTATTTGTTGAACACCAGACATGGCAGAGCACACCTGTGATCACACCTGTGATCCCCGCCATTGGGAGACTGAGATAGGAGGATCCAACATTCAAAGCTAGCCTAGGCTACATGCTAAGAACTTACTGAGTTTTTTTTTTTTTAAAGCATGTGTGGGGTGGGGAGATATGGCTCGGTCTGCAAAGGTTCCCCATGAAAGCGTGAGGACCTGTGTCCATATTCCCAGAATGCACATAAAAACGCTGAGCTCAGCAGTGAACACCCGCCAACCCTACACTAGAAAAACGAGAGACAGGAAGACCTCCAGAGACATCTGGGAACCTCAGGGGACCTCAGGGAACCTCTGGGGTTCTCTGGCCAGCCAGTTGGACTGAATCAGGGAGCTCCCAGATCAGTGCAAGACCCTGCCTCAAAAAATAAGCTGGAAGATACCAACCACTGTTGACCTCTGGCCTCGGCACACATATGCACACGCACACGCACATGCACACACTGTGTTTAAATAAGTAATATATAACAGGATAAAATGCTGAGCACAGAGGGGTGCTGTGGGCCTGAGGGCCACTCTTCACAGGTACCCCACTTGGTCCATGTCTTTTGTGTCAGCTGATATAATCTGAGATCATGGGAACGGGTCAGCTGGGGGTTGGTTCCTGGGGACTTTGTAGAAACAGACCATGGCTGACCCTGGCCATGCTTTGTCCCCATCTTATGGCTCATTCTGAGACAGTTTGTACAAGCCCCTTCCCCTGACCTTGCCCAAGGCTGCAGACTAAGGACGATTCTGAGCTTGTGACCTTCTAACTTTGGGGGACAAAGTTGAGGCCACTTATTTGGTCACTAGGTAGTCGAAGCTAAGATTTGATTTGTTGTTCTTTCCTTATCATGAAGGGTACAAAAGAGGGGTCATAGCGCCCAGGAGGGCAGTCTCTCGTGACCTTTTGCATCTCCTCCCCACCCCCAGCCATGGCCGCCCAGGAGTCCCTGCACGTGAAGACCCCGCTTCGGGACAGCATGGCGCTGTCCAAAGTGGCCGGCACTAGCGTGTTCCTAAAGATGGACAGCTCCCAGCCCTCAGGCTCCTTCAAGATCCGAGGCATTGGGCATCTCTGCAAGATGGTACAGGGCAGGGTGGCATCCAGACAGGAGGGGCAGTCCCTCCTACTTGACAGTTGTAGAGACAGATGTGTAGATCTACACCCAGGATTCCAAACTGAGGCCAGGAAGGTGGAAAGTGAATGGTATCCCAGAGTACATAGCAAGAACCTGTCTCTAAGGAAATGATAATTTTGGGGGACAGGGGTCTAGACAGCTCAGCAGTTAAGAGCACTGACTGCTTTTGCAGAGGACCCGAGTTCAGTTCCCAGTACCCACACGGTGGTTCATGACCAACTATGTAACTCCAGTTCCGGGAGATCCGACGCCCTCTGCTGCTTTCCAGGAGCAACTGCACTCACGTGCATATGATTCAAAACAAGTAACTACTGGGCTGGAGAGATAGCTCAGCGTTAGGAATCCTTGGGGCTCTTTCAAAAGATCCATGCTCACCTTCAGCATCCAAGTCAGGGAGTGGCTCGCCTGTAACTTCATCTCCAGGGCACCCAGTGCTCTCTTCTGCCCTCTATAGGCAATACGTGCACACAGACACATAAATGAAACAAATCTTAAATATTTGTTAAAGAAAATAATTTTAGGGCCGGGCGGTGGTGACGCACGCCTTTAATCCCAGCACTTGGGAGGCAGAGGCAGGTGGATTTCTGAGTTCGAGGCCAGCCTGGTCTACAGAGTGAGTTCCAGGACAGCCAGGGCTACACAGAGAAACCCTGTCTCGAAAAACCAAAATAATAATAATAATAATAATAATAATAATAATAATAATAATAATAACAATAATAACAACAACAACAACAACAACAATAATAATAATAATAATAATAATAATAATAATAATAATTTTAGAATAGGTTTCACATATCAGGCTCTCTCTGGCTAAGGGGTGCCCACCCACGAAGGTCCCTACAGGCTGATACCGGCTCCTTTCCCTAGTTAATCTCCTTGGAGATGATAAAGCTGAGAGAGAGCGTGGTTCAGATACTAAGTGGGTGGGCTCAGGGTAAGACAGATGTTCCAGCGGGAGGGATAAGCCTAGGCTGGAACTTGAGGGTAGCCTGACCCGTCCTCTTGTCTCCACAGAAGGCAAAACAAGGCTATAAACATTTTGTTTGCTCTTCAGGTAAGTGCCCAGGCAGCTTTCTTTCCCTTCCTACCCTAGTCTGTGTCCTGTGGCCCAGCATCGGGCACTTCTCTCTGGGCCCCAGTCTCCGCAGCAATGTATCCCTTCAAAACCATCCAGATTTGGGGTTCCAGAATGAGGCAGAAGTCACTCTGGAGATGAGCAGCCCC
Source organism: Rhabdomys pumilio (assembly GCA_030674055.1). NCBI lineage: Eukaryota > Metazoa > Chordata > Mammalia > Rodentia > Muridae > Rhabdomys > Rhabdomys pumilio. The sequence goes on along the minus strand of JANHMN010000023.1, from coordinate 31,686,819 downwards.
ACCCGGGGTCCCAGCCCCTCCTTCCTGACACGCCTTCTCTACTGACAGCGGGCAACGCGGGCATGGCGACTGCCTACGCTGCCAGGAGGCTGGGCATCCCAGCCACTATTGTTGTGCCCAGCACCACACCTGCCCTCACCATTGAGCGGCTCAAGGACGAAGGTGCCGAAGTTGAAGTGGTGGGAGAGGTGAGTGCAGACGCTGTCCTGGCGGCAGGGCTGAGGGGTGGGGGATGATAACTGGATGGAGTCGCTCATCATCTCAGTCTCTTCCCACCCCCACCCCTTCAGATGCTGGATGAGGCCATCCAACTGGCCAAGGCTCTGGAAAAGAACAACCCAGGTTGGGTGTACATCCCCCCTTTTGATGACCCTCTCATCTGGTAAGTTGGAGCCACCCCACCCCCTTCTGCACATGTCCATTCCCACAAGCACCCAACATACGTGGGAGAGAACACACAAGCACGCAGGTGTACACACCAGCGACGAGGGGTCCCCAGATGCAGAGATTCAGGGAGACCAGCTCATCTAGGGGTGACTAGGAACAAAGGAGCTAGGGAAGCATCGGTGGAGGTGGCTCTCATGTGCCAGCATCTGCTATGAGCAACTGAGGCTAGGCCCCTGGGAACCCTGGGAGTCGGTGGAGAATGAACATCCTAGGATGTGTCCACCAACCCCCACAGCCATCCCCTTTCGGGGGGGGGGGTCTTGTCTCCTCCTGTGAGGCCCAGACTGGGCAGCAGGGAGGTCAGAGGCCAGGTTCATCATTGCCTGGGATAGAAATAAATAGAGACCTTAGCTGGCATCTTTGGCCAGCCATTATGTCTTCGGGAACCCCTGACCTGACCCTGCCACCCTTCTCCTGCCCAGGGAAGGCCACACTTCCCTTGTGAAGGAGCTAAAGGAGACACTGAGTGCCAAGCCAGGAGTCATCGTGTTGTCTGTGGGCGGTGGAGGCCTGCTGTGCGGAGTGGTCCAGGGGCTTCGGGAGGTGGGCTGGGAGGATGTGCCCATCATCGCCATGGAGACCTTTGGCGCCCATAGCTTCCATGCTGCCGTCAAGGAAGGAAAGCTGGTCACCCTGCCCAAGATCACCAGGTGAGTCCCGGGGCACCTCTCCATCACACAAGCAGTAGAACTGGGACTTTGGTCATTTGTCCAAAGCCACGCACCTGTGGGTGACCCATCTGGTCCTTGAACATGAGTCTGTTCTAGAGACAGTGGTTAAGTGATGTCAATCACTTCTAAGTCCTCACACTTCATTTCTTTGCTGCCCTCTTATCTGGTCTCTGAAATGCGCTGGTCTTACCTGATCCTAGACACAGCATGGGGGAAAAAAACATCCTCTTGCCTGCAACCCCCACACTAGCATCGTAAACCAAATTGAACTCTAATTCTATTTAAGACTATTAGGGGCAACTCCTTGAAGCTGGAAGCTGAGTTCCTTGAGTCTTTTATCCCATCACTCTGAGTATGTTGACCTAGGGTCCAAAGTGGCTGCTTTCATGCCAGCCATCACACCCACGCTCCATCTGAGAAGAGGAAGTGAGAGCAGAAGGATGCTCTTAAACTTTGAAGGCAAAGTGGAGATGCTCCCCAGCTGACAGTGAGGTCACACCCAGCAAACCAATCGTTGAGAGTGGAGATTGTTATGAACAAGTTGAACCTGGTCTGCTGGATGCCTTTACCTAAGCTGTTTGACATACAGTATGGAACTGGCCATTTCTTGCTGATAGGCTGATGGAGAGGTGTGTCTCACGGCTGCCCCCAGCATCCCAAGAGCAAACTACTGTACTGCAAACCCATAGTCTGGGAAAAGGTCCAAGTTCAGCTCTCAAAGTCCATTTGGTACCAAGTGTGGATGGCTTTTTTTTTTTTTCCTTTTCACCACCATAACATTGAACTCTCATAGATCAACCCTCAGAGATCAGAGCTGTCTGTACTCCTCTTATGTTTTGGGCAGAGCTTGGTCACATGGCCACACCTAGCTGCAAGGGAGGCTGGGTAAAGTTTGCAGTAGGCATCCACACGTATAGTTAGAAGGGGTTTCTAGGGAGAGGATGGCTTCTGTCATAGGTAGGCAATACTGAATCAGTTAGGAAATTCTTCCAGGTTTCTGGGCACAGTGTCCCTGCCAGATGGAAGATGGGTGCAGTAGCTGGCACTCAGGCAGCCATTTTGGACCCTAGGTTAGTATGACCCTGGGGCAGCTATTGCCTCGTTTCTGTTCTATACAATTGAGCTTGGAATGCGTGTGACACCTGATACTTTAGGAAGGACCAGCTCTCCCTGTTTGTTAGGGTGTGGGAGGGCTGTTTGAGAACCACAACTAATCCATGGGACCAAGGTGTCCCTCTGGGAGGCACCCTGGAAGAGGCGGCAAGTGAGCAAAGCAGGCAGAATGGGGGATGGGCATCTGAGTCAGGCCAGTTTGGTGCCCTAGACTGCTGTGCCAGTTCCTGGGGCTGGGCGGGGGTTGCCCACTCCCACCGCTCACGGGAAGTCCCCGCCTCCCTCTACCTTGTCTCTCCCCGTGTCCCAGTGTCGCCAAGGCCTTGGGCGTGAACACTGTGGGGGCGCAGACCCTGAAGCTGTTTTACGAACACCCCATTCTCTCTGAGGTCATCTCGGACCAGGAGGCTGTGACTGCTATTGAGAAGTTCGTGGGTACGTTCTGTGGGATCTTTTCGCCCTTGATTTTCTCCCTCCTCAGCCTAGACTGTCTTGTGAATGGAAGCTAAAGCCAGCCAGTGCTAAACACGAAAGCTGCTCATGAAAACGTGAGCCTGGTAACCAGGGGAGCAGGGAGGATGAACTGGTTTCCCAAATGGCAGTTTGGAGCTTTCTGGTAGCCAGGGTCAAAAGGGAGAGGTGATCAAGGTGAGCCGGATTTGGAGATGATCTGTATCGGAAGTCTCTGGGTTCAGCCTTGAAGACGGCCAAAGAGAACAAGGGTAACACACATGGCCGTTACTAATCTCAGCCTGCTGCCATACATTAGTGACCTTCTCAGGTGCCCGAGGACCCCCAGCACAGGCTGGAGAAACCGAGGCTGGGTTCAGAACAAACATTTGCAGTCACAGTGAGAGGATTGGTCCAAGACTTAAGGATGTTGAGAGCTGACCAACTCCCTCCCCCGCTCCCTCCCGCAGACGATGAGAAGATCCTGGTGGAGCCTGCGTGTGGCGCTGCACTGGCCGCGGTGTACAGCGGTGTGGTGCGCAGGCTGCAGGCTGAGGGCCGGCTGCGAAGCCCACTGGCCTCGCTGGTCGTCATTGTGTGTGGCGGCAGCAACATCAGCCTAGCGCAGCTGCAGGCACTCAAGGTGCAGCTGGGCCTGAATGGGCTGCCCAAGTGATATCCGCTGCTGCCCGGCCACCCTGGCAGGGGTCACCAGCACCCCTGGGTGGGGTTGGCGGGCATGCGCCTGACAGTGACCCACCTTCCTTTACCCATTGTTTATAACGTTCACTTTTCCATTGTAAATAAAAAATATATATTTATAAAGAGAAGATCTTTTGAGCTTTGTTTGTTCTTGACATGGGATCTATATGCAGCCCGGGCTGGCCTCAAATGGAGATCCTCCTGCCTCATCCTCTGAGTGCTGGGAGGACAGGCATTGGCTCCCTTGCCTTGCTCAGTTCCCTCTCCACCCAGCCACACCTTCCCTGGCTCTCAGGGACTTGGGTCTCCCAGTGGACTGCTGGAGAGTGAGACCCGCACATTCATAAGTCAGGAGAGAGGAGCACAGTGAAGTCACACAGGGACCTAGGGTGGGGCACAAAGCAGCTGGGAGATGCATAGGCAAGGCTACCACATGTTAATGTATGAAGTCACAGAAGGACATCCTGAAAACACCTACGGCCCCACCCTGGTGTGTGGAAAACCAACCCTGTACATGTGCCTACAGGGCAGAGAAGGTAATGTGAACCTGCTACAGAAAACGCAATCCCCACTACCAACGAAACTCAGAACACATGGCAGGCCTGGGCTGGCTCGGGTAAAGCCACACACGTCTCAGGGCCTCTGGTTCACAGGCTGTGAGCTCTCTAGGCCCCACACAGGCGACTTGGTTTCATGTGGGTCTCTGGGTCTAGGATCTAGGGTCTTAGTGATTAGCAGGGCAGGGCAGACTAGGACCCAGAATTCAGCACTTGAGACAGATGCTGAGAGAAGACTAACAGGGAACCTCCGGAGAGATGGAGGAACAGACAGATGGGCGGACTGATGAAAACCAGGAAAAAGGCACGGTGGTCCATACATGTAATCCAGCATGTGAGCGGTGAAGGCAGGCGGCCACAAGTTCAAGACCACAGAGTTACAGCACAGCCGAAGGAAAGGGAGGTGCAGTTCTGGGTGGACGGACAGAAGGGCAGGTGGATGGGTCGGTGAGCAGGTGAGGATGGACAGATGAAGAGGCAGACAGTAGAGAGGTGGCTGTTGATGCAGATGGACAGATGCGTGGACTGACACAAGAGAGAAAGGACAGGTGGAAGGAGACAGCAGTGGACAGACAAGGTGTAGCGCTGCCCCACAACGCCCGTTTAACAGAAGCACAGCCTGGGCTTTGCTGTCCACGGCACACAACCGGGGACACCTACCAGGAGGCCAGGGGCAGGCTTGGCTGTAGGGTAGGAGTATGGAGTGGTGGTCCATCCCTCTTGCTGAAAGAAGACTCAAGACCCTCCAGCTACAAGCAGCCAGAAACTTTGGGTTTTGTTTTCAAGCTCCTGCACTTAGAGAAGCTGCCCAGAGAAGGGGACGCAGGGGCTGCCCTCCGAGGTGATAGGCCTGCAGGCCAGTAGTGACAACCATAATGTCCCCCATCAGTTCACAGGCATGCTGAAGGACCAGCACTAGGAGAATGCCACCCAGAATCCCACCAGGCCCACAGCCAAGCATAAGCCCCAGCCTGCTGGTGTCAGGGACAGGGAGGAAGAGCCATGAAGGGGCAGAGGGCTCGGGGACGGAGCCCATTGGGTTGTGTCCTTGCAAAGGAAGCCACTAGGACCAGAGTCTAGTGAAGACAGGACCCCGGGGGTGGACGGCAGGTGTGCGACCCCACTGGCCACACAAAATGAAGGCAGCTGGGCAGAGGCAGATTCTCAGTCCCATGGGACCCTGATGGGTGAGAATGTCCAAAGATCAGGCTGGCCCATGTGCAGCGTGCTGTGGAATGGCGATCTGCTCCACTGGAACGGGGGACACTGGTCCCACGTGGGGCCACTGGCTGCCAGCATGCTCATGGACTTAGCCAGTGTAAAGCTCGTCACCTGAGGGTCAGAGAGCACACTGCTGAGCTGGTGGGGCCCAACTCTCACCACAACCTTTCTTTAAAACACCATTCTGAAGCTGACCCCAAAGAAGATGTCCCCTTAAACTGACACAACTTCAGCCCAGGTCTGACCTCTGACCCTGCACCTGTCCCACCCATCCTTCCCCGGAGCATGTGACAATTAGCTTAGGTGGCAAACCTTCACATCAATGCCGCCATGGGCACGCTGACGCAGGGCCTGAAACGGGTAGGAGCCATTGGCAGGGTTGAGGTCAGAACGGGCAGAGATGGCATTCTCCGCGTTGGGCTTCGGGCTGCAGGCTTCACACAACGACAGAGGATCGTGAAGGAAATCATTGTACCTGAGTGGGAAGGAAGAGATGGCAGTCACTCTAGCAAAAGACCAAGCTCCTCCTGCCCCAGAGTGGCCTTGAAACCTCCTGAACTTTCTGGGCTTGGGAAGGCCAGATGTAGACCACCCTCACCCCTCCACCGACCGGGTCACCCCAGCCTTATCACTCAGCTGTTTCTGGGTAGGTTCTCTAGGACCCCCCTCCAAGCAGGTCAGACCCCAGGTCTGTTCCATGCCAGCATCTGGAGGGACTCAGGATGCCCAGACACACTTCAGCTCCAGTCTGGGTCCCGGGCAGGCATCTCCACCACCCAGGAGAAAGGAGCAGGCCCCCAACTTCAGACCAAGGCTGGTTGGTGGCAAGGTTCAAGTAGTACTGTCATGCAGAGGTGGCTCTCTGCACCAAGCCTCGAGTGTGCTGACCCACCTCATGAGCCGGATCATGGTGTCTGTGTCCTCCACCAGTGACTGGTCCCTCTGGAAGATCTTGGCTCGAGGGTTCTTGGTGTAGGAGAACCAATCTCCATACTGGGCCACCAGGGCCTGCAGACCACTAGCGTTGAATACAGACTCAAAGTACCTGCTGGGACAAGGGTGGTCACCCACGACTCCCACTGGCCACACAGCTGGTTGTGGCTGGCATTGGGGTGGGGTCACAGTGGGACAGTTGTCACTGCAGTCAGGTTATGGCAAGGCCCTCATCCTATAATAGATGAAACTGGGCTCTAGAGTCAAATCTCACTTCACTATTCTCTGACCAAGGAGCTGTGCGTGAGCCAGGATCCCTGCCTCAGTTTCCACATCTGTGGAATGAGAAGAGATGGCTGCACTCATGTATCACGGTCATAAGGACCCAATGCCAGTCTGGGAAAGTACAGGCCATAAGGTAGCTCTGAAGAATCCAGCTAAGACTGGTTTCATGGGACAGAGGCTCCCCAGCCACACTTCAACTTCAGCCCAGGCACCGCATGGGCAGCTCCACCTCCCAGGAGACGAGCAGATCCAGCTGAATGCCTGGCAATCCCCGGTCCCAAGGTGTGGCCACCCCAAACCGCCCTGCAGCAGGTCCCAGAACTAGAGGTCACAGTATGACATGAAGCTTTCCCAGCAGGAGAGTGACTGCTCTCCTTGCTCAGTATGTTTAAAATGGCACCCGGGGAAGGACCCTGCCTCGGAGAGGACAGATCTGGGGGGAGGGGGCGACAGGAAAGGGCACATACGGGATGTTGTAGCTAGCCCAGTAGGTCGTCTTGTAGAGCTCTGCAGTCTTGTCGGCCACCACCACCATGCCCCTGAGACCAAGAGAGACGGGCAAAGCAAGTGAGGAGACACTCCGGGGCTTAGCCAGTTTGAGAGCTCTCGGCAGGAACTGTGTTGAGTCCCTCACCTCCTGTTCCCATCAGGGGCACCCCTCCTTCAGCCTCCCCTTACTCCCTCTGCCCTGGGGACTCACGGGATCTGTTCTAGGATAGTAAGCACCCGGCTTCCAGGGCTGGGTCCGCCGGGGACGAATGCCTTGTAGTCCACAATCATCCACTGGTTATTGTACCTGCCAGGCACAGGGAAGAAAGCACGTCAAGCCTGGAACCCTTCCCAAAGCCTCTCCGGCACATCTCTCCTGCCCTGGTGCCCCATACGGCCAGCACTCAGGGACAACAGCCTGACACTGCAGCTTGACTGGGAGCCCACGAAACCCTCTTGCTGTGCATGCTGTCTCCCTGCTTAAGTACGGCCCACGGCTCCCTAGAACTTAAAGGACAGTTCTGGTTAGGCATGTGTAGACCTACTCACTTCCGGCACTTGGTTCCCAGGCCCCGCCCCAGGCTCATTCTCTTCCGGTGCACACCTGAGCCTCTCCTTAAACTCTGTCCAAGGGGACAGCAGCCTCAAGAGGAGGGGCTTGTAGAAGAAAAGAAAATTCTTTCTTTCTTGAGCCTCAGTTTCTCCACGTATAAAACAAAGAAGGGGCTTGAGCTACCTTGGAGACCATTTGCGAGAAGGGGTTGAGCAGAGGACCCTGGAGCCCCTCGGGTCCCCTCTAAATGGCCCCCGAGTAGGGGCCCTGGAACAGGATCGCACTCACGTGCCGCTGTTGAACCGCTTGAAGACATCTGCCCAGGTGGCCCCATCCAAGGCCAGGCGGTTGGCCACGACGTTTCTGATCCACTCCAGCACACAGCCCTGGGGCTGCACGTACTTCCACAGGGCTGGGTTCTTGTTGCCGATGGTGGTCTCCAGGGTGACCTGTAAGAGACACAAGGTGGGCTGCAGACTCCACGAGGAAGCCCTGCAGGTCTTGGCTCAGAAGCCAATATTTATGTTTTCCTCACAATCCCAAACTGCTTTGGTGCACATCCCTCAGGGATTCCTTGGAAAAGCACTTGGCTTGGGGAGACTCAGGATCTTTCACCCAGCTCTGCCTTGGGGACCAGAGTGCCATTCCTAGGTGCCTCCCCATCATAGGAGGAGTGCTCCCCCGAAAGACAGCATCCCACCCTTCCTTTCTCTCAGCTCTACTGGGAGAGGCTATTCACCTGGAGCCCCAGCAGCCAGAGACCTTGGGAAGACCCCAGTCCACCTCGCTCTGTCTCAGAGTCACAACCCATCACAGCTGCTCATGAAGCCTCTCTCCTCACTGTCCCTGGAGCCCTCATGTGTCTGCATAAACATGCCTTGTTCTCATTGGTTAAAGCTACCACAGAACCATCCAGGCGTGGTGGCACATGCCTGACCCAGGCAGAGGCAGGAAGGACTGTCACAGGTTCAAGGTGAGTCTGGTCTCGAACCAAGCAATAGAACGTGGATCTAGAGCCAAGAAGAGCCCGTGAAACTTAACTTGCCAAAGGCTACATCCTGGCAGCTGGTGGGTGGGTGGCCCTGCAGTAGGAGAATCGACAGCTGAGTCCCAGTCAGCTCTTCCCACCCTCCCCAGAGACATAGGAGGGCACCGATGCCGCCTCCTGGAAGACAGCAGCAGCTGAGAACCAGCTGTTTGTGGCTGCTGTGCAGATGGCTAGGCTCCTGGTACCCCTACCCCAAGGCAGTCTTGTCCCCTGTGCCCTGAAGGGTGCTGGCCTCAGTCTTCCTTTATACAGGGAGGTTAAAAGGAGCTGACAGCTGGCAGGACCCACCTAGGAGAACGTTTTACTTATTTTGGAGACATTTACAGTCTCACACCGTAGCCCAAACTCTTCTTGGTTATTCTCCTGCCTCCATGACCCAAGTGATAGGAGTTCAGGTATGAGTTTAGGCCAGTGTTTTAAAGAAGCCATCAAGGGCTGGAGAGATGGATCAGTGGTTAAGAGCACTGACTGCTCTTCCAGAGGTCCTGAGTTCAATTCCCAGCAACCACATGGTGGCTCACAACCATCTGTAATGGGATCTGATGCCCTCTTCCAGTGTGTCTGAAGACAGCGACAGTGAATTCACATATATAAACAAATAAATCAAAGAAGAAGGAGAAGGAGAAGGAGAAGGAGAAGGAGAAGGAGAAGGAGAAGAAGAAGAAGACAAAGACAACAAAGACAACGTGGAAGGCAGGCACAGTGCTGCATACCTTTAACCCCAGCACTAGGGAGGTGGAGGCAGGAGGATCAGGGGCTCAGGGAAGCCACAGCTATACAGGCCAGTCTGAGTTACATGAGACTCTGTTTTGGAAAACCAGAATGAAAAATATAAAAAGAAGAAAAATAAAAATGACATCTAAGTCAGGCCTGGCACAGGTATATAATTTTAGTCTACTCAAAAGGCTGAGGAAAGAGGGTTGCTGACCTGGGCTACATACTGAGTTCCAGGACAGCCAAGCTATAGAGAGATATACTGCCTTAAAGATAAATAAATAATCAAAGAAACAAAAAAACCACAAAAAGAAAAAAGAAAAGCTGGGTTTGCTGCCTCATACCTTTAAACCTAGCATTTGGAAAGCACAGGCAGGCAGTCTCTCTGTTCAAGACCAGCCTGGTCTATGGGGCAAAGTCTAAGGCAACCAGGGCTATGTAGTGAGACTGCTTCATAATAAATAAAATAAAGAAATAAAGAAATCAGAGAGTATGAGAAGGTCACCAGCACGCTACACTGTAAAGGAGACAAACACAAGGAAAGGCAGCGGGTTCTATAGCCTCCTGTGCTGGGCCAGTAACGAGGAGGCCCATGGTTCATTCCCCAACCCCTTTCCCCCTTTCTCTCCCTCTCTGTCTCTCTCTGTCTCCCTCTCTCTCTAGCTATATGGGAGGTGGAAGATGGGTGAATCTTGTTGAGCTGGAGCTCCTGTGACTAAGGTCCCACAGTAGGAACACAGGGACACGAGCCCCACCATGCCCGATAGTGCCCCATGCATCTGCTGCACCCAGGGCACACTGCAGCTGAGTGAGTGTCCTGGCAGCATCAGTGTGAGAGCTCAGGCGCCAGGAACAGATTTCTAAAGGGGCCTGGACGGCAGCCAGGAGAGCAGGAGAAACAATGCGCTGTAAACAGCAGCTCCTCAGGACCTCAGGACCTCAGGACGGGGCCAGGTTAGGGGGTGGGGAGAGGGGAAGGCAGGGCAGAGCAAGGGCACTGACAAAATGGAGGTGTCTGTGCCGAACACAGAAAACCAACAAGGTCACGGTCCCCAAGACTAGGTTCCTAAGGACCTAGCAGACCTGCACACCTCATCTTCTGCACGTTATCCCCAGAGCCTCTATTTGCCATGTCCCCAGGGAGCATGTGACTCAGCCACTCACCAGTCCACTGCCCAGGATGTAGAAGTCATCGCCGGAGAAGATGGTACCCGGGTAAGATGAAAAAACCAAGTTGTTGCCAGCAATCAGGGGATACTCCTCTGTTGGGGGGTGGGGGGAGGAGCTGGTCAGGCAAGCCCTGTAGGTGACCCATCCCCCATCCCACAAGGCTGGGGCATCAGGTGAGGAACAAGCAGTCCTCAGGAGGCCACTCTCATCCCTTCAAATGGAATGTGTGGGCGGTTACCATCAGGAGGACCCAAACTCAAAGTCACCTGGGCTACACAGTGAGACTGATTCAGAAAGGAAGGGGAGGAGGTGGAGGAGGAGGAAGATAAGGAGATAGAGGAGGAGAGGGGAAGGCAGGAGGAGCAGGAAAAGGAATGAGGAGACACCCTGCTGCACAGATGTGCCCTGCTGACTGTCTCTACTGCTCTCATGACAAACTTGCAATATGACGGACAGCAAGATGCTCCCAGTGTAGCTGGAAACGAGTTTTCCTTAAACACTGCTCAGTGGTGAATTAGTTTTTAAAAGGTGCAAATAAATAAATTCATTTAAAAATGTAGATGCCTCTAAACTTCATCAAAAGCGTCTGTGCGTGGGAGCTCAGGGTGGGGCAGAGTCTCTTCTGGACGCATGAGATTTGTGACTGTATACAACTGATACCACAGGAGAAACAGAGCAATGCAAAATCAAAAGGGACCTTAGAATAGCGACAAGAAAACAACCAATCCCCCGGGAGAACCTCCCAAGGGCTGTGGGCGTCACATGAAAGACCGCCTCACTGCTTGCCAAGACTTCCTCTACACATGACTTCCACAAGTGTTGATGGTGCTGTCTGAGGGAGACTTGCTCAGGTAGGCAAGCATTCTGTCATTCTATCCCCAGCCCTCAAACAGGGTTTTAAAGGGTTAGAAATGTAAGAAATTGTGGTGAGTGCCTATCATCCCAGTAAGACAGAAGCTGAGGCAGGGGGATTTCTAATTCAGGACCAACCCGCTATGTGCAACTGTTTTTCCCTGTCACCTCAGTTTGCCTGCCTCACTGAGCGATGGTCTATGTTGGGCACACTCTAGAGTTCAAGGCCATCTGGGACACGGAACTCAGTGGTACAGTGCTTTCTAAGCCAGAGGCCCAGGAACAGATAGCGTCGGAAGAAGGTAGGAGGGCAGGTGCAGGCAGAGGGGCAGATGGTGGTGGGAACCTTGGGAGCCAGCTGAAGGAAATGCCTTGCTTGCCAAGTAAGAATTCCCCGTACTGCTCCAGAACTCCGCCCAGAGCCCCACCCCTGTGCGCATGCCCATGCCCGCTCCCTCAAGGATGCGCCCTCCTCCCACCTTGCGGCCCCTCCCGGAACTGCAGCCGGTACTTCTTGATGATACGTAACATGTTCTGGTAGGAGTTCCACGTGTTGTGAGCCACCAGGAGGTCATGCCCGCCAGGCAGCAGCTTGACGAGCGCGGAGCACGAACCGGAGCCCAGGGAAGGCTTGGTGTTGGTCTTATTCAGGGCTGGCTCTAGGTCTTCCAGGTCTCCAGAAATCTGCAGCAGGCTTAAGAGGCAGGATGGGGGGGTCAGCGGATACTCTGCGCCATGTCACGGCTGAGGCTTTGTGGGTCAATAACTCACTGTGCTCTGGGAGCAGGAAGTGGCAGAGCTGGCATGGAACCGGGATAATTATGAAGTTCATGGCTCCTTACCCACCCTGCGCAGGCTGGAGGGAGGGTGGGGACACTTACAGGAACCCCAAGGGTTTGACGGTGAACCTCCCAGTTGGGAAGGTTAAACGGCCTTCGTAGCTGTCCTCCAGGCCTTTCAGCTGCAGGAGGGTCAGCCGCACCTAGGGGAGGGGCAGAGGGAGGATGAGGCCCCCCCAGTTCACCACTTCTACATAGTTGCAGGGGCTCTGACCTGGTTCAGGGGTGCTCCACAGGCTACAGCCAGCACTGACCCCTCCTGCTTTTAATGAATAAACACTATGACACGTCTTCATAGTGATCCCAAGTCACCCTCAAGTAAGCACCTGATCAAAAACCATCTCTTCCACAAAGCCTTCCGGCTTGGCCAGAGCCCCTGTCAGCACCTGCCTAGTGTTAGACCTGGCTGTGTGGTGGCCCTGGCACCTGTGCCTGCTCCCTGCTGTCTGTTCTCTGCCTCAGCAATGTAACTGGAGGCATCAATCACCATGACCCTCACTGGGTCTTGACTGTTGCTGGGCCATTGGCCCACACCAGGAACTTAGTTAAGTACAGACAAGATAGATGGGATGGATCAACAGGAGAGAGGAGAGAGAGAGGACAGACAGACAGACAGACAGAAGGATGGATGGATAGATCAACAGGAAAGTGAATGAATGGCTTGGATGGGTTGATGTGTGCACGTATGGGTGGCTAAGTAGATCTATTGTTCAGTAAATGGATACCTTAATAGATTGATGGAAGGATGGATGGATGGGTGGGTGGATGGATGGGTAGATAGATGGATAGATGTTGGATGGATGGATGGATGGATGGATGGATAGATGGATGGGTGGGTGGATAGATGTTGGATGGATGGATGGATAGATGGATGGGTGGATAGATGTTGGATGGGTAGGTGGATGGATGGATGGCCTGACAGGCAGATGAATGGGACAGACGGGAGCAGGCACATGGTGGTCTGGAGGGTAGATGGGTTGCTGTGTGTGGTGGGTAAGCAGATATATGGAAGGGTGGGTGGGCATGTGAGGGAAGAGACTCTGAAGCAGTGAGGGCAGGGAGAACCATATATGGGGATAACAGCGTGAGCACTGGAGGGCACACAAACAGGCAGCAGGGTCATCCATAGAGGCCACTGCCTGTGCAGCACAGCTAAACCCTCAGGTCTGTAGAGAATTCACAGAGTCTGTGGCTTTTGCACTGACAGCTGTGCCAGCAGCCCAGGACCTGGGCCTTAGCATCCAGTCTGTCTAAGCTCAGCCTAGGGAGGGAACACCAGGCTCATCTAGGTCGTGTTCATCTCTCTCCTCCCTCCTCTCCTGAAACAGCGTTTGCCTGTGTCCAGCCTTCTGCCACCTTCCTGACAGCGAGAGCCACACGCCACCACTTAGCTAGGTTCTCTGACAGCAGGAAAGCAGGGCTGGGCATCTGGGCCAGAATGGGCAGCTGGAGGTCTGTCAAGTGGACAGATGGAAGAATGGCGGCTTGGGGGGAGGGTGCAGATGCTGATGAACACTAGAATGGGCTGGGTTTCTGGCTCACTCAGGGCCAGCCAGGGACTGCACAGGAGATGGGTACACCCAAATGAACCACCCTCCTTCCCGAGAGCAGGGTAGCCTGGCCCACCTGGTGCCAGTACGGAGAGTCCGGGTTAAGCTCCATCTCCCGCTGCATCCACTCCAGGTTGGCCTCCAGGAAGCTCTTAAGCTTCTCACAGTAGCCGACTTCGTACTCGAAGGGGCCGCAGTAATTGACCACCGTGTTCATCCAGTGCATGTAGATGAGCTGTGGAGAGAGGACTGAGGAGCAGCCCGGGCCAGGGGACTGCCACACCTCTTCTCCCCTAACGGAGGACAGGAGATGGGGACCCTTCTCAGCACACGCATCAACCTCTCTGAGGCCCTAAGGGTGTCCTGGCTTGGCTGGGGGCAGGCAGCTGGGACCCTGGACTCCCACACTGGCCTTACCTCCTCAGACACAGAGGCCTCCACCACACCAGCTGCATAGGCCTGCAGGCTGTCATTGTAGCTGCCATTTGTACTCAGGTCCAGATAGGCCCACCTGGAGGGAAAAGAAGGACACTCAGTCAACAGTAGGGACCCCTGCAAAGCCAGCCGCCACAGCCAGCGCCACAGCTGCAGGCACACTCAGGTTTGGCTTTATGTTCATTACACTACAGATCGAATTCAGGCCCTTGTGTGCCAAGCAACTGCTCCAGTCCTGGTTTTGTTCCTGTCCCTTTTTCAAACATGGTCTCACTATGTAGCCCAGGCTGGCCTGGGACTCTAATCTTCCTGCCCAAGCTTTCCAAGTGCTGAGATCACAGATGCCTGACACCATGCTTGCCTAGCCTCTAGTTTTAGACCATGAAAACAGCCTGGTGAGTAGCAGCTGCCCATGCAGATGTTGGCCTACCTGTCTGCACCTGCATACCTGCTGGGCTACATACCTGAGATAGGAAGTGCTGGGTCAGAGAATGTACTTCAAAGACTAAACTGGCCTCTTCTCCCCACCTATGTGAATTGATGTTCCCAATCATGCTGACCTGGGGGGCTGTTATTATACAGCACTGATGCCCAATGCCTGGCTGATACAGGGTCAGAGGTCACCAAGGGCAGAACAAGATTCCTGTCAAGTCAGGCTACCATCTTTCTTTTCTTTTTTTGATAAGAAGTCTCTCACTAAGATCTGATTTCCCGAATCTGATTTCCTCCCCCAGCATGAAGGTGTTATAAATTATCCCCTCCCCCCTTGTTAGGTTCCCAACACCCCCACCAGGTAGCTCACAAGAGCATGTGAGTCCAGTTCCAGGAAACTCAAGGCCCTCTTCAGGCCTCCGCAGGTATCTGCCACACATAACCTCACAGACACACAGACATAAATAAATCAACTTTTGTTTTGGTTTGGAGTCAGGGTTTCTCTGTGTGGCTGTCCTGGAACTTGCTTTGTAAACCAGGCTGGCTTTGAACTCCTGAGAGTTGGGATTTAAAAGATTCTTCGATAAATCTTTTTAAAAAAGGAGGTGAGGCGGGCGGTGGTGGCACATGCCTTTAATCCCAGCACTTGGGAGGCAGAGGCAGGTGGATTTCTGAGTTTGAGGCCAGCCTGGTCTACAGAGTGAGTTCTAGGACAGCCAGGACTATACAGAGAAACCCTGTCTCGAAAACAAAAACAAAAACAAAAACAAAAACAAAAACAAAAACAAAAAAAAAAAAAAAAAAAAGGAGGTGAGGTGCAGCTCAGGTGGCAGAGTGTTCACCTAGCATGCACCAAGCCCTGGGTTCTGTCCCCAGCCCTGCACAAACTGGGCATCGTGGTACATGACCATATTCGGGAGGATGGATGGAGGAGGATCACAAGTCCAAAGTCACTGAGAACAGACTGAGTTCTCAAAACAGTCTCACGGCTGGTAGGCCAAAGTCAGACTCATGGGCCAGCACGATGGCTCAGTGGGTAAAGACGATTGCCACCAAGCCTAGTGACCTCAGTTTGATTCCCCAGGACTTACTGGAAGGAGAGACAAATTGTCCTGACCACCACACACACCATAGTGCATGTAACACCCCCTCATACACCAAATAAATAAATAAATACATAAATAAATAAATAAATAAATAAATAAATAAATAGTAAGCCAAACTTAGAACAGCAGAAAGGGAGGAGAAAGGGGGAGGATGATTTACCAACAAAAATCCCAGAATTGGCAAGGGTGAAACCTCCAGAAAGGGGGAATACTAATTCCAAGAGAGTCTAGCTCCTGACTGCTGCCCTCCAAAAAAGTGAGCCAGACACCCCCAGGTGACAGGCTAGAGGTCCCATCAATGGGGGACCAGGACAGGCCAGATGTCTTCTATTTGACCCAAGTCTTCAAGGGTCTGTATCCCTGCCTATAAATGGAGGTCTCCTATCATGAACTTCCTGTACTGCTGGAGTCTCACACAGTGAAGGGGCATGTGCCATAGGAGAGGCGAGAGGAGAGGACAGGAAATATGCTAGCATGGTGACGGCCTCAGCTTCCCCAGTTGAAAAGTGGACAAAGAACCCTTACTCCTTTCCTTCCTTCATCTCTCCTCACATCAACAGTGGTGCTTTCAAAGTCTCAGTGAAACTGTGGGACCCTATGAACCCCATCTCGGCAAAGAAAACAGGCTCAGAGAAGGGAGCCACTCACCCTGAGTCACAAAACAGTGGATCTGGGGCTGCTGGAAATTCCCAACACAACCAAGGAAAACCCGTCCCCACTGTCATGAGTCCCGAAACTGGAGGAAGCATTCCCAGCCACTTCATGTCTCCTGAGTCCCCGCCCCCACGAGACAGACAGACACACACACACACACACACACACACACACACACACCCCTCCTGTGCCTCCGCATCCAAGCGGGGATTCATCATACCCTCTCAGCTCTGCTAAACAAGCAACACTGTGAGTCAGCAGAGAACAGGCCACCAGATCAAGTCACAGGGGATGCCCCTGATGCCAGCCAGAGCTATGGTTCCCTTCAAATAGCAACCAGATAAGTGGCCTTCTCTCCCTGGAAGCCTTCTCATATTGACCCCACCCAGCTGTGATGTCCCCAACCTGTGGGAACCCATGATGCAAGAGACTGTGCCCTCTGAGAATAAGTACATCGAAAACCGCCAGGGACATGCGGGTTCTGGATGCTCCCTTTACACAGCCCAAATCTGGGTTTCCAGGCAGGTTGCTGGCTCCAGCTTCCTGTGGGATTTGGCCACGTGTCTCTCTCAGCCTGAATCTTGTTTGGCTCTGGGTCCTTGAGACCACACACCAGGATAAGAATAGCTGAGCACAAGTCGTTATTCCTGGTGCACAACCCAACAAGAACCCACGATCAAGTTTCGGGTTCACAGTGGTGATGTGGGGATCCAGAGAAGAAGGAGTTAGTGAGAGACAACAGATCACAGGGCCAGCCTATGTTCCAAGCCCGACAGCGATCACACCGAGCACCCAGCTTTGGAGCATCGGGCCATGAACTTGTCCCTGGGATAGACAGAAACAGCAAGCAACACCTAACAAGGATACTGTCCACGCTTGTGAATTAAGGGACCTGAAACTTTCCATCCGGCTTGGAGTCAGGCACACTCCAGACATCCTGGCTCTGGAGGGAGACCAAGGGCCTGAGATCCTGACAATTGTCACCATCCCTCAGGCTGGGGACAAAAGGGCAGCAGAGTAAACATTTTTTAGTCCCGGAGGCAGAGGCGGGCGGGTCTGTGTGAGTTCCAGGGCAGCCTGGTCTACATGGCAAGTTCTAGTTCAGCTCGCCTTAAGTGCGGGAGCCCATGTGGACAGAGGGCAGGTCCCTTGGCCCCTCGGGGAGAAGCCCTGTGGTTGGGGATAGGAGTCACTGAGTCACCCACCAGCCCTGGGCCAGACCCGGTTATGGACGCCCCAGGGCGGCAGAGCCGCAGTCCAGGGCCCTGTCACCCGCCAGGCCAAGGAGGGGTCGACCAACCCTTACCCGGTCTCGCGGATGGCGTTGGTGAGGTTGGCCCAGGCCACCGCGTCGGGATGGAAGCCATCCTCCAGGCGCAGCTGGCCCGACGCGGCGTCCAGCAGCAGCGAGCGGGTGCGGGAGACGGGCGGGTCGGGGTTTTGGCGCTGCCAGCCAGGCCCCAGGGTAGGGAGAGCGCCCGTCGGGCCGCTCAGCAATAGCCCGGCCAGCGAGGCCAGCAAGGTCAGCGCCAGCGCCCGCCGCAGCGCCCGGGCCGCCGGGCCGCCGGGGCTCCCGTCCATGGGGGCTGCCATCGCGAGCCGCAGCCGGGCCACGTGACTGTGCCGAGGGGCGGGATTAGGGCGGAGCAAGCGGCTGGGCTTCCGGGGTGGGCGTGGTCTGTGGTCCTACGGGGACGAGGCCTACCTTAAAGGGCTCGCGCTCGCTGCGGAAAGCATGCTCAGCATCCTTCCATCTCTAGGAATTAGTGTATTCTTTTTCTTTCTGGTTTTTGTTTGTTTGGCTTGGTTTTGGTTTGGTTTTTAATTATCCTTCCTCTTTTTCTTTTTCTTTTTTTTTGGTTTTTTTGAGACAGGGTTTCTCTCTGTAGCCCTGTCTGTCCTGGAACTCACTTGGTAGGCCAGGCTGGCCTTGAACTTAGAAATCTGCCTGCCTCTGCCTCCCAAGTGCTGGGATTAAAGGCGTGCGCCACCACCGCCCGGCTCCTCTTTTTCACCTTCTCTTAATTTTTAATATTTTTAGATTTATTTATTTTATTTTATGTATATGGTCTGCACATGTGCGTTTATGTGCAGCATGTGAGTGCCTGTCACCCTCAAAGGTCAGGAGGACATAGGGTCCCCTAGAACTAGTATTATGATCCTTGTGAGCCACCGTATGGATGCTGGGAACTGAACCCAGGTCCTCCTTAGAGTAACAAGTACTCTTAACAACGAAGCCATCTCTCCAGACTTGGTTGCCTTTTACTTTTAAGTACTTTTAAGTGCACCCTGTAGGGGTGTACATGTGACTGCACCCGTGTGTGCCTGTGTGTGTCTGAGAATGTAGACTCAGCCAGGCGGTGGTGGCACACGCCTTTAATCCCAGCACTTGGGAGGCAGAGGCAGGTGGATTTCTGAGTTCGTAGGCCAACCTGGTCTACAGAGTGAGTACCAGGACAGCCAGGGCTACACAGAGAAACCCTGTCTCGAAAAACCAAAAAAAAAAAAAAAAAAAAAAAAGAGTGTTACATTCCCTGAGGCTCCGTTGTGACATGCCTGAATGTTGGTGCTGGGATTTGAACTCAAGTCCTCTGCAAGAACATCGAGCCCCTTTACTGGTGAACCATCACCCAGCCCACAACTCCTTTTTTCTATTTGTCTGTCCATGGATGAAGTAGTCCCAATATGTTACCCAGGCTAACCTGAGCTACAGAGTTAATTCCAGGCTAGCCTAAGACACAGTATGAGACCCTATCTCAAAATAATTAAAAAAAAAAAAAAAAAGCTGGGTTTTGGAATACCTGTACCTGTGCTCTCGAAGACTGCAGAACCCGGCTGGGATAAAATGTGAGACTATGTAACACAAAGGAGGGTAGTGATTGGCATTTCAACCAATGCAGGTGTCAGACCTTCAATCGACAGCACCAGACCCCAAAAGCCAAGGGTGTGAGCGTACAAGCTGTCCTCACCTCAGATCAACATCTTTGGTCAAGTCCCTGGACAACTTTGCCTCTGGCCAACCAGTGACAAATTCCATGGATTCGTGCATACAAAGTGACTCACACCTACGATTCTAACACTGAGGAGTGCTAAGGCAGGAGGATTGCAAGAGGTCCAGACCAGTCTGGACTGCAGTGTGAGACCTTGTCCCCATACCAAAAACAAAAAAACAAACAAACAAAAAAAACCCAAAAACCTCATCCTGTCCCTCTACCCCTACCATGATGTATAACTTTCTAGAATGTTTCACAGGACAGGAAAGGTGCTTCGCAAGGAACACATTTAAAGATACACACCTACCTGTAAGCCCAGCAGTCACTGGGCTGAGGCTGGAGGATCACCAGCTTGAGATTTACATGGATTAAATAGTAAGACCCCACCATTTAAAGAAGGAGGAGAAGGAGGAGGAGAGGAGGAAGAAGAGGAGGAGGAGGAGGAGGAGGAGGGAGAAGAAGAGGAGGAGGAGGAAGAGGAGGAGAAGGAGGAGGAAGAAGAAGAAGAGGAGGAGGAGAGGGAAGGGGAGGAG
>JANHMN010000023.1:31651887-31664630 GCA_030674055.1 Rhabdomys pumilio | reverse complement strand
GGGTACTAGTTAAGGTGAGGGCATCATTGAGAAGGGGACTAGTTAAGGTGAAGTTCAAGAATCTTTAAGGAACCTGTGGTCTCAAGGCCTCTTAGACTGAAATAGAAAGTTCTAGTTCTCTTTCCACTTCAGCTCACCCCTTACTACTTCTGCTAGCACCGTCCCCAGGTTCTTATACTACGTCCCAGCTGCCACCCACACCCTGACCTCCAACGACAGTGGGCACGCTAACTAGGTATGGGGGCAGATTTGGCCTTACCTGTGTGTGAACCATGTCAAGCCTGGAGGGAAGGCGTGGTTGCTGTCCAGACTTTTCCACCTCACAGTGCAGGCCCTGGGGACAGACATTTCATCTCCCTGAGCAGCTGCTTCTCCCATCAGCGAAATGGAGATTACAGCTCCCCCGCTGCAGGGCACATGCTCACAAGTATTGTGGGTACCCAGTCAGTAGCTGCACTTTGCTTTGGTTGTTTGGTTGTTTGGTTTTGGTTTTTGGTTTTTCAAGACAGGGTTTCTCTGTGTAGCCCTGGCTGACCTGGAACTCACTCTGTAGACTAGGCTGGCCTCGAACTCAGAAATCCGCCTGCCTCTGCCTCCCAAGTGCTGGGATCAAAGGCGTGCGCCACCACCGCCCGGCTTGAGTTTTCATGAGATGGAATCTTTTGTAGCCCAGGCTGCCCTTGAATTTACTCAGTAGCCAAGGTTGACCTAGATCTCCTGTGGTGGCTATTCTTGGTTGTCAACTTGACTATATCTGGAATGAACTACAATCCAGAACTGGAAAGTTCATCTGTGATCCAGATCTTGAGGCTGGGAGACATAAGATACTAACCTGGATCTTGGTATGGAGATCTTGAGGCATAGTGGCTATGAAAAGTTTAGACCCACACCTTTAATCCCAGGAGACTGAGGCAAGGAGATCTCTGAGTTCAAGGTCAGCCTGGGACAAAATAAATTCCAGATCCAGGCATGGTGGTACACACCTTTAATCTGCGCCACATTTTCTGCTGGAAACCTACATAAGGACATTGGAAGAAGGAAGATTCACTGTTCTTTGCCTGCTTGCATTTACTTGCTAACACTACAGAAGAGCAGCTGAAACTCAGCCTCATGGGAATGAGCAACTACTAGATCCTTGGACTTCCCATTCACAGCTGCCCATTGTTGGGCTAGTTGGACTGTAGACTGTAAGTCGTCACAATAAATTTCCTTAAGATATACAAACATTCCACAAGTTCTGTGACTCTAGAGAACCCTAATACATCTCCCAATCCTCTCCTGAGCACTGGATTACAAGTGTGCCCCAGTGCACCAGGCTTATGTAATACGGGGAATGGAACCCAGGGCTTCAGACATGCTTGTCAAACAAACTTCAGGCCAGCCTGGTCCAGCTTTTGTTGACTTGGGGTTAGTTCATAAGGGACTGGGACAGGAGCCGCACACTGGCACACGTTTGTGATGCAAGCATTCAGGAGGTTGAGGCAGGAGGATCAGGAATCCAAGGCAGTCTGGGTGACATAGAGAGACCTTGCCTCAAAAGAGACTGAAGACAGGACAAGCCCACATGTGGTGCCACAGGGCAGTCATCCACTCAGTGGGATTTGGGCGGATCTTTCCCTCCCTGACATACAATATAGTCCCACTCTGGTCCTCACAAAAGCCCCTGCTGGACACTTCTGTGGACCAAAACAGAGGCAGCTGATACTTGCCAAATATGGTCACATCAGAGTCTTGGGTCTCACACGCCCTGGGGAAAGTCAGGGGCTGTTTCCTCTCCACAGTGGCTATGGAGGAAGTGGCACTAGTCTGTGCTCTTAACTTCTGCCAGATTCCCAGAAGGGGGTATAGCTAGCTCCCCGTTTTGCTCTCCAGTCCCTTGTGCTGACTCCCCCGGAGGTATCACATGATTAGACATCTACTTTGGCGTAGCTTCGTGCTGGGGAAGCCCAGGAATTGGCTATGTAGAGGGGACCCTGAGGCTATACAGAGAAAGGCAAATGTCTGAGCAGCCTCAGCCTCAGGCTGGAGATGCAAGCAGAAGGGCTTGGATCAGAACCTTTACACTGAGTCTCTCTCAAAATCATGCGTCTCAGACACTCAGACATATTTAAAGATGCTGGTGGATTAGATCTGTGACTCTGGGGGTGGTTGTTACGCAGCAAGAGCTGACTGATACATGTAGGAAATCTTCCCCTTCGAGGGGAGGAATTCAATACTGCCGCCTGCTCTCTGTGACACATGACACATTGAAGTGAGTCCTGTACACTGGAGAACTGTGGTCGTGATGGTGGTGGTGGTGTGGGCTTGGTGGTACACACCTTTAATCCTAGCACTAGGGAGGCAGATCTTTGTAAGCTTGGTCTACAGTGGCTGGTTACCGGACAACAAGGGCCACATAGTGAGATCCAGTCTCAAAGCAAGCAAAGAAACAGAAAAGCATAGTAGTGCCTGCCATCGGGGTTCTGGCAGGCAGTTCTACCATTCAACTATTTACTATTATTATTATTATTATTAAATTCTATTTATTTTACATCCTGACCGAAGTTTCCCCTCCCTCCCACCTGTTCAACTCTTACCATGCCAGATATTGTACTACATGCGGCTTACTTAACACATTACATTTGTTTATTTGGTGGTGGTGGTGTGTACGTGTACATGCATATGCCACGGTGCACATGGGGAAGTCAGAGCACAACCTCCAGGAGTAAGATCTCCATCACCGTTGGGTTCCAGGGATCAAGCTCAGCTTGTGGGGCTTAGCATCAGTGCCCACACCATTGAGCCGTCTCTGCAGCCCCGGTGTGCTTTTCTTTTCTTTTCTCTTTTTTTTTTTTTTTTTTTTTTTTTTTTTTTTTGGTTTTTTGAGACAGGGTTTCTCTGTATAGTCCTGGCTGTCCTGGAACTCACTCTGTAGACCAGGCTGGCCTCGAACTCAGAAATCCGCCTGCCTCTGCCTCCCAAGTGCTGGGATTAAAGGCGTGCGCCACCACCGCCCGGCCTCGGTGTGCTCTTTAATTAATCGTGGTTGGACTAATCCTACTGCTCTGAGAACAATCAACAAGCACTACCGTGCCACTGAATTTCCCACCGCACCTCTCCCCTTTTCACGTTGCATTCTGGGAAACGGTCTTAATAAATGCTGAAGCTGCCTTTGAATTGGAACCCGGGCCTGCTTTGAATTTGTTTTTAATCCTGCCAGCCTCCTGAGAAGCTGAGGTTGCAGGGCTACACTACTGCCCATCTGGATGCTTACTGTAGTCTTCTAGGCTGGGGCGCAGCTCAGTGGCTTAGTGTGTGGCATCCAAGGGATGCTGTAGAGGGGAACGCTGAGGAACCTCATGAGGAACCTCGGATCCAGGCGTTCCAGGCTCCACAGCCAGACTGCTAGCAGGCAGCAGGAGGCCGTTTTTACCGGGAATATTTTGAAATCGTCATCGCCACCATCATACTGAGAAAATGTCTTGCTGTGATGCTCAGACTGGCCTTAATATCACAATCCTCCTGCCTCTGCCTCCGGAGTGGCAGGACGAGGGGCACACACCACCACACCCTGTTTCCCCTTTCATTACTATAGCTCTCACCCTTCCACCCCACCCTCAGTAACAGAAGTTGCAAGCTTCTCTCGGGCCTCCTGAAGTCTATAACCCACGTGCTTTCAATATAGCTTCTGCCTGAAAGCAGAAGTGACAGGCTGGGAACAGAAAGCAGGTGGAGAATGGGGAAGACTGCAGGGGACAGCTCACCCTCCACCCCTACTCGTCTGAGAGACTGTGTCTTTAAGAGCTGGGGCGGGGCGAGCCTTAATGGGCGTGTTTTGGGCGGGGATAGAGGAGCCTGGGCGTGACAGGGCTGGTAAGTGGGCGGGACGGGGTTTGTGGGGGCGTGGCCCGGCTGCTCGGGGCCGGGACTCTAGGGGCGGAAGATTGTGGCGCTGGCTATCCGGCTAGAGGAAGACTCCGAGCCCGCGGATCCAGGCCCCGCCCGAGGTAAGTGGAGCTTCGCAGCCCGAGCACCCGTCACCCCAACTTCAGCTTCTCAAATCCGGTTCCAGCTGGGACCCCCAAATCAGAGAGCGCTGCCCGGTTCCCATCCCCATCCCTCGCCGTCAAGTCTGTCCACCTCACCAACGCTGCACACAGGTGTCCGCATGCCGGGGGTCGCTCGATAAGTGCTTGTTTGGAAGTGAGTAAAAGAAACCGGCAGACGGTATAGAGGTGACTTTTGTTGGGGACGCGGAGTCTGGTTGCCCCTTGGGTCAGCGCTCGAGTCCATTTCACGGATGCGGACCCAGAGGCCATAAGCCCAGATCCGCCCCCCCCAACACACATACAGGCTGCCCACACAGAAAATGTAAAGAGGAAATAGGAGGGCTGTGTGTTTTTCCACCCAAGTCCGTGCCAAGTGGAGTAGCTAGAAAAAGTGGGGGGAAAGACTCATTTCCTGTCAACAGGTGAGGAAGCGGCTGGGTTCCCTTCCTCCTCTGGAGTCTCATCTTGTCCTTTTCCCTCCTGCCCCCGGAGGGGGTGTGTGTGGCGATTTAGAAATGCTTGTGCAAAAAATCACACCCCCTCAAAAACAAACAAACAAACAAACAAACAAAAGGCTCGAATGGCCTTTGCATCCCGGATTGCAGAAAACAAAATGCACAAAACATTTGAGGCAGCTTGCCTAAGACTTAGAGCCAGTTTTCTGCTTGGACAGAAAAATAAAGCTCATTCCCCCTGGCTGGAGGAAGTGGGTTATTCATACTGCAGCCCAACCCGCCACTTCTGCCGGTCCCAGTTTAGGCGACTTTGAGCAACCTGCTTCCCTCTGGGCCTCGATTTCCCCATCCAAGGACGGTTGGCTTTCTGGGTTTCTTCCTCGCCACGTGACTCTGGGCAGCCTGTGGTGAACTTTTATCCTCAGCTCTCTGAACACTCAGAGAGGGCAATGTGGTGTGGCACTTCAGCTGACAGTGAGGAGTGAGAGTGATGTCGCCTCCCGGTGCCTCAGTTTCCCCATGGAAGGATACGACAGCAGGTTGTGAGGTTGTGATGCACCGGTCTCTTTCATCACAGCCTAGTCCACCTCAGAAGTGTGCTGGGACCCAGTTGCATGGTACACATCGAACATCTCAGTCACTGAGGAGGCTAAAGCAAAAGAAATAATCCGATCAAGGTCAGCCTGGCAGACTGAGGAGATCCTACCTCAAAATAAAAAATAGGAAGAGAACCGGGCGGTGGTGGCGCACGCCTTTAATCCCAGCACTTGGGAGGCAGAGGCAGGTGGATTTCTGAGTTCGAGGCCAGCCTGGTCTACCGAGTGAGTTCCAGGACAGCCAGCACTATACAGAGAAACCCTGTCTCGAAACCCCCCCCCCCCAAAAAAAAAGAAAAAAAGAAAAAATAAAGTAGGAAGAGGGCTAGAAGCGGGCCGTGGTTCATAGTTTTAATCCCGACACTGCCAAACCAGAAGCAAGAGGACCGTCACTAGCTCAAGGGCAGCCTGGGCTACCTAGTGAATTCCAGGCTAGCCTATCTCAACCAACAAAACCAAACAGCTAAAACGCAGCAAGGCTGGAGATTATGGCCCAGTGGTAGAGTGCTTGCCTGCCATATGTAAATCGCTGGGGTCCATCTTTGATGTCCCACCCAAAAAGGAAAAAAAAAAAAAAACAATCAAACAAGCAAACAAACAAACCCGAAAGTCTGAGTTCCTTGTTCTTGGGACTGGATACTTACTACTTATACTGATCTCATCAGCTGTCTGGCTCGGTTCCCTAAGCCTCTAGCCGGCCTGATGTCCTGGCGAGAGACAGGTCTCAGGGAGACACCTAGGGGATGGGAGTGGGGGATGGGGGCGGGGTCGCTCCAGAACAGGAAGCATGTGATGCAGGCCCAGGAGGGCAACTGAACGGGAATGGGGCTTCTGTATGGGTGGATAGGGACTTGTCTTTGCAGGAAAAGGTTCTCTGGGCTCCTCCTCCTGGGGCCTGCAGCGATAAAATCCCCTCCTCTTACCCCACCCTGCAGGCACTAGAGTGGCCAGCCCGTGGAAACCAAAGTGAGCACAGAGGGCGCTGGTCAGGCCCCAAGGGGCCCATGGCAGGCAGATGGCTGGATCTGCTCTGGGCGCCTGGTTTCCTCTGTGTGGCTCTGATACTGGAATCGGCATCTGGGGCCGGAAACCCATCCACAAAAGCTCATGGACACATCCAGTTTTCAGCCGGAGGAGGTGTCAAGCAGACTGCCATGGCGGACGTGAGTACCCCGGCAGGGCAGGAAGGTGGGTCGGGTGGGGCGTGTCCTAGTCCCAGCTAATCATTACGCACGTGACCCTGCCAATCTGCAGGAGCTCAGTCAGATAAAGTTAGAGATTTCAGACAACAGTGAGCTGTGTAGCCATTAACACTGTGTGGGGAGGCTGGGATTGTCCGTGGTGGTCGGCGCTCTGTGACAAACTTGTTCTGTGAGCCAGTCATCTTGGAGCCAGGCTTTAAGGGAAGGGAGGAAGCCTCTTTCATGGACAGACACGTGGGAGAAAGACTAGGAACAAGTGCAAAGGCCCTGTGGCAGGTTCTAGCTTTGTGTGTTCCCAAACAGCAAGAAGGCCGGAAGGCAGGGCTGATCAGTGTGTATAAGGTTTAACCAGGTGGGTGGAGAGGTGATGATGACCTGATTATAAAAGGCCTTGTGGACTGAGGCTGGATGGTGAGAATCGGGAGCCAGAGGAGGGTTTTAAGCGGAGGTTAAAACCTCCAAACTCTGATTTATGGAGTCCCCCTCTTCCCCTAGGCTGCTGTGAAGAGGCTGGCTTGAGAGGGGAGAGACTGGTGGAGGGATGGGGAGCCCTTGCCGCCTCCAGGCTGGGAGCCTGGGAACATGGTGGTTTGGTTTGGAGTAGTGCTGGGGACACAAAGGTGCATCCCGTACAGAGCAGGAGGAGATGGGGATTACAAGGCTCCAGCCCGATCAGCTGAGGGTGTCCTAGTGGCTGGGGGTCCCTGGGGGAGGAGTGGTGGGCCAGACAAAGGCAGATGGACAGAGGCAAGGGCAGGGAGTAGAGAAGGCCACAGTACATCTTAAGGCAGGAGCACCTGAGATCGCTACTGGTACTTTCTCTCTCTCCCTCCCTCCCTCCCCCCCTCTCTCTCTCTCTCTCTCTCTCTCTCTCTCTCTCTCTCTCTCTCTGTTGAGTGTGTGTACATGAGAGGGGGTGTGTAGTGTGATATGTATATGTACCCATGCATGCTTGCATATGTCGATGCGGTTGATATCATGGTGGCTTGTTCTTCCACTGTGCTCACTGAGGTAGGCCCTCTCAGTCAAACCCAGAGCTCATCGATATGGCCATGCTGGCTAGCCACCTTGCGTTATGGATCCCCTCTTCCTTCTGAGGTTGGCATTACAGGAGGCTTCTCGCCCACCCCAGCATTTACATGGTTTCTTGGGGCATCCATATTCCAGGCCTCATGTGTGCAAGGTGGGCAGCTCTAACCACTGAGCAATCTCCCCACCCCCACCCCCAGCCCTTTATTTTGTTTGTCTGAGACAAGGCTTTCATGTTTGTCAGGCTAGTTCAAACTCACAACATAGTGGAGAATAACTCTGAATGGATCCTCCAGCTTTCAGCTCCTGAGAGCTGGGAGTCCAGGCATGCGTCACCATGCCTGGTTGCTTTCCGTGGATCCATGGGTAGAACACGGGGCCTCCAGCTAGGCACGTAATCCTACCCACTGAGTCATGCCCTGACACCTTTGTTTTCCATGTCAGAAATCACAGGCTCGAGCCACCTGCTCTGAGAGTCTTGTCACCTACACCAAGTTTATAGGCCGGGGTATCTTCACCCCGCCCTCTGAGAAGGTCACTAGGCAATTGAGCCCATTTTACAGATGGGTGGGCAGTCTGCAGTTACTGGCTTATAAACTTGGCTGCTACTTCCCTGTACTCTGAGGTGTCAAGGATGTGGAGTTGGCTGTGAGCTAAGTGGTCCCATGGATCCCTTGTGACAAACCAAACCTTCCTCTTTAGGACAGGATAGGCTCCATCAACACTTCCAGTGCTGGACACTTGACCCTGTGCCTTGGAGCCTGAGGGCCACCACCCTCGGTATATGCAGTTGTGCGGCCTCTGCTCTTGTTTTGTTTTGATCTCGAGCTGTAGCCCAGGCTACCCAGGCTGGCCTAAACTCAGAGTTTAATGTTTACTAATGTTTAAGTCTCCTGAGTCCTGGGGTTACAGGCATGAGCTTGCATGCTGGTAGCTGGTGTGTGTGTTTGTGCACGCGTGCGCACATGTGTGTCAGTATGTAGACAGGCTGGCCTGGAACTTTGCCTCCTGAGTACTGGGACTAAGTTGTCTGTGCTACCATGCCTAGCAGGGTACCTAATGTTTATTGAGCCCCTACGGTGTGCAGGAGTTGGACAGAGAACTTAAGGAGCCATCCCTCTGTGACTTCTGCTGCTCTGGAAACAGGCCAAGAAATAAACCGTAAAATAACAGAAAGTAAAAAAGAACCCAGTTGAAAGAATGTTGGGTGTGGCCCCAGACGGGGAGAGCCAGCTGCTTCGCCTCAGGCCATCAGGGCCATCTGGGAAGGGTTCTGGGAGGTGAGGTTTTCATTTTCTTTTCTTTTTCCTTGGGTTTTAGAGACAGGGTTTTTCTGGGTAGCCCTGGCTGTCTTGAAACTCTCCCAGTACACCAGGCTGGCCTTGAACTTTGGGATCGGTTTGCCTCTGCCTCCTGAGTGCTTCAATAGTTTTATTGAGGCCAGATTAGTAGGTGCAGAGGCCCTGGAGCAGGGGCAAGGTGATGTTTTTCCACTAACTGAGGGAGGGCCCTGTGACTGTGCAAAA
The DNA here is from genome assembly GCA_030674055.1 of Rhabdomys pumilio. Lineage (NCBI taxonomy): Eukaryota > Metazoa > Chordata > Mammalia > Rodentia > Muridae > Rhabdomys > Rhabdomys pumilio. The sequence goes on along the minus strand of JANHMN010000023.1, from coordinate 31,655,794 downwards.
GGAAGAAAGAAGGAGACCCCGACCAAAGGCAGGTGGTTCAGCTCAGGAATTTTAACCGTTATAGTACCTTCTTTTTTTATCTTTACATTAATCTGTGTGTGTGTGCATGTGTGTGTAAGCATGCTACAGCAGGCTTGTGGAGTTCAGAGTTCAATGTACAAGAGTCACTTCTCCCCTGTCATGTGGGTTCTGGGGATTGAACCCAGGCCAACCCAGCTTCTGGTTGTGGTGGCGCACATCTGTGATCCCAGCACGTGGAACCTGGAGGCTGGAGGGTCAAGAATTCAAGGCCAGCTTTGGGCTACACAAGACCCTGCCTCAACACAGTAACAAAAAAATTGGCAGTGGCACAGGTTACCTCTGGTTCTGGGACTCGGTCCTGAGACTCCTCCTGTGGTTGTCCCACCTCAGTAGTCTCCAGGAATTGCACCATGCTGGAGAAGTCCTTCCTCCGTTTCCCCTATGGTCTGTCTCACATTGCCTTCCTTGGTTCTGACCATCCTTCCACTCTCTCGGGAGGATCTCAGGCCACCAGCTACTCCCAGAGAGTTCTAACCTCAGGCCCTCACCTTAACCATGACCAGAGTAATCAGCACACAGGTCCAGGGCTTGGGGCCTGGACACTATTTAGGCCACCATTTCCATGAGCACAGATAGAGAGCGTGGTCAAGTAGCTGTGCGGTTATGTCTGTCTGTCTGTCTGTCTGTCTGTTTATATGTAGCTCTGTCTGTATCTATGCAGGCCTGATTGTCTGTGTACCTGTCTGTGTCTATTCAGGTGCCTGCGCTGGCACTTTGGGGACATCTTAGCACACAAAAGCGTTGGGCTTTCCTGGTTGCTGCTGACAGAGAAATAAGGAGGTTGAAGGTTCCTGCTTTCCTAGTTAATTGATTGGCCTCTTCCTGGAGTCAAAAGGGCTCTGACACTCTCAATCCCCATTTGGACTGCAGAGGGAGGGCAGGTGAGGATGCAGAGACAAATGTCACTGAGGTGACAGTGACCAGAACACTTTTGAGTGAGGAAACCAGAGTTCAGAGAAAGCGGCCGTGTCCAGAGATCACAACAGCTGGACACTCAGGGTCTCCTGACTGTCCAGATTTCACTGTCCTTCACAATAGCCCCGCTGGATAGAGGGAGACACTGTTGTCCCAGGCCACATCTGGTTTGCCACTTGCCTGGCTCCATGGTTCTGAGAGACAGGAGGTTGTTTTTGCTTTAGAACTTGGATGTCTTTCAGAAGGGCATGTGACTTCCCAGAAAGCCAAGAGGCCCCGTGTGTTTAGCATTTCTGTAATCTGTGTGGTTCCCCAGGCATGAAACTGGCTGCCCATTCCTGACCCCCAGAGCCCAGTGTCCTTTGAGTTCTCCTGGGCTGAAGTGGAACCTCAGGGAAGAGGGTGGTAGGATCTTGGGGAGGAAAACAGGTCCCCTAAGCCAGACCCAGAGCACTGCCGCCCTGGTCCTGAGCTACTGAGTGAGTGCAGGCTGGGAGAGGGTTGGGCCTAGGGGAGAGAGGGAGGGATATCCAGCTCAGGCAGGGGCTGGGCCGTCAGGCCATGTGATGAGAGGACACTGTCAGAGGACTTGCCTTGCTGACTCATTCTAGTGTCTCTGAGACACTGGGAGTGTCCTGCATGTCATCGTCCTGTGTTTGTGTGTGTGTGTGTGTGTGTGTGTGTGTGTGTGTGTATCTGTGTGTGATCCTTAGGCTGACCCTGAGGATGGACATGAGGGAGCAGAAGAGACTGAACAAGAAGAGGGCCCACTGTGCTGCAGCTATAGCTGGCCCTTGCCGGGCGGAGCTGGGTGAAACACATCTAGCAATAGCTGGCTGTTTGGTTGCACGCGTGGGGTGTCCCTTCCCCTCTCTGTACCTCAGTTTCTCACTTATGAAGTAAAATCCATTGAGCTATTTCCAAGGCCTCTTCTGTCCAAGGAAGGTGATGTCCCCCCAGTGTGACAGACCATATTGGCATGCTGGGGGGTGGGGTGTGGCCAAGTCTGAGAGCCCACAGTGGGGCTGCTTTTGGACTCTGGGCTGGTTATTGAATGCTTCTGCACAATGCTGTTGTGGACACACAAGGCCCTGGTTCCCTCCCAGCACTGCATAAACCATGGTAGTGCTTGCCTGGGATCCAAGTCCAGGGAGGTGGAGGCAGGAGGATCAGAAATGCAAGGTCATTCCCAGTGCGAAGCACAAGTCAGGTCCAGCCTGTGCTACATAAGACCTTATCCCGGCAAGATTCTCCCAGCATGCCCCACTGGTGGCAGAAGAGAGGTGCTGGCCCACTCCTGACTCCCTCCCCTGTGCTAGGGCTCCTGGGGTCACAGTGGCAGTCACCAGGCCTGCTTTCTGGCTGTGTCCATTCCTAACCCTCTCTGTCCTGTAATGACTTCTCCCACACGCCTCTCTAGCACACCTTGTGCTGTGAGATTCTTGCTCGTCTCAGCTTCTAGAGGCCATGACCCAGCCTGAGACACAGCACTCAGGACTTTCACTTCTCGGGCTTTTCCCTGACAAAATATTCTGACTTGTGCATCAAGTCATGCTCGAGGAAGTTCACTGTGGGCGGAGTGAGTCACTCCCTGAGGGGGACCTCTGAGTATCCTGGGAGCGTGAGAACAGAACGCAGCCATTGTCATCTAAAAGACTACAGTGAGGTTAGGGGGCAGAGGGGTGAACAGTTGCTTGTCCAGCCCGGGAATCCCACATGTGCACTTGGGAAGTGGAAGCAGGTAGATCAGCTAGCCTGGTCTACTTAGCAAGTTCAAGGACAGCCAGGGATACACAGGAGTGCCAGACAAGAAGGGGCCTGGAAGAGAGGAGGGATGATGGAAGCTACAGAGTGTCTGTCTGTCTGTCTGTCTGTCTGTGTGTCCTGGTCCCAGCAGACTCTGTCCCATGTGGACCCTTCAATGTTGTCTTAGCTTCCTTATCAGACTCCTTTCCTTATCGGACTCACCTACATCCATGTTTGAAGCTCTCTACACTATGCGTGGTGTACTGTCACTCGTAGTTTTTTTCTTTATGAATGTTCGTTTTTGGTTTTTCGAGACAGGGTTTCTCTGTGTAGCCCTGGCTGTCCTGGAACTCACTCTGTAGACCAGGCTGGCCTCGAACTCAGAAATCTGCCTGCCTCTGCCTCCCAAGTGCTGGGATTGAAGGCATGCGCCACCACTGCCTGGCATAAATGTTCCTTATATGTGATGTTCCTTGGTAATAAAGCAAATTGCAGAAATGGGATCGATTCAGGGTCTCCTGATTTCTGTAGAGCAAGTGATAGACCATACATACTAACATAAAGAAAAGGGAAAGTTTCCCATAAGGCTGTGTGGGCTTGAAAGTGGTAACGGTTTGATTGGAGGAAGAGGGAGGCAGTGGGCAGGGTTGAGGATGGGTGATGTAATCATCTTTATATATTGTTTTTTAAGCATGTATTTTAAAATTATTTTTAAGTGTGTATTCGTGTGTGTGTGTGTGTGTGTGTGTGTGTGTGTGTGTGTGTGTGAGGAGGGGTATGAACACATGATGTGGGTGCCCTAGCAGGCCAGAGGCATCAGATCCCTTGGCAGTTGTGAGCCGCCAGATGTAGGGGCCGGGAACCTATCTCTGATCTTCTGCTCTTAATCACTGAGCCATCTCTCTAGTCCATACTGTTTTATTCTGGAACAAACATGTATTCATGAATGAGTTGACTATCACATTTATCTGTTTATTTTATGTAAATGGGGGGGCATATGAATTCAGAGATGAGAGGACAGCTGTGGAGTCATTTCCATCACTTGGGGCCTAGCAATCAAATTCAGGCCACCAGGTTCAGTGAGCACCTTTACCCATGGAGACAGCTTATTGGCTCACGTGTGTGTGTGTGTGTGTGTGTGTGTGTGTGTGTGTGTGTGTGTGTG
>JANHMN010000023.1:31617163-31651877 GCA_030674055.1 Rhabdomys pumilio | reverse complement strand
TGTGTGTGTGTGTGTGTGTGTGTGTGTGTGTGTGTGTGTGTGTGTGTTTGGTTTTTCGAGACAGGGTTTCTCTGTGTAGCCCGGGCTGTCCTGGAACTCACTCTGTAGACCAGGCTGGTCTCAAACTCAGAAATCCGCCTGCCTCTGCCTGCGCCACCACAGCCATATGTGTGTGTGTGTTTAAAGATTTATTTATTATGAGTACACTGTAGCTATCTTCAGACACACCAGAAGAGGGCATCAGATCCTATTACAGATGGTTGTGAGCTGCCATGTCGTTGCTGGGAATTGAACTCAGGACCTCTGAAAGAGCAGTCAGTGCTCTTAACTGCTGAGCCATCTCTCCAGCCCCACAAGTTTATATTTTTAAAACAAAAATGTCCAGTCGATTCCTTTGGGCTGAAAGGGGGCTAGGGACAGACTGAAGGGAGATCGAATTCAAGTGCTTAAATGGCTCCAATCCAGCCCCCCTTGGTGGCTCTGTCACCCATATCATCCCCTGCCTTCCCTCTCCGCAGTGCCGCGCCGTGTGTGGCCTCAACACAACTGACCGCTGTGACTTTGTCAGGAGGAATCCAGACTGCCACAGCGAGGGAGGCTACCTGGACTACCTCGAGGGCATCTTCTGCTACTTCCCCCCCAACCTCCTCTCTCTGGCCATCACCCTCTATGTGAGTCTGTACCTGGGACCTGGTAATGGGCGTGTGTCTGTGGAGGGATGTAACTCTGTCTCCTTTTCTGGTCCCCACCAGGTTTTCTGGCTCCTTTACCTCTTTCTGATCCTGGGAGTCACCGCGGCCAAGTTGTGAGTGTGGCCTGGGCTCGTGTCCAGCTTATAGATGGGAAAATGCAATCCTGAGAGCTGAGATCCAGTGACATGCTTTCAGGAAATGATGGGGCAGGGGCCAGTCGCTGTGAGCTTGCTCGTTGGTAGCCATGCTTGGGGAAAGGTCTTCACGAATGCGTATACACACGTGCTTATGGCGGAGGGTCCTCCCGCATGCGCATGGCTGTGCTTATAGCAGAGGGTCTTCAAGCATTCGTATACACGTGATTATGGTGACCAGAGGCCAATCTCAGGTGTTGGGTTTTTGTTTGTTTGCTTTTCAAGTCAGGGTTGCTCTGTGTATCCCTGGCTGTCCTGGAACTTTCTCTGTATCCCAGGCTGGCCTTGGAATCAGAGATCCACCTGCCTCTGCCTCCTTAGTTCGGGTGTTAAAAATGTGTGCTGCCATTAGGATGCTAATTAGGCATTCTGTTTTTTAAGAAGGGATCTCTCACTGGCCTGGGCTCACTGACTGGTCTAGACTGGCTGGCCAGTGAACCCTTGCCTCCCCAGCAGCTAGAGATTACAAAGACATGCCACCATGCCCAGCTTTTTCACGTGGGTCCCGGGGATTGAATAGATACTCATGTTTACAAGGCAAACACTTTACCGGCTGAGTCGCCTCCCAGCAGACCCTGACAGCCGGCTCTTCCTCCTCTAGCTTCTGCCCTAACCTGTCAGCCATCTCCACCAGCCTCAAGCTCTCTCACAACGTGGCAGTATCCTTTGGTCCAGCTTCTTGTAGGAAAGGGTGGTCGGGAGGCAGGGGCGCAGGATGAGTGGCGGACTATGGGGCGGGAAATGATCTTCATGGAATCCCCTTGACATACTCTCCCATGGTGTCACCTTCCTGGCCTTTGGAAATGGCGCTCCAGACATCTTCAGTGCTCTAGTGGCTTTCTCAGACCCACGCACTGCTGGCCTGGCCATAGGGGCTCTGTTTGGTAAGCACAGCCCCACTGCGGTATTGGCGGCGTTGGGGATCATTCAAGGTGCCGCCGCCTCCTGAGCTCTGGTCTCCTGTCTTCCAGGTGCAGGGGTTCTGGTTACCACTGTGGTGGCGGGAGGCATCACCATCCTGCACCCCTTCATGGCTGCCTCCAGGCCCTTCCTCAGGGACATCACTTTCTATATGGTGGCCGTATTCCTAACCTTCACCGCACTCTATCTCGGCAGGATCACGCTGGCATGGGCACTGGGTGAGCAGTCAGGGGGACCACTCCAGGACAGAGTCTCTGGAAATGTCTGAGGATAGAGTTGATTTTATCCAAAGTGACGAACACTACTACTTAAGCCAGCCAAAGATGAGGAGAGGAGAGGGGGGGAAGGAGGGGGAGGGACAGAACCTGGTGGCTTTCAGATGTGACCCTGACCCCAGGGGCCTCACAGCAAACTGGGTCAATTCTGATTAAGAGAGACCCATAAGCACATTAGCGAAGCCAGGAAGGGACAAGTGGCCCAGGAATCAGCCACAGAGGGGACTGTTACTCCCCTATTTCCCTGGCAAGAAGGCAGGGGTAGGGAAATGAGAGCCCGGCAAGGGTCTCGAGTTGGAGCCATACAGCCATAAAAAGAATTGGCCAAAGACAGGGCAGCCCAGAACGGGTATCAGGGACTGCATCCCTCTCGCCTGCTGCCCTAGATTCCGCGTGGAGGCTTAAGGATTATTCAGCACCCGTGCTTCCTTCTCTGATTGAGGGGGTTCGGGGGATGTAGGCAAGAAAGGTGAGCTTAGAATAGCAAGAAAAAGGCAGAGCCACAGAGATGGTCACTCACCCTCCAGGACACCTGGTGAACGTCCGCACCTCTGCCTGCAGGTTACCTGGGCCTCTACGTGTTCTATGTGGTCACAGTCATCGTCTGCACTTGGGTCTACCAACGGCAACGAAGCAGGTCTCTGATCCATTCCATATCGGAGACACCAGGTGAGGAACCGCCACAAGGGGATGGGTGCCTCTGTTCTTCACTGCTGCCTCGTGTACCCCCAAGGCCAGTCCTTGTCCTGCCCGGTCATCTCTTCACCATGCAGTTTCCACCCCACCCGGGTCACAGTCATTCCCTGGTTTGTGCTGGCGAGCCATAGAACCTTCTCATCCAGGGTCACAGGTCTCCACGCATCACAAGTACAAACTGTGTGCATCTCTGCCCTTGGGAAGAATCCAGATGAACCCTATGGCACATGTACAGAACATGGGTACACACATATACACAAGTGTTCCACACCTCCATACGTGCACATGTGCACATAGCACATACAAACTACACAGAGATACACGGCATGCAAAATAGGGTCCACAGAATGCACACATGCAATACACTGCACACATGAACACACGCAATACACTGTACACATGTACATATGAAATACACTGCACACATATACATATGAAATGCACTGCTCACATGCAATATACTGCACACATGCACATATACTGCACAAGTGAACACATGCAATACACTGTACACATGCACATATGAAATACACTGCACACATGCAGTACACTGCACACATGAACACATGCAATACACTGTACACATGTACATATGAAATACACTGCACACATGCAATACACTGCACACATGAACACACACAGTACACTGCACACATGCACATATGAAATGCACTGCTCACATGTAATATACTGCACCCATGTACATATACTGCACACGTGAACACATGCAATACACTGCACACATGAACACATGTAACACACTGTACACATGCACATATGAAATGCACTGCACACATGCAATACACTGCACACGTGATACAGTGCACACATGCAATACATTACACACATCCACACATGCAATACACTGCACACACACAATCCACTGCACACGCATGCACACATGCAATACACTGCACATATGCAAACAAACACACAAATACCCACCCGACATACAGATAGGAGTAGCACACAGGATTCAAGTGTTTACTGCAGGCCAGGCATGTCATGTGACTCCATCCCCTTGATGACGCTTCTTTTGTATGGGGACTCTTACTTCACTCCTGATGCAGGGAGAAATCAAGTCCTCTCAAGGTCAAGGAGCTAGAGTAGGGAACTAGTACTCCAGCACAGGGTGCTGACCCAGACCCAAAGGCCTCACCAGGGAACCTGCCAGCCATTCTGTTACCAGTCTGCATAAAGCCTGTGTGTGTGCCTGTGAGCCTGCAGAGGGCAGCACTGTCTCATTTCTGGCATAGAGCAGGGACTGGGGGCTCTCCTACAGGAAGCCTGCCAGGATTTCTCCCCTCTCTGCTAAGCAAGCTGTTAGAATTCAGAGCCTGTCCCTCTGTTGGGTCTGCAGATACATGGAAGCTTGGGCAGGTTGGGATGGGAAGAGACAGGTGATTCTGAGAGAGAGGCAGAAAGAAGTCTGGATCTGCCTCGTCTGGTGAGGGGTGAGGGCCACTTTCTTCTGAGGCTTCTCTTCCCAGAATCCAGGCCTACTGAGAGTTGGAACTTTAGAGGAACATTCTAGGCAAACCAGAAAGCATTGTAGTTGTTTGTTGGGTGTGCTGGCAATCCAGCACATGGGAGGCAGAAGCAGGAGAATCAAAAAGCTCAGGACTGGGGGCAGCAAGATGGCTCAGCAAGTAAAGATGCTTGCGGCCAAGCCTGAGGACCTGAGTTCGAGGGGACCCAGGATTCTTATATTGGAGGGGAAAAAAAATCAACTCCTGTTAGTTGTCCTCTGACCTCCACAGGGGTGTGCATGTAAACATGCATACATATAAACACAGTAAATAAATATTATATATATATATGTGTGTGTGTGTGTGTGTGTGTGTGTGTGTGTACATGTATGTATATATTTAGGATAGCCTGGAATACATAGCAGAGAGAAACGAGAGAGAGAGAGAGAGAGAGAGAGAGAGAGAGAGAGAGGGAGAGAGGGAGAGAGGGAGAATATGAATATATCCAGGCACCAACCTGACTTGGTTTGGTGAGCACTGCCACAGCCTGAGGTTTGAGGATGTTCTGCGTGTCATGGTCCCACAGTGTAGGGATTTCTGAGCGTGTGTAGCCATTGCCGAGAAAGCTAAAGTAAAAGGGGTCAGGCAGAGGAGGCAGAGTGTGTATCTGGCATGGTCTGGTTCTGGATCCCATTGTATGAAGCAGGCATTGTGGTGTGAACCTAGTATCCCAGCCCTAGGGGGGATGTGCCTAGGCAGGAAGAAGTTCAGGACCAGCCTGGGCTACATGAGACCCTGCCAAGGAGGGGAGGATAAAGAGGTAGGGATGGTCGAGCAGTGGTGGCCCATGCCTTTAATCCCAGCACTTGGGAGGCAGAGGCAGGTGGATTTCTGAGTTCGAGGCCAGCCTGGTCTACAGAGTGAGTTGCAGGACAGCCAGGGCTACACAGAGAAACCCTGTCTCGAAAAACCAAAAAAACAAACAAACAAACAAACAAAAAAAGGTAGGAGGGAAGGAGAAAGGCCTGGATACTTGTATATTAACTCTGCCCTATCCCAGGGGTGAGCCCCTGACCCGGCATGGTTCTAGAAGGTTCTGGGATGTAATGGGAACATGATAACCGTGCCTGCCCTGCTCCTCTTTCCCACAGAGTTGCTGTCTGATTCAGAGGAGGACCAGATATCTTCCAACACCAACAGCTATGATTATGGTGAGGCTGGGCCCTGAACCCACGGGCGTAAGGACACCAGGGCCCAGCCTTCCCTGGGCTGAGCTGGGACTTGGTTTAGGGTCTCTGCTGGGTTGGGAGGGCAGGGGAATAGGCCTTCCTGGATGAGCCATACGTGGCCACACCTGCCCTGCCTGGACCACACAGGAGATGAATACCGGCCTCTGTTGCTGGGTCAGGAGACCACTGCTCAGATCCTGATCCAAGCCCTGAATCCCTTGGACTACAGGAAGTGGCGGACTCAGTCAATACCCTTCAGGCTCCTGAAAGTGGCCAAGGTAAGAGAGGCTCAGGCTCTGGGCTCTTAGTCTTGTGACTATAATACAGTGTGAGTTCTTACTTTGCTTTGTTTTGAGACAGATTGTCTTAGTTAAGGTTTTACTGCTGTGAACAGACACCATGACCAAGACAACTCTTTTTTTTTTTTTTTTAAATTAACCAAAACAACCCTTATGAGGACAACATTTAATTAGGGCTGGCTTACAGGTTCAGAGGTTCAGTCCATTATCATCAAGGCAGGAGCATGGCAGCATCCAGGCAGGCATGGTTCAGAAGAAGCTGAGAGTTCTACATCTTTAGTTGAAGGTTGCTAGCAGAATACTGATTTCCAAGCAGCTAGGATGAGGTTCTTAAAGCCAACACCCACAGTGACACACCTACTCCAACAAGGCCACACCCACTCCAACAAGGCCCCGCCCACCCCCAAAGGGCCTCACCTTCTAATAGTGCCACTCCCTGGGCCATTCATATACAAACCATCACACAGGTCTTACTTGTATAGTTCTGGCTGGCCTGGAACTCTAGGTAGACCAAGCTGACCTTGAACTCACAGAGCTCTAACTGCCTCTGCTTCCTGAGTCTTGAGGTAAAAGCTATGTGCCATCATCCCCGGCCACTGTGCCCCATCGGCTGGAGTCCACTGAAATGCCCTTTTAGTGGCCAGTCTGGGACATAGTGGGGAAACTGAGTCCTCAAGCTTGGCTGGTGACCTGACCCAGGGCTGTCTACACTCTATAGAGGAAGAAAGGTGTCTTCCCTAGACAGGAAAGCCCACCAATGTCCTGGGTAGGTTTTAGGCCTCTTTAGTCTCAGGAATAAAGAATGAACTATGTCTCCACCCTGTGGCTGTGATGTCATCTGACCTGTTTTCTTCAGTATAAAATGGGCATTGTTGGGCTGGGGACATAGCTCGCTGGTAGAACATTTGCCTAACATGCTTGAAGCCCTGAGTCCCATCCCCACACTGCATAAATGGAGTGTGAGGAACATCCCTCTAATCCTGGCTCAGAGGACGTGGGAGCAGAAATGGGGGCAGCATGCATGCAGGCGTGGGGCCGGCCCTGCTTGTGGGTGCTTTGCAGCAACCTAGCACTCCAGAGTAGGGGAGCATCTGCTGAGCCCCGACTCCAGCTGACCCCCTCCCACTCCCACAGTTGCCTGTGGAGTTCTTGCTGCTGCTCACAGTCCCCGTTGTGGACCCCGACAAGGATGATCGGAATTGGAAACGGCCACTCAACTGTCTGCAGCTGGTCATCAGCCCCCTGGTCCTGGTCCTGACCCTGCAGTCGGGGGTCTGTGAGTACCCCTCCCCCACTGCCTCCGTCCTCCTCCTCTTCCCCTTCTCCTCTTCCTCCTTGTCCCCCTTTTCCTCATCCTCCCCTCTTCTTTCTCCTCTTCCTTCCCCTCCCCTTCCTCTTCGTCCTCTTCCCTCTCCTCTTCCTCCTTCCTTTTCTTTCTCCTTCATCTCTTCCTCCTTCTCTTCTTCCTCCTCCTTCTGTTCCTCCTATCCCGGAGTCTCATCAGACCAGGGCATGCTCATCCAGGAGTCTTTCCTAGCAGCAGTTCAGTCCTGCTGCCTGCAGATAGAGCTATAGACAGGTGGCCCCTGGGCCAAGTCCTGTTCTCTACCCATCAAAGGCTGTGGGATGGGTGGGGACAGAGATAGAGCACCTGCCTAGCACCTGAGGTGCTGGATTTCATGTCCAGTTCTACTTATAAGGCGCATGCCTTTAATCCCAGCACTTGTGAGGCAGAGGCAGGCGGATTTCTGAGTTCGAGGCCAGTCTGGTCTACAGAGTGAGTTCCAGGACAGCCAGGACTACACAGAGAAACCCTGTCTCAAAAAACCAAAAAAAAGAAAAGAAAATTTACAGAACAAGGCTTCGCTTTGCATGGTACCAAACTCCTCTGATCAACCCCAGCACTCGAGAGGCAGAAGCAGGTAGATCTCTGATTTTGAGGCCAGCATGGTTTACACAGTGAGTTCCAGGACAGCCAGAACTATATACAGTGAGACCCTGTCTTTTAAAAATATTACAGAATGGGAGCGTTCACACTAAATCTCCCAGCTTTATCATCTTGAGATCTGGACCTGAGTCCTGAAGGAAAACTTGGCAGAGTCCAGAGGTGGCTCTTGAATGGGTGTAGGCAGCTCATATAAGCCCTGAAGCCTCCATTGCCCTCAGAATGACTTGCCGGCCCCACCACGCTGGCTTTCCCCATTGGTCCCAGAATGGCAATTTCATTTCTGCCTTGTTTTGGGAGAAGAGCACACAGACTCACCAGGCACTTTCTAGTTCATTCCTGTTTTTCTTATGTTCTGAGGTAACACACACCTCATTTCTCTCTCTTCTGACACCTCCCTTCAACCCAAGGTTGGTGGGGTGGGAGCCTGCGGCCAAAGGCATGGGTGCTCGTCACGTGACTTTCCTGCCAGTGTGAACCAGTTTATGGAGGGATGTAGGAGAGGGGGCGGAGGAAGGCAGATGGGGGTGTCTGGGAGCCTAGTCCCCTTCAGTCTCTGTCCATAGGGGAGTTAGGACCCTGCCTCCCACCAGGGGAAGTCTGGAGCCTACTTTACAGTCACTGACTGGGGCTTTCTCTAGGATGGAACCCAGGGCCTCACACAGCTAAATGTGCAACACGCCACAGCTCTCACTTTTTATTTAATTTAATTTAATTTAATTTTATTTTATTTTTTAATGTGCATTGGTGTTTTGCCTGCATGTGTGTCTGTGTGAGGGTGTCAGATATCCCAGAATTGGGCTTACAGATAGTTGTGAGCTGTCCTGTGGGCGCTGGGAATTGAACCTGGGTCCTCTGGAAGAGCAGCCAGTGTTCTTAACCACTGAGCCATCTCTCGAGCCCCTCACTTTTTTTTTTTAATTTTAGATAGTCTCAATAGGTACCTCAGACTGTCCTTGAACTCACTACAAGGCGGAAGACAGCTATAAACTTCCTGATCTTTCTGCCTCCATCTCCCAAGAACTGAGATTACAGGCGTGTATCACCATGTCTGGTTTATGTGATACTGGAGAAAGAACTCAGACTTCATGCATGCTAGGCGCACTGTCTACCGAGCCAGCTGCTCCCTCAGCATGCTGCCCCCCCGCGCCCCACCCACCCCCCGCGCCCCGCCCACCCCACTTTTTGGCATTTTTGAGACAGTGTTTCATTTATATCATGACTGCCTTCAACTCTCTACTTAGCTGAGACTGGCCTTGAACTTCTGAACCTATTTTGCATCACTGTGGGGGCGGGAGGAAGCGGGGAGACAAGCCTGGGGGATCCTAGTTCCCTTTCTGGCCCCACAGATGGCGTCTATGAGATTGGTGGCCTCGTTCCTGTCTGGGCTGTGGTGGTGATCGTGGGCACAGCCCTGGCTTCGGTGACCTTCTTTGCCACATCTAACAGAGAACCTCCTAGGCTGCACCGGGTAAGAACTGGCAGCCTCTGATGGGTGGCCGTGGTGTGTTTCCGGGGTGGTATGGTAAATGACAATGTTTATCCTGCAGGTGAGCCGAAGCCCAAGCCATTTGCCTGTTTGGGCTTCTTTTCACTTTGAGGTGAATTAGGCTTAATTTTATTGAGATATTACTCACATACTTTTCAGTTTTTATGTTTTGGGGTTTTGTTTGTTTGTTTGTTTGCTCCCTTATTTTTTGTGTTTTTTAGATTTATTTATTTTTATGTGTATGACTGGCTTGCATGTGTGTCTGTGCACACCACGTGCATGCCTGGTACCCTAAGAGGCCAGAAGAGGGCGCTGGCTCCCCGGCAACAGAGTTACCTACACTTATGGGCCACCCAATGTGGGTACCAGGAACCGACCCCTCTACAGGGGCAGCAAATGCTCTTAACTGCAGAGCCAACCCTTCCAGCCCCTACTTCCTGCTTTTTTGACCTTATGTAGCCCAGAATGACCTTGAACTCATGATCCCCCTGCCTCCGACTCCCAGTGCTGGGATCAGGTGTGGTTGTGTTTCCGGGTGCTGAGACTAGAACTCAGGGTTCAAGCACACCAGGCTGGTGCTCTGGCGAGCTGTGCCCCAGTGTTCATGGGTTTCAGAGCTGTGTGAGCAGTGTCAGGCCATCTCACCTCCTCAGAACTGTGTACCTGGTAGCCTTGCCTCACCAGCCCCTGCAACCTCTTTTCTCTCTGTCTAGATTTGCCTATTCTGGATCTTTCTTCCCCTCCTTCTTTCCTTAAGAAAAAGAAATACTTCTTTGTATTACATTCGTGAGTGCGTGTGCACCGTGGTGTGTTTGTGGAGGTCAGAGACAACCATGGAAGTTGGTTTTCTCCTTATACCTGTGGATTTGGAAGTGTCGGTTGTCAGACTTGAGAGCAAGTTCCTTTGTCCATCCTCCGTCCGTCAGTCTGTACCTCCATCTGTCCATCTGTCTCTCCCTCCCTCCCTCCTTCCCTCTATCTACCCATTCTTCCCTCCTTTGTTGTACAAGACAAGCATTCACCACTGAGCCATATCCTCAGCCCTCTTTTGGGGTCTTGCTAAGCAAGCTGGATTCGAACTTGAGACGCTTCCACCTGGGCCGCTCTGCAGTGCCCATCACACCCCAGCTGCATTCCGGACATAGAGGGCATCCTAGTAGACTGCGCCTTTCATGCCTGGTCTCTTTTGATGGCAGTTGTGTCTGTAAGAGCCATCCCTGATCTCACGTGTAGCTTGCTCCTTTCCTGAAGAAGGCTGAGCTAGGATGGCACCTGGGGCCTCAGGCCTGCCGGCGAGCATCCCTCAAGCCCAGCCCCTTTCCTCTGTCTGGGTCCCATCACCCTCTCTGCCACTGGGTCACCACCCACACACCCACACACCCACACACACTGGCATGGGCTATAGGTACGTCCTACCCAGTTTACAGATAGGATCTCCATTCCCTCCGCAGCTCTTTGCTTTCCTGGGCTTCCTGACCAGCGCTCTGTGGATCAACGCGGCTGCCACAGAGGTGGTGAACATCTTGCGGTCCCTGGGTGTGGTCTTCCGCCTGAGCAACACCGTCCTAGGGCTGACCCTCCTGGCCTGGGGGAACAGCATTGGAGGTAACTTGGAGCTCGGGTGTGGCTCTTCTCTTCCCTAGCCATACTCGTAGCTAAAGAGGACATCCAGGGTGTGCTTCCTATACACCAGAGGTGCCCGCTGTCACTTTTGAGTGACACTGGGAGTCTGGGGAGCAATGTCACTAAACCACCACTGGACTGGAACATCCTATAGAGGCTTTCCTAGTTGGATGCTTGAAACACTCGGCAGATCCCCAGAGTTCAGGAAGAATGTGATACCCATTACAGCCAACCATATTGTGTGTGTGTGTGTGTGTGTGTGTGTGTGTGTGTGTGTGTGTGTGTGTGTCCACAGCAGCCAGTTATGGTTGGCCAGGTTTCACACCGAACAGGACCATTCTAGCATCCTAGCATGGACCTGGGAGTCCAGAATCTGGCTGTTCTCAGTTCAGCTCTTCAAGCATCTTACCTAAAACACACAAAAATACCGTGAGAGCTTGTGGGGTACAGTGCTATACCCTTAAGGGGAGGTGGGGCTTTATCCTTGTTTGTTGACTAGTTATGTAAACAGGAACCTGCCTCTCACGAAACAATCTCTCTGTGCAGATGCGTTCTCAGATTTCACGCTGGCCCGCCAGGGATATCCTCGGATGGCCTTCTCCGCCTGTTTCGGTGGCATCATCTTCAGTATCCTTTTGCGGGACTTCTCTGAGACCCCGTGTGGTGTCTCGGCTCTTGAGAGTCACGGGTGGACTCAGAGCACCCCACCCTTGGGACAGGTCCGGGACCTGTGGCTTCACTTTTGCTTTTGTGGATGGGGAATTGAGATTCCAATCTTGTGGGACTCTTGTGACAGCCTTGGGTTAGTACAAAGGAAGCAACCTGTCTCATCCTCAGCTTCTGTAAGGCACAGGGCTGTGGTCACTTAGCCTCAGTTTCCCCCAACTGCTGAGTGCTCACAAATATCAGGCATATCTGACACTCCATTTGACCTCCATAGGCCGAGGGCAAACTGGGTTTTTGACACCTCGTTTTTTATTAGAGGCATTAACACTGGGGTCCAGGGAGGGGGGCTATGGACAGTGAAGAAGCCCATGTGCTGAGCCCAGGGCTGGGGTTGAGCCGATGGGAGGTAGGGCTGCAACTTGGGCGTGGTCTCCAGCAAAGCTTCCTGAACCTACAGCAGACCTCCTGGTTGGCGTGGGGCTGGGCTGCTTGCTGCAGATTGTCCAGAACCATGCTGAGGAGGTGAAGGTCGGTAGTGGGATGGCAGAATATCTTGAAAATATTTTGCATGGGGGTTGGAAGGAGTTTCCCTGCAAGCAGGACAAAATAAGTGAGATACAGCCTGCGTGCAGTGGGCTGGTGGCCTGAGGCTTCAATCATGGCCTGAACCCAGGACTGAAATCTTCGATATGTAACTGGGTGGGGTGTCTCTGGGCTTTGCTAGTAAAATGGAGTGATAACACATCCCTACTTCGTGGATAGCTCCAGGGAGGAGCTGGGAGAAGATGAGGTGGGGTCCAGCATACTAAGGGAGGGGTTTTAAACACCCAGGATAGCCTGGATTCTTGTGAATGCTAAGACGTGAGTTCTGGGACATGGAGTCTGGGAATGTGCAAATTGTGGAAACCGGGAATGTCAAACCTGTGGCTCACACATGCTAAGTATTATACCATCACTGCACCCCTAACCCTGGAACCTGCTGTGTGTGTGTGTGTGTGTGTGTGTGTGTGTGTGTATGTATGTATGTTTGTATACAGTTATACACACCTGCCCAGACACGGAAACTGAAGGCGGTCATTGAGTGACCTCCGGTGACTTTCTTCCTCAATCGCTCCCCAGACAGGGAGCTCACTGAACCTGGAGCTCATTGATTCTGGGTTAGGCTAGTAGCCAGCCATCACCAGTAGCAATCCTTCTGTCTCCACCCCTCAGTGCTGCGGCGGTTACAGGCATGTTAGGAAATCCAAACCCAGGGTCATCCTGTTTGTTCAGCGAGCATTTTTTTTTTTTTAACCAACTGATCCATTTCTGGCCACTCTTCCTTTTTTTTGATACCGGCTCTCGTTTAGTCAGGCAAACACACTAGTATCTGCATTCTAAACAAGATTCGCTGGGGCTAGTATATGTTATACAAGGGATTCTGCTTAAGAAACTCCCCCTCAAAGGGTGGAAAACTCCAGAAGACAGGGCTAGACAACCAGTACAGGCGTGTGGGCCTCCTCAGACCAGACACACACCCCTGCTCTCCAACCCCCGATGTCAAGGCAGGATACCTCAGTGACGTTATACAGGAAGATGTCGCAAAGAGCAAACAAACCCCGCACACAAGTGCAGGGCCCTGCACCTGGAGCCACTGTTACAGAGAAGTCCGGCCTGGTAAAGAAGGGCCGGACAGACAGCAAGCACCAACCACACGCGCTCATTCACACAACTGTCGTTTCTTCGACTCCACCATTCAAACACGGAAGGGCTGAAAGATATGTCTAACAAACACTTCCATACCCAGTCCGGGGCCCTCTTCCACTCTGCTCTGCTTGCTCCCTGCATCTTGTCTGCACAGTGATATCCTGATGCAGGATCACGTCCTCGGCTACTTAAAAGTCAGTATGTAGCAGTAAGCAGCCAGAGCCACACATGGTACACACTTGTAATCCCAGGACATACGAGACTGACGCAGGAGGATTGGCCCAAGTTCAAAGCCAGACTAAGCTACAGGGTAGGGTCGTTCGGTGACTGAGGTTATGGCTTGGTTAGCAAGGTGTTTGCCCAGCATGCACGAAGCCTTGGGTTTGAATCCCCAGGACCCCCTAAAAAAGGGCATGGAAATGCATGTCTATGACTGCTAACATGGGAGGCCAGAAAGAAAAGCCCAAGTGGGTGAATGTGGAAGCTGATAGATAAGATCCCCTCTGATCTGAAGTCTAGAAGTCTGTAACTGCAAAACTGGAGTCTTGATGTCCCATATGGCAGACCCCATAGTTGTGTACCAAGGACCCAGAAGGTTCCCAGGGTGGGTACTGAACAATTCCTATTCCCCCCACAGCTGGAACCAGACGGACTGCTGGTGTGGGTGCTGGCCAGTGCCCTGGGCCTCAGCCTGGTCTTCTCCCTGGTCTCTGTCCCACTTCAGTGTTTCCAGCTCAGCAAGGCCTATGGCCTCTGCCTCCTACTTTTCTATTTGTGTTTCCTCGTCGTGGTCTTGCTCACGGAATTCGGAGTGATTCACTTGAAGAAGGTCTGACCGAAGCTGCTTGGTCTGGAGGTTTGGGTGTGATTCTGCTAGCCTTCTGAGGGGAGAACAGGAGTGGGGAGGAGGACGGACCCTCTGTAGTTCCCATGTAGCTCCAGAGAAGGTAGTCTGTCACCGCCAGAGCTCTACATGGATTAGAAGATCCTGACTGTCACCACCCAACAGCCTTAGTGTGGGGATCTGGAGGCTGGCTTTGCTGGGGACAATCCCAGGTGGGAATGACAGGATCTGAATGACAGCCGAGGCTCTGGGGAGGCAGCCCTGTGGCTCCGTCATAGGCTCTTCCAGTCTCAGCGGGGTCAGCTGAGTCCTGCACACCAGCACAGTGGCCTGAGGAGACTCCACACGCACGTGGAAACCAGATCGGGTTTCTCAGGCTCCGTGTCAGGTCAGCTGGAGGAAATAGGTCAAGTTGACAGCAGCAGGCACTGCCCTTTCCCATCGGTGGCTGCCGCGTTGGACTGTGGATCTAAACACTTCTAGAACTTTGTGTTCTGAACTCTGGTTTCCCCATCTACAAAAACAGGAGCCAGCCTGGGCCCTGTGCCTACCTCAAGGGGAGCCGGGATTGGGGGCGGGGGTGGGGTGGTTTGTGGGACTGACCGTCCCCAGGGGTGTCTTGCAAGTGGTGTGACCAGCCTTTAAAAAGAAAATGCCACTCATTCCCTGACTGCCTTCAGCTGTAACTAAGAGACTTGACTTTGTTGTTGTTCCCCAAAATAAAAGACGAGTTATTTCAAATGTACCAGGAGAGTCCCGAGAGTCTCGTGGGTTCTTTGCCTCGGCAGGTGACCTTAAGGCTGAGTGGGTGGGCGGAGGAGTGACATGGAGTCAGCAGCGGCCCACCCACCAACAAGCTGGAAGTCAAAGGCTGCAGCCGTGTCTATAAAGCAGAGGCTCTTTATTGGCACACCAGAAATCTGGGCACAGTGGGCTCCTGGGTAATAAATCACTGTATAAAACCTTCCGACGACAACAAGGAGGCTCTTAACCCATACAAAATGATTGTCTGCACGGTGTGGGGTAAGTAAGGCTAGGGTGGGGGAGGAGAAGCAAGGAGGAAGGCGCCGGACACTGTTCCCACAGAGTGCCTCATCTCCAGTGGGGAGAAGGCATGGTTCCATAGCTGCCCCTGCTGGGCTGTGAGCCACCGGTTCCCACTCAGCTGAATTGAGGGAAGGGGCATCTGAGTTAGACAGGATCCCAGGGGTCTCAGCTTACAGCCTTGGGTGACACAGTCTGTTTCCTGCTTGGCTAGCAAGTTTGAGGGTCAGCTTGGCGTGTGCTCAACGTGACTGTGGGGACAGGCTTCTCAGGGCTGTGACCTAGAATCCAGGTTGAGCTCCAGTAGAGGCCAAGAGCTCTTTGAGGTGGAAGGGACTTTGCCAGTCTCCTGACTTGGAAACCAGTGGTTTTCCTGGAGGGTGTTTGGGAGGGCTGTGGGGGTGCGGTTGTGCTTTATTTAAAAGTAAAAACATCCGCTTTCCAGCTTGGCCCCTGGTTCAGCAGCTGGGCGAACAGGAGGGGACCTGTGCCTGCTCACTCCAACTCCCAAGCAAGTGTGGAAGGCCAATTTAGCAGGGGTACCAGTCAACTTCTGGCAAACCCTGCCTGCCTTAAGCTCCTTGTGGACAAGACAGTAGGATGAAGTGACCAGGGCTCCATCCATCTACCGCCGCACTACCCAGCCACCACCTTGTGGTGGCTTCAAAAGAACTCCCACAAGGCACCGCACTAGGCGGCTGACAGTTCACCTGACCCTCCTCCCCTACTCACCTAGCTTATGAGAACCTTGGAAGAGGCCAGTACTCGTTGGGCCTCAGAGTCCTTGAAAAGCAGCTACCTGTGGTGTGGTGGCCAGCTAGGGACTGCTGTGCTGTGTGTGGCTTCCTCCCCAAACACAGCATTTACTGCGTGTATGAAGGTGTAGGGGCTGAGGGGGGCTGCCTTCAGCACCAGATCAAAGGAACTCTCCTGAGCAAGTCAAATTCCCAGGGCCTCCAGTTGGCTTTCTCCTGCTGGGAGAGCTTCCCCTGGGAGGCTGTGGTAGGGTTTCAGCAACAAGAAAGGACTGGAATCTGAGAGGATACACTGCTGTCTCCAGCCATCTCTGGCCTCCGTCAGCTCCCATTGGGTCCCGGGCACTGGTCCCTCAAGGGAACCTTCTAACACTTTGTCATCTACAGATACCATCCTGCAGGATGTGGGGTTTCTTCCTAGTGGTTTTGTCCCTAACAACAGACACAGACACCTGTGATGGCCTGGGAGCAGGTAGGGACGCTGCAGGGATGAAGCCACAGCCGGGACACAGTCAAGGTCCCCCAGGAAAGCCGGCATCACTAAGATGAGACAGCCTATTTAAGGAGCTTCTTGAACAGAGGGCTTCCAGAGTTTTCCATGGTAGGAAGAGCTCAGCCAGGCCTGGGCCTCCAGCCTAAGCCGATTTCTGGAGCTCAGGAAGACAGAGCGAGGTGATTCGAACGGACCCTGGCTAGTTCCTTTCCGTCTCTGTAAATATGTGCATATATATGTGTGTGTCTATATACACACATGGTTCCCATACATCGTAGTACATAATACTATGGTGTTATTGCATAGAAGAGGCTGGCTTGACGAAACCTGGCTAGGTGATGGTCTGGGAGCGCTGGCGACTGCCAGGGGTCTGCTGGGCTGCAGGGCCGGGCACACTGCCCCTGAGCTGCTGCTGCTCCTGTTCCCGGGCATGCTCCTCGTACCACTCCTAGAGAAGAGGCGGTTGCTGCTGAGGGTGGCTCACCTCTCAACTCTCCCATTCCCCCAGCTGATGTGATGTCCCTGGAGGGCCAGCAGAAGAACTTCTGCTTGGGGGGAGGACAGCAGAGCCAGGCCTACCCACTGAGATGACCACCCTACCACAACCCTGGAGATACAGACAGTGACCCCCAATAGCGAAAAAACCAGAAAGCTGCTAAAAGGCCTGAGCCAGGTCCACACAGGCTCTGGAGGAGGCCAGGTCCCAGGCTCAGACATGGCCGCTGCCACCGCCTTCCACTGGGCCACAGGGATGCCTTTCAGAAACTCATAGCCACTTATCTCCCAGCTTCCCCAGAAAGCCAGCTGCTCCCAGGGTCTGGGGCACTCTGGTAGGGCAAGGGTTAAACAGCTCCTTCATATTTAAAGAGACAGTACCCAAGCCACAGAGCTTAAAGAATTCTCCAGGGACAGCCCGTGGCTGTGCCCTCATTAGCTGAGGGGAAACTGACACCAGAGAGGCTGGGCAGGCTAGGAGAGGATGTGGTGGCCTTGAGTGCTCCTGGGCAGTTGCCCACTGCTCTGCCTGTTCTGTCACTTGGGGTGGGGGTCTGTCAGTGACACCAAGGCTCAGTGGCCTCCATCGATGTCAGGGAGCCAACCAAAACATCTTGTAATAATGAAGCTGCCTCCGAGGAAGACCCCAGAGGATCCACAGGGGGCACCGCCCTCCGAGGGACAGCATGGCTATGCAGTGGGCAGGATGGGAGAGCAGCCACCCAGGAATGCTGCATGGTATCAGAAAATGCATCAGCATCAAAGCTGCCAAGGGCCTTGGTCCGGAGTCCCAAGGAGGACATAGAGCCTTCCCGAGCCTTCCACCAGAAGGACGCCTCCCAGAGCGCGGGCCCCTACCTGGATCTCCTCCTGGTACATCTTCAGACTCAGGTCACTTTTGGTTCTCGATCGCCGTCCCAGAAACACCATGGAGTTTTGCTAGGGAGAAAAGGCATGGACTCACCTGGGGCTGGGCCTACCCCACTGAGGGGTGCCACCTTCTTGAGGTGGCAGGCCCCACCCCCTTGGTGACTACAGAGCCTGTGGCTCCTTACCTGGTATTTCTCCATCTGAGAGAGCGTGTCGAGCAGCCGGGTGACGTCAGAGGAGGTCCCTCGCACCTCCCGGTAAAGCTCCAGGATGGCCAGAAGCTCCTCCTTGGACATCTCCTTCTCGATGACGATGCCACTGTCCACTGAGGGTGGGGAGAGCCGGGTTCCATAACTGTTTTCCCCTACTGTGGAATCTGATCTTCTCTCCCAAGCAGTGTCCCCCCCCCCCCCCCCCCCGCAACAGGGTATGTGCATCAGGAAAGTACTATGTCTAGCTAACAACTTACGGGGACACAGGGCATCAGGGAGAGCAGAGTGTGGTAATCTCAGTATTAGATTATGGAGAGTGAATGGACCACCTCAAGACCAGCTTTGGCTGCCTAGCAAGTCTGCCCTGGTCTGAGGCCAGCCTGGGCTACATGAGCACCTGTCTCACAGAGAGAGCTTGAAGAGAAAGTGTCCAAGAAAATAGAAAAGCATCAGGTGGCATTGAGGATGAAGAGACTTGAGGATCACTTATATAGCAATACTGACTCTAATCCCACACGTTCGTGTGCATATATAAAATCAACTAGTTTGCTACCATACCGATTTAAGAACCGGTAGGAAAAATAAAAAAATAATATTAAAAAAGGGGCTGGAGAGGCCGTTCAGCAGTTAGGAGCACCGACTGCTCTTCCAGAGGTCCTGAGTTCAATTCCCAGCAACCACATGGTGGCTCACAACCATCTGTAGTGGGGTCTGATGCCCTCTTCCGGTGTGTCTGAAGAAAGCGACAGTGTACTCATGTAAATAAGAATAAAAAAGATAATTAGGAATGGAAGGTCTGATCTGATGTTCGTTTCCTTTCCTTTCTTCAGTTCGGGGTTGCAATCCGGGGCTTAGTACGTGAGCGGCACAGAAACAGCCAGGCCACTGGGCTGCAGAAGGGACACTGTTCACCTCTACGGTGAACAGCTCACGGCTGGAATAAGGCCCTGTGGTGGTCTGAGTGTATTACAAAGAAATGAGGCTGCCCCCGAAGGCTCACACTGGGAGTCGCGAGCTGTGGTGTATTATAGGGAAAACGTGGCATTGGCTGACAGGACCAGCTGTCCCACTGTCCTGTGCTGGTCAGAGTCTGTACAAGGTTGGGAGAGAGAGGAAGGGCTGCTCCCCCTACAGCCTTTCCCACTCAGGATGAAGGGATGGCGGCTACTTGTTAGACTTTTAGAAACTCTGGGCATTTTTTCCATTAGATTACTAACAATGGATATAAATGAGACCTGAACAGACAAGGCAGACGCAAAAGCTAAGCCACTGCAGTTGAGACCGCAGGCCTGGGGACGGCCAGCGGGCAGCCAGTGCTCAGGGCGGGACACCCGTACAGACCTTCTGAGTCCTGGCTCTTGCGGCTGTAGTTCATGCGGAAGACGAAAGCTTCCAGGATGAAGGCCACGATGATGGTCATCACCACCTGGCCAGGGAGAGGCAGTGTGGGTGTCGTGGCCCTTCCTCTCGGGGGTGGGGGTGGGGGGGGAGAGTGGCTGTGACGACACCTACCATGGTCACGATGTAAAAAGTCATGAAGTACAGGCGGCTCCAGTGGGAGGTCTGCGAGGTGACGCCTTCCTGGAGGGGGCAGGGAGGGAGTGAGCTCATGGGCAGCATGGGCCACCGTCTCCTGAGTCCGTCAGCCCAGGCCCAAAGCCAGGTGACACTCAGCTCTTCCCTGGCCCTCCCTGTGGGCGAGGGGCCCTGGGGAGGGGGCTCTTGCTCCTCGGATCTGAGCTGGAGAGGATTTAAGGCATGCAGGGAAGAAAGCCCTCTCTCCCATACTCTCTTTGCTTTATTTTAGGGACAGTCTGTGGGCGAAAGCGATTCTCCTGCCTCAGCCTCCCAAGCAGCTGACGCTACGGGTTCACACCACAGGGCCTGCCATGGCATACTGCTGACCAACAGTCAGGTACCCAGAGGCTGTCAGGGGGCACAGAGCTGAGGGGTGGTGCCACCCACACTGCGGGGCCTTCCATTAGAACATGATAAAAGATCCCAGATCCTGTGGGAACGGGAAGAGAAATGGCTCCTGGGCCCTGAGAGAGGACAAGAGGTGGGGGCACAGCTTACCATGATGATGTACCAATTGTTGACGACGGTGAGCTCAAACAAGGTCACTGCAGGGGAAGTGGGGGTACGCCTCAGGCCAATGTCAAAGGCCCTCTCTGTCCCCGAGTAACTGCTTGCAAGGAGGCCTGCCACCTAACCTCTCCCCCAAAAGGCATGTCTTTTGACGGAAAAAGCTCATGGTAGGCTAGCTCTGGCTAAGGCTACCAATGAGGAGAGAGCAGCAGACTTTACTGGGTAT
Organism: Rhabdomys pumilio; assembly: GCA_030674055.1. Taxonomy (NCBI): domain Eukaryota; kingdom Metazoa; phylum Chordata; class Mammalia; order Rodentia; family Muridae; genus Rhabdomys; species Rhabdomys pumilio. Next base: position 31,631,666 of record JANHMN010000023.1, on the reverse strand, counting down.
AAATGGGAGCCAAGAAGGGGCTCTCCTTCCCTCGAGAGGCCAGTCCAGCACGGGGATATCCTCCCCTCATCTGGCTTTTGCAAGGAACCAGGGAGCAGGGAGGGGCCCCAGGACCTCCATGGGGGGGGGGGGGGGCTGCGTAACTACTGAAACGGCAGTGGTGTGCTGGCACTGAGGCACGCCATGCTGACATGGCAGGCCTTTAGCTAGGGCCTCTTCTGTCTCTGTCACTGTGAGCTCTGGGGCCTGGGCGAGCCTGGATCCGCCTGTTCTACAATGCCACAGCACCACTATAGAAGGGACCCCAGGAAGGGCGCGCGGTGGCTATGGAGGGAAGCCTGACGAAGCTCTGAGCCAGACGGAGGCCGGGAGTCTAGGACTCGCTCACCAAAGCTGTTGAGGACGTTGTCAAAGTTGTTGAGATAGTAATAACCCTCCTCCACCTTGGTCTTGTTGCCCACTGTGTGGTTGATGAATCGGTAGGCGTCGGCCACCGTGCTGGAGCTGACGAGGGAGACAAGAGGGCAGGAGGGTTACAAGATGACTGACCGCCTTCACTGGGACAAGCATGGAAACCGAGGTCAGCCCAGGGGTGTCCTTGCCTCTCCAAGCCACCCATATCCTGCCCCACGCACCATCACCAGGCATGTCTGCAACCTGCAGAGGAGGCGGAGGTGGTGAGAGATGGGGGGGCTCCTCTGCCCTCCCAGGCTCCCCTGGGGCACTACCCATGCATTCCCCGCTTTGACTCAGTTGCTCCACGTGGAGGGGACTGTGTTGGTCACCCTTCAACTTTATACTCTTCTGCCATTTGTAAGTTAGGTGCCCACGACACCCGGGAGCTCACTCGCAAGGCTATGCCCTATGTCCCGGGCCTGATAGGTATGTGATGGACCACGAAGGAAGAATGCAATGAGCTACGGTGACCATTGTATGGACTCTTGGTGCAGCCATCAGCTAAATACATACGAGGGTCACTGGTGACCTATCGTCGCCCAAGGCTGTGGGGGCAGTCGTAGCTGGACACAGAGATGGATCATGTTCATTTCCTTTTAGAGGGGAGTGGGAGGGGAACCCTCGCTCTTCCTCCCTCAGCCCTGCCACCTTCTTGCCACGGGTCATCTCTCTGGTTTCTTGCCAGGTCCCAGTGTCTCCTGGGGTGTATCAGAGGTAAGGGTTACTCTGGTTCTGGGGAGGAGGTGTGTCAACCACGGCCTGAGCCCTGCTAGGGATGGGTGACGCTGGCTCCCACACTGTCACTTGGCTCTGTGTGCCCAGACTAGCAGCAAAGCCCATGCGGGACAGGCCCAAAGCCACCGGAGCCACTTACTTGCAGCAGTTGGGGGACAGTCGCCCACTGAAGAACTCCATGCCCACGATGGCGAAGGAATAGTAGAAGGTGAGCAGGGTGAGGCCGAGGCTGGGGAGGCAGAGGGACAGGGTAGTCAGGGTGGGAGGGAGGGGATGGGGCAGCTGCAGCGCGTCCTGGTCCCCCGGCACTGACTGCGGGAGGCATGCCCCTAGCCCTGGCCAAGTGACCATTGCAAAGTGTCTGCAGGGGAGGGGCCACGTGGCTCATGGTGGGGGACGCTAGGGACAGATGCCCCTTGACCAGAGATGCACCCCTTACCTGTGAAGGTAGGCTCACAGGTGACCCCTTACCTGTGAACGTAGACACAGGTGGTAAGTTGACAGCTCCCTGCCCTCCCCACTAGACAATTCAGCCAGGTCAGTGCTGCCGAGGGGGACCTGCAGGGTCCAGAGTCTGTCTCTTTGAAGACCACCCCCAAACCCCTGAATCCGGCCTTCCTGAGAGTCCTCCTTGTTCCCGCTTCCCCGAACCCCTACACGAGCCTCGTGTGGCCTGGACCTGCAGGCCAAGAGGCGGGCAGTACCTGGCCATTCGTGGCAGCAGCTCAAACATGGTGTCCAACACATTGCGGTAGCGTTTCTTCAGTTTAAATAACCTGAGCGACGAGAACAACGCTGCTGGGACCGCAGAAGCAGGGGCAAGGCCACACAACCCCTTCCTCAGATCGGCCAGAATCTTGTAAGCCCTCTTCTTCCCCACGTCCAAGACAAGGCTGAGAAACCTTGCACGGCTGAGCTCACTTCCCTGGGGACTCATGAACTGTGGCACTGGGTGGGACAGCCCCGGGACACTGAGACTCTCTGAGGAGCCATAGACTGGGCTAGCCTCATCATGTCATGAGGCTTTTAAAAAAGCAGCAAGTCCCCCACTGGAGTGGAAAGAAGAAGCCAGCAGCTCAGATAACACAAGTTCAGGAAAGGGGGTGCACAATCAGAGAAGCTCAGGAAAAGGGTACACAATCAATCAATCAATCAATCAATAGCTCTCGTTGGCCTGGAAGGAATGGCAGAGTGGGGACATGGTAGGCAGACATGGCAGCTCTGACTCCAGAGTCTCCAAGAGCTCAAGCTCTGAGGCATACAGGTAAGTGGGACCCCACTGGGACCTGAAAAAGTCGGGTGGCAGGAATAGAGTGCCCAAGATCATAGGTTGAAACAGGAAACAGCAATAACCAGGAAAGTCCCTCCACTCCCTCAAAAGTGAGATGGCTAAAGACTTGCCCTGACTAAAGACAGTGTGGCTCTTCCTGGGCTGCAGGCTGGGCTAGTCTGCCCATCAAGAGCACTGTGTGCCCCTATGCTGAATAGCTCAGGCTAAAGACAGAGGCCCTGTCACCAGCTAGCAAATCTCATGGGCTAGTCCCAAGAGTCCCCACCCCACTTCCAAGCCCTGCAGGTCACCTCAGCAGCTGAAGGGGACGCAGGACCACAATGAAATAGAAAGGCTCCATGTTGAGCGTCAGCGCGAGCAGTCCCAGGAAGGCGAATGCTGTGACCGAGAAATCGAACCTGGGGCCAGGGAAGAAGCCAGTTTGTCGGTGACATTCCAGGCTTCCCTTCCACAATTTCCTCCCGAAACCCTGCTCTTAGCTGGCTTCCACGGAGACCTGACCAGCTACAGCACACAGTGGGGCTTGCGCCTCCCTGGTGTGCTCAGGGCGATGCTCTACAGCTGGCCGTCCACCAGCCGCAGCTCAGGTCTGAGGGTCATCCTTGGGCACTCTGATCCCAGGGACCTTCATGTGTGACACACCAACTTTTAGCCCTTTTGTCTTTTATTCTTGTGTGTGTGTGTGTGTGTGAGTGTCACTTTGATATGGTGTCTCTGTGTTGCCCAGGCAGAACTTGGACTTCTGGGTTCAAGGGATAAACCCTCTACCCCACCCTAAGTAGAGATGACAGAAGGGGCCCACCACCCTAATTTCTTCCCACTCTGGCTGGTTGTATTTTGATGACCCAAGTCCTCATGAGTGTGGTCTGACTTCACACACGAGTTAACTTTAACTCAAGGAGGGTGCATGGCCTCCAGAGCCACACTGAGGCCAAATGGTCCTTTTTATTTGTTTTGGTTTTTGTTTGTTTGTTTCTTTGTTTGTTTTTAAAAGGGTCTCACAGCTGGGTGGTGGTGGTGTATGCCTTTAATCCCAGCACTCGGGAACCAGAGGCAAGTACATCCCTGTTGTATTTGAGGCCAGCCTGGTCTACAGACCAGGACATCTAGGGCTGTTACAGAGAAACCCCTGTCTCAAACAAAACAATCCAGGGTCTGGCAGAGCCCAGCTAGGTGCAAACATCTAGCTGTTTGCTGGGAGTGACCTTGGACTCCCGATCTTCCTGCCTCCACCTCCTGAGTACTAGGATGACAGGCCTATGTTGCCTGCCAGACTGGCTCTGCCCCAGGGCTTCTTTCACTGCCAGCCAAGAGGAGGTGACATCTGTGGCCCTTGTAAAAGAGACAAAGCTTGATGACTAGGAAGAGCCAGCTCTGGGGACAGTGGGGACCAGTGAGGACTATGTGGGTGGCCCCAGAGGCTTTAGGTAAGAGCACCAGAGCAGTCTTGAATCACACAGGCAGATAGAATTTGCTGTCGTCTGAACCTCCAGTGGTGTCCCCAGAGCCACCTACCCTTTGGGTGTGGGGAAGATGGCTGACATGGACATCTCTGCCTCAGGGTGACCATGTGCTCTATCTACTCACAGGTTCCATCCAGAGGACAGGTACTCCACAGGGCCCAGGCCAGCCACCTTCATGAACAGTTCAACTCCATAGACTGAGACAAGAGGGAGAAGTCAGGGGCTGATCTGGGCTCTCCCCAGCCCACTCAGGGAGAAGGCCAGCTAGAGGCCAGGCTGAGGGACTTGGTGGAGGGCCAGCTAGAGGCCAGGCTGAGGGACATGGTGGAGGGCCAGCTAGAGATCAGGCTGAGGGACATGGTGGAGGGCCAGCTAGAGGCCAGGCTGAGGGACATGGTGGAGGGCCAGCTAGAGGCCAGGCTGAGTGACATGGTGGAGAGCCAGCTAGAGATCAGGCTGAGGGACTTGGTGGAGGGCCAGCTAGGGGCCAGGCTGAGGGACATGGTGGAGGGCCAGCTAGAAGCCAGGCCGAGGGATATGGTAAAGCGCCTTACATGACCAGGGGCCAGTAAGAAGTACATGGATTTGAAGCACGGTAAAGGGGTCAGACTAAACCTCTAAGATGGGGGTCCTTCAAGGCTCTGTTTTAGGGGAGGGCCATAAGATGCTGTAGCTGGTTGGGGCTCTCACAGTTAATTGGGTTGAGCCAGCAGCTGGGCAGAGCCACTCAGCACACTTACTGGTAAGAAACACGAGGTAACTCCAGGGCACGTGCTTTGAGATGAAATTCCCACCTAGAAGACAGAGAGGTGGCGGACGTGGCAGTTTCAGCCAGCCAAGGGCTCTGTGTAAAGCAGGGAGGGGCCCCAGCCAGAGCTCACCTTTCAACATGAAGGTCTCCACCAAGATCCAGACACCATTGACAGCTACCACCAAGTCTGCAATAGAAAAGCCATGAGAGGGATACTGGGGGAACCGGGGACTTCCTGTGTGCCAGGTGAACACTCTACCATCAAATAATATTTCTGGCCCCTGAATGTTTTTTCTTCAGAAACTTGCTGTTGGGCCAGGCTGGCCTTGAACTTGAGACAATCACTCGATGGGACTACAGTCATGAGCCACCACATACTCAGCTTGGTCCCCCTCCCCCACCCCCACCCCCCGCAACTGTCTTAGATGTTGCTATGGCTACCATGTCAGACCATAATGCTCTGGACTTCAGCACCAAATTATAAGGACTTAGGTTTGTGGGAAACAGGCGGAGCAAAAACAGACCCGCTTCCTTAACTAAGGACTCGGGTCTACTGTGAAAAAGCATCCTGAAACAGGAGGGGCCCTGTCAACACTGCGCTCCCAAAGGGACAGAGACACAGAACTGAAGTAAAGAAGCAGAGGACCAGGAAGTGACCACACGTGCTCGCTTCTGTATGTAATAAGCGTAGTGAGTGTGGGGATCCGGGCGTGCCTAGATCTCAGAATTTTGCTGTTCATTTGTTTGTTCTAGGAGGACTGGGGACAGAACCCAGTGCTTGGCACCTTTCTGATCTCTTGTCTCCCTCTACCTTCAAGAACGAAGGACTCAGGAGGACAGGGGCCCCGAGCTGTGGTGGTTCACACTTACACATGAAATACTGGAAGGCCTTGGAATTCACAAGGATGTTAATCCCTGTTTGAAGAGAAGAAAATGTAAGGGTTAGAGGGTTGGAGGTAGGCCGGGCACGGGTGTGTACCTTCAGCCCTAGAACTCAGCACTCGGGAGGCGGAGGGAGGTGGATCTCTGAGTTCAAGGCCAGCCTGGTCTACAGAGTGAGTTCCAGGACAGCCAGGGATATGCAGAGAAACCCCGTCTCAAAACAAAACAAACCTGGCCTTCGACTGAAAGGTGACTGACTGTCCCATGAAGAACAGCAGGCGTCTGGCTTAGTACCCTTTTACTTATTTATTTGTTTGTTTTTGAAATGGAGTTTACTACTCAGTCCAGAATGATCGCAAACCTGCCATCTTCCTGTCTGAGCCTCTGCAGTTCGCTGGTTATGGGTGCCTGCCTGGCCCTTGCATTTTGAATTATTGATCAGGGTCCTTCCTGCTCCTTCTGGGAGCTAACTGCTTACTTCCCAGCTTGGTCCCACACACTCACCTTTGAAGATGAGGAAGGCTGTCCGGGGAAGCTCGTCAAACCAGTGTTGTCTGTTCTTCTTCGCCTGCAGTGCAGAGGACCCAGGGGAGATGAGGGAAGGGCCAGGGACCAGAACCTAGCCCAGACCTCCACAGGGGCTAGCCTCCTGCTCCTGCTGCTAAACTAGGAATGGCAGTGACATTTAGAGATCTGGATGGTAAGTTGGACAGCTGGGGCTGAGGTCCATGTATGGACCACATATGGCTCATGTCTCTGAGAAGCCTTGGGAAGGCTGGGTCACGGGGTCTGGATTCCGGTGGCGGCTGAGGTACATGCAATACTGAAGACTGAGCCCTCCTCACCTGCTGTGTGCCGATGCAGGGACACTCACCTTCCACTGCAGGGCAGCAACTTCGTAAATATCATAGAAGTCCTTCAGGCTACCACAAGCAAAGTAAAAGGACAGTCACACGCAGGCCTGTCGCACACGTGACACTCACCCTCTGCTCCTCCCCCCACCTGCCTAAGGCTGTCTCTCACAGGAAGATAGAAACCTTCAGGGATCTAGCCCTGAGCCAGGGCTCTCACCTAGCGACCTGGCCCCCCCGCAGAGGCTGCCCCTGAGGGGGAAGGGAGGCCTCCAGGGACTGACAGAATAGAGATCTCACTCAATGCCCTCACTTTCATAGCAGGGGAAACCCAGCTGAGAGAGCAGCACCCCTGCTTAGGAGTCTCAAGGCCAGCACTGAAACCAGACATCTCTCCGGCTCAGTCTCTCCAAGCTTCGGTGTGCCCGTGCATGCATGTGTGCAGGGGAATGATTTCCTTTAGGTCAGAGGACAACATTTAGGGGTTGACTCTATCCTTCCACCATGTGGGTCCCAGGAATGACACTCAAGTCATCTGGCTTGGCAAAGGTGCTTTTACCTGCTGAGCCATCACACCCTCTCCTGTATCATCATCATCACCATCACCACCACCATCACCATCATCATCGACAAGATCTGAAATAGTCTAAGCTGGCCTCAAACTCTCTACATAGCTGAGGGTGGCATTAAGTGTCCAATCCTCCTGCCTCAGGCCATAGAGACATGGATCATCACATCCACATCCAGCCTCAAATACTTCTTTTCAACCAAACTGGACTGAAACAGACTATTGTTTGGCTTTTGTGGCTTCTAAGAGATTACCAAGGAACATGACCCTGTGAGAGTCGTGGTGTAATCTGTATCTCTCAAAGGCCTCCCTGCGCTCACCTCCTAAGGCCCAGAAGTTCTGGCCGAGCTGCCCCGACGACATGGCACCTGGCCCTTACCTGAGCAGAGGTGTATTGCTCTGATTCAGGGCCTTGAAAGTCAGGAAGCGTTCTCGAGCACTCATCCGGGGCTTGTAGAAGCGCATCAAGCCTTCAAACTGTGTGTAGGAGACGCCGGCCGGCCTCTGCGGGACAGGGAGGGAGGTGCCGTAGGACAGGGGGACACAGTGAGGATACAGGTGGCACCTGCATTTCTCCCATGAGCAGTGTGGCAGCCACAGGGTCACTAGCTCTGCCAAGCCAAAATGGTTTTTGGTAGGGAGAGAGAATGAAGTCCCTCTGCGTGACCCTGCCCCCACTGTCCTACCCGCTGGCTGACGAGCAGGCGGTAGGCGTGCTGAATGGCAGTCCGCTTGTGCAGCAGCAAAGACTTGAACTTGTGCTTTTCGATGTCATTGAAGGTGTCGAACACCACGGCCAGGAGCTGTAAAGGACAAACGAGGAGTCCTTGGCTGCCCTAAGTGAGCCTGAAGGATCCAGAGGTTACCCTCTGTCTCCATACAGGGCTTTCATCTGGGTCCCCCCTCAGTGGGGGGGACTGAGGAGACCCTGTGGTGGGCTATACTGCCCAGGACGGGGACGCCTATGTGACAGCCGAGGACATGAACTGCTGTTCTTTGCACATTTCTTTTCTGAAGACACTATTGCTGGGTTTTCCTCAGGACCCTTTCCCATTCCCCTAGCTCCAGAGGGCAGGCCAGGGGAAGAGGCCATATGGACTTTGACCCTGGGGCTGCCGCCTCCTCCTCCTCCTCCTCCTCCTCCTCCTCCTCCTCCTCTTCCTCTTCTTCCTCCTCCTTCTAGGGTTACTTTTCCTGTGAGTCACAGCTTCATGTGGGGCTCCAGGAATAGCAGGGAGGAGAAAACCTGCATTCCAGGAGGAAACATTCTAGAACTGTCCCCAGAGCAAAATCAGTTTATTAATGAGGGGGACAGAGGGTGGGGAAGGCCTGAGAGACATTCTGTCTTTCAAAGCTGTTCTGAGTGAGTGCTCCTGCTCCTTCTAAGGCCTCTAAGATCGACACACAGACACAGAGACAGACAGACAGACAGACAGACAGACAGACACACTGTTTCCCATGCAAATGGAAGGCGAATATGTCTCTACCATAGGCCGCATAGGCGAGACTTTAGGGTGCGTGGGCAGACAAGCTCAGTCCTGTGGTTGGGCTGTGCCAAGGACAGATGAGCTACAGATGAGAATAAACACTGGGGTGTGGCTGGGTACCAAAAAAAAACCCAGCTTACTAAAAATAATTATTGCGTGTACACACATGTAAGTATGTGTGTGTCTGTGTCCACGGCAGGGAGGGTCAGAGGACAACTTTTGGGGGTCCGTCTTTCCTACTCAGGCTGCGAGGCTTGTAGAAAAGTGCCTTTACCTGCTGAGCTCTCCCACTCTCTCTTAGATCTTTGAGGCACAGTCTCACTGTATAGCTATGGCTGGTCTGAAACTTGCTATCCCCCTGCTTCAGCTCCTGCGTGCCAGGGTTACAGGCCTGTGGCACCAGGCCCAAGTCTTCCCCGCTATTCTGACTCAGTGCCAGCTATGTGGAAATTCTCTGACTTTCCCTCGTTCTAGTCATCAGACTGTCTGTATCTCAGAGTCCCGCCTCTCTCTAGAGGGGGAACGTTGAGAGGCAGCCTGGCGGCACTATGCCACCCTCTTTCCATACAGTTTCCTGTGGCTGTCCACACTCCCATCATGCCTGTGTGATGGAGTCTCTGTGTAAACAGAGTTTGGGGTGCTTCCAGAGAGCCTTTCATGGGGAGGTTCCCGCAAGGGGACGTCTGGAGAGGGCGGGAGGGCGTCCACTGTGCCCAGGCAAACCTCCATCTGGACTCCTTGCAGTTCCTTTCTGATAAAGCTGCAAACACCTCTCCCTAGTTCTGTGAGTCACTTGAGAAAATGACTGAGGAACCCTGCCGTGTAGCTAGTGAGGCAGAAGCAAGGGGGGTCCCCCGGTGCTTGCAGCCGCCTGAGGTTCGGGGATCAAGCCTCTTGACCTGTGGGGTCTGGCACTGTCTGCATATCATGTTGGGCAACAGCTGCTAGAAACACACACACCACACACTCCTGTGTGACCACATGTTGACCTCAGGGACTGAGGAGCATAGAGTGTGGCTGGTCCAGGACCTAAGTGCAAACTATCTGGGGTTCTTCACAACCATCTCCTACCCACCTCTGCACTGACCTAATGTCAGTGGTTATTAAGGAAATCCTTCAGAAGATACAAACAGAGCATCGATGTAAAGGCCAGGAACGCCCTCAGCCAGCACAGGAGGTCCACGGTAGGACTTGTCTTCTCCTTCATGGCGTTTCCACCAATGTATTTGAAAAGTGTCTTGATTTATGACATCCTTTGTTCTGTTTGGATAAACTCTCATGGCAGAGTTACCACGGGAACATGGGGTTTGGGGTAACCTTGATCTGTCTTCCCAGGCCACCACCACTCATATTTAGTTTCAGAGTAAACGGTCTCCTATCCCCGCAGAGGTGAGTGGCAGTGGACAGCGTCACACTGAACTGGACTGAATACATCAGTCAGCGTCTGCTGTAGCGTTGCTTGCTGACTGGTGGGAGAAGCCCCTCACCTTGTAGGGTTTCTCGGGTCTCCCGAGACTGTGGTGAAAGCAGAGGAAAAAGAGTCTGCTTCTCCTGGTGCTTCTCAGTAGCTGACAACTTAAAATCACCACAGAAGGGCTGGAGAGATGGTTCAGTGGTTAAGAGCACCGACTGCTCTTCCAGAGGTCCTGAGTTCAATTCCCAGCAACCACATGATGGCTCACAACCATCTGTAATGGGATCTGATGTCCTCTTCTGGTGTGTCTGAAGAGAGCAATGGTGTACTCACATACATAAAATAAATAAAATCTTTAAAAAAAAACCACTACAGGAGGCAGCTGGTGTGTTACTTTGTGATGTGAGGGAGGGAGGGAAGGAAAGAAAAAGGAAGGAAGGAAGGAAGGAAGGAAGGAAGGAAGGAAGGAAGGAAGGAAGGAAGGAAAGAAGGAAGGAAGGAAGGAAGGAAGGAAGGAGAAAAGAACATATTTCTTTGTTAAGTCTTCAAGTTTTCAGATTTCACCAAACCACACAGAGAAAATATTTCCGCTCCTTGTCGTCCTCTTGATTGTATTAATGCCTGTGTGTGCCTGAGCATATGTGCATTCAGCATGTGTGTGCAGGGGCCCTCAGAGGTCAGAAGAACTGACTCGTCACTGTAAGTGCTGGGAGCCAAGCCCCAGGTCCTCTCCAAGGGCAGTGAGCTGCCCAGCCAGCAGAACGTTTGCCTAACATGGACGAGGCCCCCAGTTCCATCCCCAGCACCACAGAAATCCAGGTGTGGTGGCACATGCCTGTCATCTCAAATCCAATGGGCGGGAGGTGGTCCAGGGGTACAGAACTTGGCCAACATCTGAGAGGATTTGGGTTTGATTCACCATGGCACCACAAAACCCAAAGGCTAAGGGACGCCCTGGTCTCTGCTCACTCTGCTGTCGCTGCAGGTCTTGGCCTAGTGTTGGCTATAGTCTGTGACGGCAGAAAACATCCCTGGTGGCCCTGAGCCACAGCCAGTGTCTCTGCAGCATCAGTGTGTGGGGGGAGCTTCGTGCCCCTCACAGAATGCACTCTGCATAGACTTTCCTCATGATCCACGAGAGAGCAGGCAGAAGTTCCTCATACAAGGTGGGACAGGATGCAGTGACAAGCTACTCTGAGCTGTGTGGTGACGGGCACACCCGTAAGTCTGACACTCAGCTGCCTCCCCTGCAGATGACGGTAACGGAACCACAGCAAGGCAGGCGCTGGATCTGTGTCCAGTCCTCTCTGCGCAGAGCCTGGCTGACTTCGTTAGGGCAAAAAAATTTTTACTGCAAGGCGGGGAAGACCCAGCACCATCTACAAAGTGGTGGCACAGAGCCTCCCCGGCCACCATCTTCACAGCACTCTGCAGGGCACCACACCCGACTGTGGACCTGGGCCATGCCTGCTGGGTCTCCCCATGTCTCCGTCCTAGAGGCCCACTACTGCAGTGGAGCCAAGAGGGACACTCACCAAATTCATGATAAAGTACAACTCAATGGAGAGGTATACGATGAAGAAGACGCACGACCAGGGGTTCCGGGAGTAGGACGGCATCATGACATCTGGAAAGCTGTGTGGCGGAGGGTCAGCTTAGCCTCCAAGGATGCACCCTGTGAGAGACAGCTGCTCCCCCCCGCCCCCCCACCGCACTCCCAGACAGCCCCCTTCCCTGTGTGCACTGGGACGAGGGTGGGGGAGGGGTGAGGACAGACATCCCTGGGCTGCAGTGAGGACAGAGGTGAGTGGCGGGAGTGACCACAGACTTACTTGGCTGTGGTGAGGAGGACAAACAGGTTAACAATGCTGTTCTCCAGGGTGCTGAAGTACTGCGAGGGAAAGGAGAGGATGTGTTACCACCAGGCCTGGACACCACCTCCAGAGCGCCTCTCCCCCACTTCCGCCTCCAGAACGCAAGGGGCATCAGGGCAGAGGTGGGAGCCTGCACTTTCTGAGCCTGTGCTGATGGAAGGAGCAGGTTATCAACTAAGGGGGTGAGGGAGTTTCCCCGGGGTGTCACGTGTCCCTGTGAGGAGCTCCCCTCCTCCACTCTCTGCCAGGAGGCCCCAACATTCCAAACCTGATCCTGGAAGCTTTGCCCGTTAAAAACAGCAAAGGGGGTGTCCCTCTTCTCTCAAGGAAAGTGGTGGCTCAGGTCTGAGGGACAGGGACTCTTGGGAACTGGAAACCAGGCAGGGTGCCCTTCCTAACATGGCCAGGTTCCTCCCGGCTACCCTGTCTGATGGGAAGGCCTCCCTATAGACAAGGGACCAAGAACTCATTACTTACGGGGTCGGAAGGGTTCGTGGAGAATAAGTAGAAACCTAGCATGTGGCAGAAAAACAGACCCAGAGTGGAGTTAGAGCAGAGCCAGGGGAAAGGCTGGGGGAGGGCACTAGGGTTGAGGTGAGGACTGCAGGGCTCTGGAGAACACACGTGCTGGCTAACGGGGGTCATGCCGCTTCGTGCAAGCCTGCTCACATCTAGGAATGAGTACTGGCTCTGTCAAGTCTATTCTTTAAAAAGGGCTGGAAATCTGGTTTTTTATATCATCATCATCATCATCATCATCCTCTAAGTTTGAATTTTAAGCTGATGGTTTGAGGTTTTCAGACTAAACAAATCCCATCTGTGGGCTGGATCATAGAGGCAGGCTGCTGATAGAGTGTCTCTGTGCTCCGAGGACACGGCGGCCAAGTCATGCAAAAGGCCAGGGATATTACTCCTTCCTCAGGAGACTGAGGCAAGACAAGTCAAGGGTTCTAAGCCAGCCGGGGATACCCGGCTGCCCTGGGGTGCCATGGGGATGTAGTGAGAAGCGCTGGGTTTGCAGCCTTCTCAGCCTATGGGGTCTGGACACTGACCAGCAGGATGTGGGCATGTGGGGCACTCACCAAGGATGGCGAAGATGATCATGAAGAAGAGCAGCAACAGGAGGATGTCCATGAAGGGTGGCAGCGACTGGAAGATCTGCCGCAGGTTGCTGGGGAGAAAGACGGACAGCTGAGGGGCGGCAGGGGTGGGAGGGCTGATCTGTGCCCTGAGGTGGGAGGACGAACTGGTGGAGATGCGTCTGGTATACTTGACCTGCTGACTCAGGAGGGTACCATGCTTAGCTTAGTCCTAATGTACCTCCACACAGCAGGTGACAGGGACAACAACAGCATGTGTGTGCGTGTGCATGTGCGTGTGCGTGTGTGTGTGTGTGTGTGTGTGTGTGTGTGTGTGCCCCCTCCTTCCTGTGGAAGGTGACCTTAGTCCCCCAGGTGGTATAGATTCCTGCCATGCCTTCCCCTTCCCTCTTAAGAGACTGTCACTCAGTGGAAATGGCTGCGTATACACACACACACACACACACACACACACACACACACACTAAGCCACCCAGTCCCAAGATAGTTGTTTCTAGTTTTGGGCACAAAGGATCAATTCCCTGCCATCAGCAGGTCCCTGGCCAAGTAACCAGATAAAGTCTCCAAAGATGGGTTTAATTCTGGGTCGGCTCAGCTCTGGGTTCAGGGCTCTGGACTGGGTGGGAGGAGCCTGCAGGAAAGGGCTGAGAAGTCTGCCTGAAGCTACCGTTGTAGGATGGGGAAGTGACAAACCCAGACAGGGGAGGGCCCTGGGTCAGAGTGGGGAGGGCTTCACTCCCCAGAAATGCCTTACCGACGCACACCGCCACAATACCGACAGTCCACCAGGAAAATGCAGCGTAGTGCCCGGGTCACACGCACGTGGGACGTCTGCCGCACCAGCACCACAATGGCCTCGATGAACTGCACCACGAGGACAGATGTCTGGGAATGACAGGTCAAAACACACTTAGCTCCCTGACCCAGCCTCCAACATACAGAGCAGACATGATGAACACAGCCCACAGGGATCAGAAGGGCTCCTTCCATTCTGCCTCTCTCAACAGCCAACAGTGAGCCCTTGGGTGGCCGGTACAGATGCATGGTCTGAGATGAAGCTGATGTACGGGTCCTCTCGGCAGGGAAACACCACCCTGGGTGCCCATCGATGTTCTCCCGACAACCTCACAGCACCAGGAAGCCTTTCAGGACTCAGCTCATTCCAGCTCTGCTCATTTGGGGATGTGGAAGAAGGAGGCAAGGGCACTTGTCCCCACATGACCCTATAGGTTCCTGACATATGCAAATCATCTCACTGGGCTACACTCCCGAGCATACTCTGGGGCCAAGAAGATTTTAAATGGAGAGGTAGATACAGATGTGACAGGGACCCAGGAGGAATCACTGCAGTGGAATGGACAGATGGATCCATTACCTTGACCATGGTGCGTTTGTGCCGGACGAATGTGTGGAAGCCCAGCCACCGCAATTTCATGCAGAGTTCAAATACCACTACCATGAGGGCGAACAGCTCCAGGGTGGCGTGGACCTGCAGCCACAGAGGTGAAAAACAGCTTCAAGAAGACCATCCATGGCACCTCCCCTCTCCTGGGACTTCTGGGACACACATACACACACACACACAGAGAGAGAGAGAGAGAGAGAGAGAGAGAGAGAGAGAGAGAGAGAGA
>JANHMN010000023.1:31581969-31611406 GCA_030674055.1 Rhabdomys pumilio | reverse complement strand
AGATAGATAGATAGATAGATAGATAGATAGATAGATAGATAGATAGATAGACAGACGGACAGGTAGGTATGTATATACATACGTACATACGTACGTACGTACGTACGTACGTACATACATGTCAAAAGTAAAAGTGGGTCAGACATAGCAAGATGCTGTCTCAAACATACAAGCTAAAAGCCAAGTAGGCCAGAAGCGCAACTCAACAGGAGAGAGCACTGGTTTAGTGTGCACAGGCCCACAGCCAATCCCCAGCACCATAAAAAACTAAACTAAAACAATGAAAAGAATAAAGCCAGGTGGTGGCAGCACACACCTTTAATCCCAGCACTCAGGAGACAGAAGTAGGCAGATCTTTGAATTCAAGGCCAGCCTGGTCTACAGAGTGAGTGAGTTCCAGGAGAGCCTAGGCTACATAGAGAGACCCTGTCTTGAAAGACCAAAAATACATAAATACATAAATAAATCTAAATAAAGGGGTGAAAGAGACATTGCTTCCTCTGCCTCCCGTCTGGCCACACTCAGCCGCCACCCTGCCAGAGGCCCCTGCACGCCTTACAACATTCTGTGAGAGGACGGGCTGTCCAGTCTGTGCGTCTGCCTTCTCCCCTCAGTCTACACAATCTGAAATGCATCTGTGCCTTGTGGCGTGTCAGTCAGTCCTGGGTTACTGAGTATACTCCATCCTGTAACTGTGTCCTCAGGTAACCAGTGTCCACCCAGACTTCCACGGATATTGACTCGGTGCAGCCGCTGAGGGCCAGGCTGTGAAGTGAGCTCATTCCTTAGGCGTGAATAGACACATAGAGATCAGGTGACCAGTCACAAGTGTAACCTCTGAAGCACAAACTCGGCCAGGCACGGTGGCTGGCCCGATGCAATCCCAGCGCTTTGGGGACTGGGACAGGAAGATCCTAACAAGCTTGGGTTACAGGGAGACCCTGCCTCCAAAAGAAGAAAAACCCACCAAACAAATTCCCAGTGATAACCATTCTTCATTCCTACCAGCTGCCTGAGCCATGCTGAGCTTCATAAAACCAACAAGACACACAAACTAACAAACCAACCAACAAAAGCAGGCAGGCAGATGCATATGGCCTGGGAAAGGAGAGCAGCTCTCGGACTGTGCCTGAGGCCCGGCTCCAAGGGAACAATAACAGTACAATAACAGTGTTAGCACACATAAGCCTCTCCCTTTGCCTGATGAACCACAGCCCACCAGCCAGCCCAGCTTGCACTAAACCAGACAAACACCTACAGGACCTGGCTTGTGCACCAAGCATTTCACCAACACAGAGTGGCTTCTTCCTCACGAGGGAGAGGGCAATGCCTTCTGCACTTCCGCAGCTGGCATGGAGTCCAGATGGGAGCAACTTTGTCTGGACTCAAGAGGATGAATGATGGGGCTCTTGGGGTGTGCCCGGGGAGCGCAGGCTGGCGGAGGAGCACAGGCCCTTTGTGAGGAGGAAGAATGGGAGTGTACTGTCCTAGGCCTGTGGCCACTGTTCTAGGCACAGGCCACAGCTGAATCAACACAGGCTGAGGGGGCCTCAGGAAGTTGACAGGCCCCACCCCTAGGATCAAAATGATTCCACAGATTCCTGCTTCAAAATCCTCCCTTGTCTGGCCACTGACAACAAGCACCAAATACTGTATAAAATAGGTACATGTGTCAGTTTAATTGTCTGCTTGTAGTGGGTTGTTTTTTTTTTTTTAATGGTTTTTCCAGACAAGGTCTTGGGGCAGGACATCATTACAAGGACAAGTCCACAGAAGTGCCTTGGCTGTCCTTGAACTCTCTCCGTAGGGCAGGCTATTCCTACCAGCTGCCTGAGCCATCCTGAGCTTCATAAAACCAACAAAACACACAAACTAAAAAACGTGGCTTCTTAATCTTCTCACAGGCTCTTCTGCTCTGCCCCAGCTGGAGCCGTCTCTCCTCTGGGCCAACCCAGGCACTTCTATACCAGAGAAATCTGGTGTGTGCGTGTGTGTGTGTGTGTGTGTGTGTGTGTGTGTGTGTGTGTGTGTTAACTTCTCAGTTCCACATAACTGCCTTAAGAAAACCACAGCAGAGCAGGGAGCACATAACTGCCTTTAGAAAACCACAGCAGAGCAGGGAGACAGCTTGGCTGAGAAAGTGTTTGCAGCATAAACATGGAGCCCCCCCAGAACTGCACATGGTGGGGCCACAACACCAGCACTGAGGCAGGGGAGTCAAGTGGTCCTGGGGGCTCACTAGCCAGCCAGTCTATCTGGAAATGTGAGCTTCAGGTTCAGTGAGATACTCAATGTCTCAAACAGGACATTGGAATACAACCTCTGGCCTCCATACATGTATGCATAGGCATGTATACCCACCGCCATATGCACAGCACAACACACACACACAGACACACACACACACACACACACACACACACACACACACACCCCTAAGCCAGCTGGTATCAGTCTTCTGTTTCAGAAATAGAGTGTCTACCTCCCTGGGAAACCATAAGCATTTACTCTTAGCACACACTCCAACTAAAAAGGCCTTTCTTCATGTCTTCTTATTCCTTTCACCCCTTTTCCATCACTATACTGGCCCCTCACTATTCTGGAACTTTCTGCTTAAGGGACCTTTAAGCAGCCAGCTTTCTCAGATCTTTCAACTTTCCATCCTCCCACTGTCTCAGGAGAGACTGCCCTTGGCTCCTCTGTGAACTCCCGTGACCATCTGTCTCTGACCTCTGTCCCCTACATGGTCTGGGAATGCTTAGAACATGGCATGTTTGCCTGTTTCCCTGGCCAAATGTCAACTCCATAGGGACGTGGCCTCTGTCATAGTCTCTGTGGTGTCCCCAAAGCACAGAATGTATGTGTGTGTGTGTGTGTGTGTGTGTGTGTGTGTCTCAGTCCAGTGTATAAAGAGTCAACAAATCTATCAGGACTGATGTGAAACAGAGGATTTTGCGAAGATAACACACTCCCATGAGGCACGGAACAACAGGTGGCCAGAGGCAGAGGGCACAGAGCCAGGTGCTGGACCTGGCAGCGTTTACCCAGAGTGCACCAGGCAGCACCCAGGGGTGTTAATGAGTACGCCACAGTCCCTCTGTATTCTTTTAAAGACTGGTTGCTGAGGGATGGATCTATACAAAGGTGAGCCAGGAGAGACCTTTCAGAAAGCTCAGAAAGAAAAAACATGGTTCCAATGTCCGGGTAGGGGAGCTGAGCTCCCCCTCCCACTCCTGTGCATCCAAGCATTTAACCCTTCGCCGTGGAGAATGCAACACAGAGCTTGGCAAGGCCTGCGACTTGTTAGTGGCTCTCATGCGGGGACAGGCCTGAAAGGCTCTGGGTAACCTGGGTCACTGAAGGGTTTTTCAAGGAAGCCACAGGTGATTCTGCAAAGCCTCCTTCAGCCATGCAGGTGGCTGGCTAGGAGATTTAGGGATTACAGAAAGGTCATAAGTGGTGGGCAGGAAGCCACTGGCCCTCCCAGCTTTTTCATGTGGAGGTTTTGGTGGCTTTGGGTCCAAAAGGCTTGCAGCCTAAGCTGCAACCCCCTGCCTGAGCCTGCTTGTCTGCCTGAGGCTCTGAGGCTGGAGTCGCTCCAGTTCCTAAGGGCCTATTGTCCCTTGTGTGAGCTGTGCTCAGGGGCTTGGCAGTGTTCCACGGGAAAGGACAATTAAGACCCCATGGAAGGGAAGAAGGGATGTGTCAAAGCTCAGAGGGTGGACTGTGTGGCTGGCAAATTCAGGTGGGGAACTGATCCCAGGGCTTGCCTCCGATGAGCACAGGCCAGTTTGGAAGTAAATGGAAAGTGGCCTGTGGCTCTTCCATGTGTCACCACAGTGCATGATCTATCCCCTGATCCCAATGAGGCTGGACTCCCTGAATCTGCCGAAGAATCCCTGGTTGGACAGTCCCAGCCCCAGTGACCACTGGCACCCACCTACCCTGGTGATCCGATCTGCCCAGCCTCCTCCTGAAGAGTCTCCCATGAGAAATAGGTGACCAGTCTGCAGGTAAGAGAGCTGGGCTCACACAACAGCATCTGGATGTAGCCTCTCATCAAGGACTGCTGTAACAGTCCCTCTCCAACCCAGACTGTTAAAGACCCCATCAGCCCCTGGGACTTTGGCATGTCCGAAAGAACGTTCCAGGTGACCTGCACGGCCAGAAGGCGAGGCATACCACAAGAGCCGCGATGGAGGGGCCAGGATGACATCATCAGGGAATGGTCCTGGGGCTAGCCTTCCCCAGCCTCTTCAGGACAACAGCTTCCCTTGGCCTCTGAATTTCCATGTCTGGGAGGCAGCTAGAAATTTGCAAGGATGCAGGGGGCCAGCCTACGTGGGCAGTGGAAGCACAGATCCCCTGGTTCTGGCACCTATAGTTCGGAACAAACCAGAGAAGGTGGCTGGGTAGATGAGCGGGGGCACTAGCCACCAGGAAGTTGACACCCTGAGCCTTGAGGAAAGTTCCCTTAGAGGTTCAGCACTTTCTGTGCCCTGAGCAGCATTCTTGAAAATCAGGCTGAGCAGGACTGACAAGAAGACCTTGACCACTAAAGATCTGTGTGGTCCCTGCCCCGGAACTCCATCCCTAAGCCCTGGCCACGGGCCCAGAGACATGAACACAACGTTATCGGAGAACAGAGAGAGGGATTGGAAAGCAATAGGCCAGAAAACAACCACCCAGACTTGGGCAGAACACGGACCGCCTCCAACCCTGAGACTCAGACAGCCCAGGATGACCCGTGTGCACAGATGGCCGTTGCCGACTCTACGCTGATGTAACGGGCCCAGGCGCTCCCTGCAAACAGCTGGCTGCTTCGCATGCAGCCTCTGAAATGGCCCTGCGGGAATCCGAGGATTCCGCTCGCTGGAGCACAGCAAGAAGCAGCATCCTGGTGCTGTCGGTAAATAGAAATGGCTTCCATATGCCAGCCATAAAGCAGAGAAGGAGAGGCGAGGGAGGGAGAAAGATGAGAGGGAGCGGGTGGGCTCTGCTTCCACACATCCGGCGGGCAGGCCAGCCCTGGTTGGCCTTGAGGCCTGGAGAGGTAGTTTTGGATAAGAACTGTCTGGGTAGGAGCTCTGATCCAAAAGGCAGCCATGAGTGACTTGGCCCGATCCGAGAGACTAGTACTAGAAGTCCACAACACTCTCCTTTCCAAACTGTCCTTGGCCTCCCACACTCTTAAAAACACAACAGACATGCGTGTTTCTCTTGGATCACAAAATACCCATGCCACATGCTAATCCTCTTCCGTGGAGCCTCAGTTTCTCCACCATGCGCTGGGACCTGTGCCAGCTGTGCTCTGGGGACAGCGGAAATAAATGCAAATACCCAGAAAGCACTCGGAGCCCTCTGAAAACCAGAGCCTACCAGAATGACAATGAGCAGCCACACTACTGCTTGCCAGTTGTCACTGAGAGTCTCACTCCATGGGCAAAGCTGGGGGGTGGGGTGGGGAATAAGGCAGAGCGTCGTGGCTGGAGTGGTTCACAGGGGCCATGGCACTGTGTTGCTCCCAGGCAGATGGCACTTCGAGGACTTCCAGATAGAAACTGGACAGAATGTGGAGAAGCCAGGAGGCACGCTGCCCTCTTCCAAACCTCTGCTTTCTGGAAATTGGCTGCTAGATGGGGTGGAGAGTGGACCCCACTATCAGCTTGTCTACTGTAGGAATACCCAGGCACACAGGCTAGCCTCTAGGGCCCAGGGCTTTCCCTAGCTCAATGGCTGGCACTAACCCAATGCCGGTCCTGCCAAAAGTTTACTTGGGCTCAAGGAGGAACAGAAGGCTCTGTAGGATGACTGCACGGGTCAAGCTCTGTTATAGAAGAAAATTCTGGCGTGGAAACGGTCAGGATAAAGCAATGCGCCACCTCTAGCCGTCTTCAACCACCTGAGCGGGACTGAACTGCCAAAGCCGAAGGGATTCATCTGTGCCGTTTGCCCTCCTAGGATTTGGCAGGCAAAGGGCCAGAAGGTTGAAAGCAGTGAACTTAAGAAGGGGAAGGCAGGAGGGAGCAGGACAGAAACAGCTGGCCACAGTGAGTCTGGAAGGAGTGTGGGAGGGGGTGATGGGCAGGCAGGGGACACAGGTAAAAGGAGACTGACATTGCAGGTGGTGCTGCCTGCAGTACACCGCCTCCCCACCCCAAACCACACAATAGAAGGCACTAGTCATGTCTTATAACCCTAGCACTTGGGGTGCAGATAAGCAGCGGGCTCTAGAACGGGGAAGTGGGGGGGGGGGGGGAGGAGAGAATGGGAAGCCCAGGAATGAAGCATAAACAAGCATCAGGCAAGGTGTGTTTGGAAAGCCACAGAGAGTTCCAAAATCCAGAAGCTTAATGAGTCACAGAGAAGAGGTGAGACTGAGGCAGGGGACTGACAACAGTGAAACTAGCCACTCACACTGGAGCCCTTAGGGCCTGTGCCTTGACACACCTCGGGAGCTGCGCTCTTCTGTTTTCCCACCATCCACAGGATGGTGGCGCTATTGTGCAGAAAAGAGACTTTCCCAAGGTCAGAGATGGAGCCTGAGTTCTCATCCCTCCTCCGCTGCTCCTGACTGCCCAGGGTTGTGGGACGGGAGGCTGGCACACAGGCCAAACGACAGATATGGACTTGGGCCACTGGCTTCCACAGAAGGCTCCAGCCACTCAGCAGTGAGCTACCTGAGGACACACAGTCACTCAGTCTGTCTTATTCAAGCCTATCTATGCTGTATGCTCACTCTACCCGAGTCAAGCTACAAGGTGCATTTCTGCCATGCACACCTGCACCAGAGACCAACCACAGTCACAATGTCCCTGTCTCTGCCCCCAATGCTATTCTGGACATAAAGCTGTCTGATCCCTGTCATCCCCGGGGGTTTGCTAATCCATACGCGGCATCACCTTCTTCAGGCCATGAATTCTGAGGCCCAGCTTGGACCTGTTAACACCTGCTCTCCAGTTGTGGGGTGTGCCCCAAAGTGGGTCTCTATGTCCACCACTACCCTTCGTTATCCTAGCATTGACTAGACACTTGCCCACCAAAGTGCTCAGAATATCACAAATATTGAAAACATGTAAGGAAGGACTCAAGACACACATGTACACACAGGCACACATACACACTAATCCTCCGCTTCTTACAGGAGACTTCAGCATCTATACAGACACCTGATCCATTACTACTTGGAAGCACTTGGAATACCGTGAGACCCAGCTCAGGAAATAGGGCAGGAGCGCAGCAGACAGCCCAAGCCCAGAGGATGGAGTGGCTGGAAACTTAGCCAGTCCAGTGCTGCAGCTGTGCCCTGCCAGAATCCATATAGTCCCTACCCAGTGGCCACCAGGGTCATTCGCAAGGAAGGCTGCCTGGATCCAGCTCTATGAACGCTGTCCCAGCGGCATCCGGGGCTGCTGCAAGCCATTCTGTTCAGAAAAGCAGCAGTCAGGGCAAAGCAGCCTCCCGGGGACAGGCATCACCAGAAAGTGACATTAGGAGGGAGTCTATGTCCTAGATATGTCCTGGATGTTGGGGCACAATGGGCACCCTAGAGAGCTGAACCCCTGGGTGGTCAGTTGGCCAGGCGTGAGCTGAGTGCTATTTCCTTTTGCCTGTCTTCCTTTCTGTCTAGCAGGACACCAGCCTGAAAGAGACATTAGGAAGAAACACTCTGGAGGCCTGGAAGGGAGCTCCTGACTGACCAGGGCATGGGGGTGAGGAGAACGATTGAGGGATTGAGGAATCATGAAAGTTAACAGGAGAATAACAGGAGTCAGAAAACCAGTTCCTATTTCCTAAGAGGAAGTCAGAATTCAGAATGAGGAAGAGCTGGGCTCAGAGAGGGAGCTTCCCCTATGACTCAGGACTTATGAGGGCAACACCTGCCTGCAAGGCGGCTACATTGTTGATGACCACTGCTACTTTGTCAATGACGGAGCCTTGACACTTTGTTACTAAGCTTCTGAAGCCCGGCCTTCCCTTGTGACTGGATTACACAGTGAATCTCTCGTTTAATCCGTTTAATCTCCACAGTGACTCTCACTTAGCTGTTCATGAGATCATCTCGCAGATGAAGAACTGAGACTCAGCACACACACACACACACACACACACACACACAAGCTTATAGCTTTGTTCCAACTATGTTCAACTGGTACATCAACTTCTTTCTTGTGCTGGACAAGGAGCCTGGACAACTGAAGAAACGTTAAACTCCCTGACCACATGTGGCTACTACCACCACCACCACCACCCTGCCCCTCCGTCACAGATTCCTACAGCCTAAGAATTCCCCAAGCCAGCCCCAGCTCCAGGCTCTGCTGCTCCTCCACATTCTGGGACACTGCCCAGTCTCCAGATAGAATTGAGGGGAAGAAACCCACTATGTAACAGACTGAAATGACTGACTGGCCTAGGGGCCAAGTGGCTTCAATACTAATAAAATCGAGCCTTGGTGAGGTTCCATATCCGCTTCAGGGTCTGCATGACGACCGTGATCGCAAATGACGAGGCAGGCAGGCAGGCAGGCCAGCCAAGTGTGAACAGCCGAGCTCGTGAGAAGAGGGGACCCTCGAGAGCCACAGAGAGAAGATATAATGTTTGCTGTCGACCACCCACAAGTGCGAGCCGATGCAGCCGGTGGCCTGGAGCTGCTCCAGGCCATTAGCTAGGGCCGAGTTCAGTTGTCACCCAGCTGATTTTTCCACTAAGCGAATAAGAAAGCGGAAAAAAAATGTGTAGCATTCTACTAAAGAAAGAGAGCTTTAAGCAATGGCAGGCGGTCTCCAAGCAGCAGGGTTGAGGAGCTCAGATATGAGGGGAAGACGAGTGGGGGTGGGGGGGGGGGGGGGGTGGGGGTGGGGGTGGGACCGAGCAGTATAAACCGATGATGTAACTATAATACATGCAGGCTGGAGGCTGAGGGAGGCCTCCGTGTTCCAAATGCAGGCTGCTCTAGGGAAGCAGGCCTCACCCAGGCTATTCTGGGGTGGTCACATGGACGTGAGGGAGTCTCTTCCTTACCCCAGAGGGCTCCTGATTCTATCTCAAATATTAAGCGCACAGGGAAGGTGTACAAGGCCTGGCCTTGTCTTTGTATAAAGCCTGTAGTGCCAGGAAGAGGCAGAGCCATGTGACCAACAGCTCAGAGACAGCAGCCAGGCGCTCTACCTCCCGACCCCATCCCAGTCAGTCAGCTCCAACTGGTGTCACCAACTGGAATCTATTGACAAACCCAGCCAGAGCCGGGTGAGTGTGGAGGGGGCAATCATATTTTGATTCTCTGTCAGTCTGCCAAAATTCCATTTTTTTTTGGTTTTTCGAAACAGGGTTTCTCTGTATAGCCTTGGCTGTCCTGGAACTCACTCTGTAGACCAGGCTGGCCTCGAACTCAGAAATCCGCCTGCCTCTGTCTCCCAAGTGCTGGGATTAAAGGCGTGCGCCACCACCGCCCAGCTAAAATTCCATTTTCTAACGACTGTTAGGAACCCATGACTCTGCAGTGTGAACTCAGATTTAGATAGAAATCTGGGGTTCTCCAGGAGCTGGGCTGTGTGAGTGGCCACTGTGTGATGGGGTGGGGCCCAGTGTGGACGGGATCTGGGATCAGCTCCAGGCCAGTGAGTCAAGAAAAGGAGCCATGCCTCTAAGACAGGAAGAACACTGGAGACAGAGACCTCAGACGGGGGACAGTGACAGTGGGTCTACAAATCCCAGGCCACTCAGAGGCTACACTGTGAGACTGTCTCAAAAAAACAAACAACAGCAAACGGGACCACTAAGATGGCTCGAGGCCACACCTGACAAGCTGAGCTCTGTCTCTGCAACCCACGGGTGGAGGGAGAGAGGTGACTCCCACGAGTCGATGTGAGCCCTAGCACAGACACACACACAGACACACAGACACACAGACACACAGACACACAGACACACACACACACACACACAAATACATAATAAAAAATCAATCAATGAATGCAATTTTAAAAATGGGGCTGGCCAGATGGTTCAGTGCTCCCAAACACTCAGGAGGTGGAGGCAGGAGGATCAGAAATTCAAGATACATTCTTGACTATACAAGGGGTTTGAGGCAAGCCTGAGCTACACATCATCCTGTCTCCAAAAAGAAAAAAGTGTACTATTTATTGTTCACCGAGGCCTAATGTAGCTCTGTATGGTCTATCTCCGTGAAAGAATACTGACACACTTGGTAATTAGAATGGGAACCCCCCCCCACCCCCATCTAACTCAGGTGGGCACATGGCTGGGAACTCGGCTTCCTGTCTCCTGGGCCGTCAACAACCTTGAGCCCCTCACTGGCAGGCAGCCTGAGGCTTGAACTAGTCAGTAGGCTGCCCCCTAGATGGCTTCTTCTCTAGCTTGAGAATCAGCCTTTCAAGAGTCACCCAGAATTCATGCCATCTTCTCCTCCCATCTTTTCCCGAAGACGACCTGCCAACATCCACATTTTTTCCTTCTCCTTTGTTTGTTCTGAGATAAGGTCTCAATGCTGTAGCCCAGGCTGGCCTTGACCTCTATTCATGGACTGTTCTAGAACTTGAGCAGATACTTGGCCTAAAGCAGCCAGAACAAGACCCTGGGGTCATCACCAGTTCCAGATCCCACTTTTTAAAACTGTGGTGGTGACCTAACTGAATATAGGGGTTTAGTTATGAAAAACAAAGACTCTAAATTCGTTTCCTATCGTCATTGTCTGGTTTGTATCTTTGGACTGTACTGTCAGGACATTTGATTTTTAAACATTGATGGTTGAGTTGGGTTTCTTAAAAAGTCTTAGTATTGACTATCAACTCTAAATATTGGTCAGCTCTAGAAAACCGGAGCCCCTGAACCCTGCTGTGTCCAAGTACTCAGCTAAGCTGTGATCCTGCATGTAAAGGCAAACCATCACATCAGTCTCACTGAGGATGCAAACCTGCCTTCATCTTTAATCAATGGCAAAATTATATATACCAAAGAATTGTTTTAAAATAATTTATTGGGCCACCGTGATGACTCAGTGGATAAAGCCCTTGCCTTCAGACCTGACTGCTGCCATACTGCAGGGCCTGCAGATTCACCTCATCCACCTCCAGAAAGGTGCTGGAAATGAGTGACAGGACCAGGTGTCGACAGGGGCATGGCCGAGCGTGTACAAGGCCCTGGGTTCAATCCCAACCAGCCAAAAAAGGGGAGGGGAGTTGGAGAGGAGCAAATGACAACGTAGCAGCGGTCCAGGACGCCACGGTGGCGGTTTGGTTGGGCTCGGTGTTTAGTGGGCACCTGGGTAGTCAAGTAGGCATAGTGCTTGTTTCTGGTTCTATGCTAAGGACTCATGTATTGGGAGAGAATTGACTCCCATAAATCATGCTCTGATTGCCACATGTGTGTGTATGCATTTGTGTGTGTGTGTGTGTGTGTGTGTGTGTGTGTGTGTGTACAGTAAATAAATGTTTAAAATTTTTGTAAAGAAGGCGTTGTAGAAGAAGCGGTCTGGAGAGATGGCTCAGTGGTTAAGAGCACTGACTGCTCTTCCAGAGGTCCTGAGTTCAATTCTCAGCACCTGTATGGTGGCTCACAACCATCTGTCATGGGATCTGATGCCCTCTTCTGGTGTGTCTGAGGGCTGTTGCAGTGTACTCATGTACATAAAATAAGTAAGTAGATATTAAAAAAAAAAAAAAAAAAAGAAAAAGAAAAAAGAAGAAGAAGGGGTTGTAAGTAGAAACAGTTTGAGAAGCCCTGCCTTTTCTTACCCAGATGCCTGACCAGATCCGGACCCCTCTAGCTGAGCAATGTCTTCCTGTGTTCTACTGTTTCCTACCACAGTGGGACAATCAGAACTCACTGCAAGGACTATAAACTCTGTGCCTAAGGCACCGGGCACATAACATATGAGACACGGGAGACTGAGGTTTCAGAAAGAAAGGCTCGGGCTCAAATAATCACAATGCCTACTTGACTACCCAGGTGCCCACTAAACACTGAGCCCAACCAAACAGGCACCGTGGCATCCTGGACTATTACCATGCTGTCATTTCCTTCTCCCCCACTCCCCTCCCCTTTTTTGGCTGGTTGGGATTGAACCGAGGGCCTTGTACATGCTTGGCCACACCCCTATCCCCACCTGATCCTGTCACTCACTTCCAGCACCTTTCTGGAGGTGGATAGATGAAGTGACTCTTCAGAGCCCTGCAGCATGACAGCAGCCCCTGCTCGAGGCACCTGCGGCTTTCTTCATCACTCTGGTGTTATTTCCACATCTCAGCACAGGCTTGGGGTGGAGGCAAGACACCCTTGGAATCCTGGTTCCCCACCCCACCCTGTAATTAAAACACTGCTGTGCCACTCATCCACAGAAGCACAGCTCTCTCTGGCTCCTTCTCTAGGGACAGACTTCCATTTCCTGTTCATCATTCTTATAAAATGTGGGGCCACCAAAAATCTCTAGGGCAGTGATTCTCAACCTGTGGGTCGCGACCCCTCTGGCAAACCTCTGTCTCCAAAAATATGTATGTTGCAATTCCTAATAGTAGCAAAATTACATGCAACAAAATGGGTACATTACATGCTCCCCGGCCTGTCAACACCTCCACAGGTCATTTCCTGCAAACACCAGGGCATTGTCATAAAGACAAATGAGCTGGCCATTAGAAAGAGCCACTTTCTTAGATGACAAGACGGCAAAGGTTTAAGAAGCGCCGGACAACAAATCATTACATTTGAAAAAAATTTTAAAACACCGTTTACTTTTATCTGTGTGTGTGTGTGTGTGTGTGTGTTTGTGTGTGTGTGTGTGTAGCTCTGCTTGATAGCATATGCATCTAGTGAGTGCAGGTACCCATGGAGACCAAAAGAGGGCGCCACTTCACCCTGGACCTGTAGTTACAGATAACCGTAAGCCGCCTAATGTGGGTCCTGGGAACAGAAGAACCTCAGGTCCTCTGCCAGAGCAACCAGTGCTCCTAACCACTAAGCCACCTCTCCATCCCCCACACAGTTATTTGTTTAAACGTGTAACTTCTCCTTGAATCTCCACTATATATCCCAAAGACAGAACACACATGTACACAAAAACACCTTTAGGCTGGGGTGTAGCTCAGTGGCAGAGTCCTCAGTTATCACAGTGAGGCCATAATTCCTAATATTGTCAAAAAAACAAAAAAACAAAACAAAAAAACAAAAAAACAAAACAAAAAAAAAAACAAAGGCTAAAAGTGAAAGAGTAAATAATCCCTCCTTATCATCTAAGGCAAGTTACTAAAAGAGGGGTGCAGCTCGGTGCTGTACCCCTGTGGCATACGTGGGGTTCGGGATTAGAGCTGTAGCATAGAAACCAGAAAGAAGCCGGGCAGTGGTGGCGCATGCCTTTAACCCAGCACTTGGGAGGCAGAGGCAGACGGATTTCTGAGTTCGAGGCCAGCCTGGTCTACAGAGTGAGTTCCAAGACAGCCAGGGCTACACAGAGAACCCCTGTCTGGAAAAAAACAAACAAACAAACAAACAAACAAACAAAAAAAAAAAAAAAAAAAGAAACCAGAAAGAAAGATGATAGCCTGCAGCCAGACAGGGTAGAAACTGGCTCCTCTGCCCTCTCCATTTTCTGCCTAACAGGCTAAGCCTGCCTCAACCAGTTCTGATGCTCCCTGAATGACACCCAGGGGAGGTGACCTCAAACCAGGACAGGTAGCTGGCCATGTGGGCACTGTTTTCCTTGACTTGACATGAGCTGGCGTAAGGACACAGCCAGCATTAAGACGTCCTTAGGTGACTCTGGCAGTGCCAGCCTGTGACCCTGTGACGACTGGACAGAACAGGGTGGCAGCTGCTCCTGCGGAGAGCACACATGCCAGCATGTCCAAGGCTTCTTCTTCAATCACCAAAGCACTGAGAGTTGAGAACTACACTTTCTGGGTTTGATGTAATGATGATCCACCTGCCTCAGCCTTCCGAGTCCTGGATTATACAAATACACAAGTACGCCTGGCCTAAGACTTCTGACACCAGCTACATACACACCCTGACAGAAAGCATATCAGGTCAATCAAGGGTCTCAGGAACCAAAGACATGATCGCCAGCGGCCCCCAGTCTGAGGCATCTCCCAACCAGTCTCCTATTGGTCACTTGCCACAGGGATCCAACATCTGGGATCCATATGGCCTGCAGCTATATCCCCCCACTCCAAGCACATCCTCCCTGGCCCTTCCTTTCCTGGTCCTTAATCTTGGTTCCTGACGCATCCTATTTTCATAGCCAAAACAAATGCTGAGGCTCTAGTATGGAGTTGGCATAAGGAGATGAACGTGAAGGCAGGTGGGGGAGGGTGCAAGGAGGAGGAAGCCATGGCTCACAGACAGGAAGCTGGGGTTTTCCCTTGCCCTCTGTCCAGGCCGCCGGGTGATCTCATAGACACTGTATAACAAAACACCACCAGGGTGGCCATTCGGACAACACGGAAGGCCGTCTCGGATGCCAGCCAGCACCATGGAACAGCACACACTTCGGTTTGAAAAACCGAAGCTAGAAACCAACTTGGGGGTGAGACGCCACCCCCACATCCTACCCCCCTCATCCTTCACTCCCTGATGGAGGCACAGAGCTAAGATGCCTGGATTCAAGTGTGCCAGCGTGCCTTTATGACACGGGGCAGGCTTTACCTCAGATTCCTCCCAGTGGGAGGATCTTGAAAGCACTGACCTAGATGTCTGCAGGGTCACGATGCCACAGGAGACATGCGCACTGCGTTCCAGGAGCCACTCCACAGTGGCAGCTCCTTGTGACTTTTCTGTGAACTTTCTCAGACTGACTGGGCAGAGGGAGGGGAGTCTGAGCCAAAGAGTGGCCACGTCAGGGAATTCGCTCAGACAAGATCAGAAGGAAGAGCTACCTAGCCCTCAGGTCCCTGAGCATGCTGGCTTCAGTCTTGGTTCTTTTCTGTAAAGGTATGCATGCATGGGGTTTCCTCCAGGGGCCTCGCGCTGTTACTCAAGCAGGTCCCAAGAGACACTGCAGCCAGAAACCACCAGATCAACAGCACCGTAAATCCTCCAGCTGCTCCCATGTCCCTCCCCTCTCTGACTTGGAGGCTGGGAAGTCAACTGTTCTGGCTCATAAAATATTCCAGAGCACATATGATCTCAGACCTCCTTCGGGTGATTGGCGGAACAGGGCAGCAGGTGCCGGCCCGCACCCAGCTGCTGTGCCCTGCCATTTAGATTCGGTGTCTTTCTCCACGCAGAGGGAGAGATGACATTTCATGGCAGGGGGCCCCGAGGCAACAGACAGGATCCCCCCATGAAGATGCGGAGGGCCAGGAATCCTGAGGCTTTGAGTCTCTATTATGAGGCTCCATCTCAGCATGCTGGGTGCTCGCTCATTTTAATTGGTACCACCAACAATCTGGTGACATCCGCCATTCTGCCTATAAAAGCCAGAGGAATGACTTTGGCAGGGCCAGGTGGCCAGGCCAAGTGGGAGGTTGTGGAAACTTAATTGTTCTTCGTTTCCAACAGTTCCACTGCCTCGGTGTCCCTGTGTGGTGGCAGGCACCTGCTGGGATGGGAGTGAGGAGATATGGGGCTCGCCTCTCATATGCTCATATTCTATGGAAAAGCCCAGTCTGCGGCCTCGTCACCTACCTATGTCATAGCTGGCCATGCACAGACCGTGTGATCTCTGGCATTTCACCAAGTCCCCACCCCACTGCCTGGGGGATTGAAAGAACCCTGCTGTACTCTAGGATGTTGCATCTTGTCGAAGCCAGTTATGTCCTCAGCTGGGAACAGAGGCCTGGGGCTTGACTCCAGTACCCACACAGGCACCCCACCGCACAGGCTACACGTGACAAAAGCCATGGAGGACCCTTGAGTGTCCTTGCCTCTTTGACGAGCATGCTGGAACGTTCAGCCCAAGAAAGAGCTGTAGAGTGAGATTTCTGCACGGAGGGACTGTTGAGCTGACCGGCCTTCGAGAACAGTCCCGCTGTACCATCTCAGCTCCTCTTGGCCGCACCTGCTTGAGGTCAGCAGCTCTGGTCATCTAGATGGTACCTGGCGCCAGCTGGCTCAGGCCGTATGAAGTCTCTAGAGAAGGAGCCGGAGTGTTGCACACAGGCCCCTGTGGGGACAGTGGCCTTCCCTGTGGACATGGCACAGTGCCCAAGGCCTGAGCATCAAGATTCTCTGCTCTGTTCCCTCAGGCCCCATCCCTGACCAGCTTGTCACCTAGAAACTATAACAGTGTCCCACCAAAGCAGCCAGGAGACCGTGTGGTACAGCCATCCTCATGTCCCCAGTCCATTCCCCACCAAAAAAACACACGTGTGAGCTTAGAGTGGGGAGGGGAGCAAATCCTAGTATGCATTGCCAGAAGCCGTTCGGGCACACCCACTGTATAGACTGGCATGCACACACACAGCCGAGATCACTACTCCAAACGCATGCAGATTAGTGGCTGTCTCTAACCGCTCTGCCACCCGTCAGCCTTTCAAAGGTTCTCCCTTCACTTCCAAGTTTTAAATACCTCACCCTAACTACCTCCTTTATCATCAGCCTGACACCCTTCTGCCTGTGAGTCACTCGGTAGCATCTTACCAGCCGCCCTTAGAGCCAAAGATGGTAGGGTCTTAAAATCCACACATCACCAGCTCCAAACCATGCATTTCCTAAACTGAAGGCATCACAGGAAGCCAGGGGCCACTGAGGGAAAGCTTACAAGCACTGTGGGACTCAAAGACCATATGAGACAGGTGCGGTGGTCCACTCCCTGTAACTCGGGAGAGGCAGGAGGATTTTGAGTTCCCAAGTCAGCCTTGGCAACCCAGACAAACTCAGTCTCAAACCCTCTTCCCCTCAATATAACAATGGAAAAAAAAAAAAAAATTCCCGGGGCTGTGGAGATGGCCCAAGTGGGTAAAGGCCCTGGCCACCAAGTCCGATGACCAGAGTTGGATTCCTGGGATGCACACAGTGGACAGATTCAAATCCTGCAGGCTGTCCTCTGTCCTCTGTCTGACCTCCACCTGGGTGCCAAGGCACATACACATGCACACACATGAAGACAAATAAACATATGATAAAAAAAAAATCCCTATGTTGAAGGGTTGACTCCCAGAGCCTCAGAATATGGCGCTTAGGTTTCAAGACGGCATCTTTAGAGGTAACTGAGGTTAAAAATGAAGGTCCCCAGGGTTTGCAGCCACACAGCAGACTTTCGCCTGGGACCTCCAGGACCATGAGGTATTTATTGGGAGAGAAGAAACTCTAGCCACTGGTACAAGGCAAGGCAGGATGTCACTCACATCTGACAAGGGCCATTTGTCAGCCACACCTATCAGTTTCGAGGCCCCAGAAACAGCTCAGCTCATTTCTGCGGTGGCCTGAGAAGTCCTTGATCCTGCAGGCACTAAGTTAAGGGGTCCAAAGATGAATGGAAGTCAGGGCCCAGCAGGTGACCAGATGGTTGACTCATTACCACAGGTGGCTCTCTCCCTGCCCGCTGAGAGAGCAGGAAAGTGATTCATTAACTCTCTCTAAAGGGAGGCTTACAAGATCCCAAAGGGCTGTGCGAGCAGGAGGAATTTTCAGCTCAACCGGAATCCTCCAACAAACAAAAGACTCAGGAATGTCTTCCGGACAGATAGCCGGACC
This sequence comes from Rhabdomys pumilio, assembly GCA_030674055.1. NCBI lineage: Eukaryota > Metazoa > Chordata > Mammalia > Rodentia > Muridae > Rhabdomys > Rhabdomys pumilio. The sequence continues at coordinate 31,593,760 of JANHMN010000023.1, read as the reverse complement.
AAAGCCCAGGCTCAACACACCACTGAAGACTCAACAGACTGGAGGCAGGCTGACGCCATTGGCTATCCCCCAAAACAGGACCAGGCAGGAAAAAAGACACCGCGGGACACTGAGCAAAACCACTTGGGTCCACCATGTAGGGAAGGGATAGTCACCAGACAGTTTTAGGACAGGAGGAAATTGCCAGGGTGGGTGTGGTTCATGTTGACCAGCTCAGATGGCAGGGGACCTCAGGACATTGTGATAATCTAAGCATCTAAGCATGAAATAGCCATGCCCGGTCAAAGGTCCATGGGCTTCCTATATCAACTGGAGATAAACCAGAGAATCCTTTTAGAAGAAGGAATCTCACTTGAGAAAATGCTGCCTATCAGACTGCCCTGTGGGAAATCTGCACTATAATTTCTTAATTGATTGATATAGGAGGGCCTGGATCACTGTGGGTGGGGCCATGGCTGGGCTAGTGGTCCTAAGATCTATAAGAAAGCAGGCTGAGCAAGCAACGAGGAGCAACCCAGTAAGCAGCACCCCTCCACTGCCTCTGCATCAGCTCCTGCCTCCAGATTCCTCATCTAAGTTCCTTCCATTATGGGCACTACCTAGAAATCTAAGGAGAAACCTTTCCCACCCCAAGTTGCTTTTGGTTATGGTGTTTTATCCCAGCCATAGTAACCACAACTAAGACAATATCTGTCCTTAGAGAGGCCCTGGCTTTCAGCCAGCTATGGAGGACATAGCCCCTGCTTCTTAGAGCTTTTAGAAAGCACCTCATAACAGTGTGTGTGTGGGAGTGGGGGAGAAACTGAGACAAGAAGAGTGCTCTGAGCAGAAAACACAATGTCCTGTGGCAAAGGATCTAATTTTCTGTTCTGAATTGAGAATCAGCAAACAGACTTCAGCAAGATCCGGTGGCCTCACTGGTGGCCCCGAGCTGAAGACTTGCTTCAGGTTCAGAACTGGGTTGCTCTCAGAAATATCCTGGCATGGGAGAGCAGGATCCTGCCCCCCAACCTGGGCACTCTGGAGAGATCGAAGAGCTTGAGGACAGCCAAGATTCCCATTTAGAAATGGGCCCGCCTCTTGGCAGGCACAAACAAGCTACCCCTATCCCATTTGGTCTACTCCCTTTTGCAGGTGACAGAGCTCCTCCTGAAGAGGTGTCCCCTGAAGCTGACTCATTTGCATCTCTCTCTCTCCCCCAGAGCAGCTCCACAGTGGTATGGAAGGAACAAGCAGAGAGGGCTCTGACCACTGGCTGTGTGACCCTGGACAAGTTAGTTCACCTCTCTGAGGTCGTCTCCTCCTCTGTAAAACACAGATAGCAATAACTGTCTTGAGGTCACATGACAAGCTTAGCTTCTGCCAGGTCCTGGGCTGAAACCTCAAGACAGCAAATAATGACCTCAAAAATAACAGCCAGCCTTAAGGGCCTCCTCCACCCATGCGTGTGTGTTAAGAGTTGGTAGGAAAAAAAATGGGAGGAGAGGGAAGGGGAGGAAGGAGGACTTCGAGGAGGAAGAAAAAAGGAAGAAGGGAAGAAACTTTAGTCAGACAGGCTCGAGTTCAAATCTCTCCTCACTCACTAGCTGCCTGTGTGGCCTTGGGAAACTTACTCAAGCTCTCTGACCCTCAAGTTTCCTCCTTTGTAAAACAGGAGAGATACTGCCTTCCCTGAAGGAGCTCTTGGAAAGAAAGCTGGTTAAGACCGGGAGTCAGAGTCAGAGTTCTGCAGGCCTGTATGGCCCTTAGGAGAAATAGGTCTCTCTTCCCTCACTGATCCTCTGGGACCACCCAGCACAGCCACTTGGGATGGTGGCGAGCATGAGGGGGCAGCAGCGGTGGTTTGTAGAGAGTCAGGGCTACCCATCATTGTAGCCCTGAAACACTGCTGCCCTCCTTCATTCATCCCTTCTCAGAAAGCCTCTGAGATCCCCAAAGCCCAACTGTGGACAAAGGAGATGGGGGCGCCAGGCTCAATGCCACTTGGTCCATGTCATCTTCCCCTGTGGGTGTGTGGTATCCTTTGACCCTCCACCCTGGTAGGCTGTCTGCACTTACCGGGAAGCCCTGAAGCCCTGCTCCCTAACTTCTCACGACCCTCCGCAAAGGCAAGTTATTTTAAGCCTCTCCTGAACCCTCGTCCTGAGCAAATGAGGAGACAGTTTCGGGATGGGGACCAGGAAGGGTTTTAAGGCCTCTCCCTCTGCCAGAAAGACACTTAAAGTCGACAATAAGGACAGCTCACCCCCTCTCTCGGGTTTACTCTGCAGCAGGCTTCGATTCCCAGAAAGACAATGAGAAAAACCCCAAAGCCCTGATCAATATACCACAAGGCTCGCCCTCCACGCCCTCCTGAGACAGCAGAGAGTAGCTCATTTGCACTATCGGCTTCAGGTGGGGACCCACAGAGATGTTTCCGTTAACAAGAAAGAGAGGCCTGCCTGAGGTCTCCTGGCACAGGGTCAAAGCTATGTCAGAAGTGAGGGTGTCTGTAGGAACCCCAAAAATACAGCACGGCAGGGCTGCACCATCAGACACCCACAGTCTCTTAGGAGCAAAGTCTGTGTCACACTTGGGAGGGATCACAGGGCTCTTCTTCTCATGGAGACTGAAGCCCACCCACCATCTCTCACTCCCTGAACAGACAAGCTCTGAGCCCTGCCCGCCTGCTCGCCTGCCCGCCCCGCTTACTTTTGCTGGGCAACTCTTCTTGGCCCAGGCCATTGGAAGGAGCCAGTGGTGCACTCTCGGTCTCGTCCAAGGTCAGGATGAGTGGTACATCATCATCCAAAACTACAGCCATCTTCTCCCGACCTGCAGTCCTCAGGATGCAATGGCTAAGGCTTCAAACAGACCCCGGCTTGAGCTCCTATGCAAAGCCCCGGGGCCAGAGAAGCTTCCCAGAGCCTTTTCCATCAGAGGCATCTTCTAGGGTCTGAAAAAAAAAGAAAAAAGGTAATGATTAAGCATAATTGTTACTGATGAATGTGTCCAGTCAGGTGGCAGTGATGGTGTGCAACCAGAGGCCAGGCTAAAACCACTGGGTTTTACCTTTTCTCATAGTGACTTCCAGTATAAAAATTGTGTGTGTGTATGTCTCTCTCATATATGTATATCTCCAATGTATGTATGTGTGTATATATGTGTGTGTGTGTGTATATATATATATATATATATACATACATATATATATGAATGACAGAGTCTTATGCAGCCCACACTAGTTTTACACTTGCTATGAAGTAAAGGATGACTCTGATTCCCGTGCCAACACTGGAATTACAAGTGTACACTGGTTTATAGGGAACTGGGGCCTGAACCCAGGGCTGTGTGCGAGGACTCACTCTACCTGCCACAGCCCACACCACACTGGATTTCAACTTTAAAAACCCAAAAAGTTAGGAGTTGCCACATCTGCTGTGATTTCGGCACCTTGGGGGTTGAGGCAGGAGAATAACAGAGTTTAAGGACAGTTGGACTGTATAGTAAGTGTACTTACAGAGGGAGAGAAAGAGACAGAGAGAGAGAGAGAGAGAGAGAGAGAGAGAGAGAGAGAGAGCGCTAGGTGATATAGGCACACTAACATATGAAGAAGGTAAGGCCAGGTATAGTGACCCAGGCTTATAATTCCAGCCCTTGGGAGGCCCGAGGCTAGAAGATCAGAGTTCAAGGCCAGCCTTGGCTACATATTGAGTTCAAGGTCAGCCTGACTTATAAGAGACAGTCTCAACAAATAAAATCAGAGTCAGGTTTGGTGGCACATGCCTTTAATCCTAGCATGCAGGGGCAGGGGCAGGGGCAGGGGCAGGGGCAGGGGCAGGGGCAGGTGGATCTCTGAGTGTGAGGCCAACCTGGTCTACAGAGTATGTTCCTGGACAGCCAGGACTATACAAAAACAAAAGCCTCTACACATTAAGTAGAGAGAACCAATAGGTAACTTTCCTGAGAGCCCACAGCCAGAAAGCCAAGCTTTCTGCCTTGCAAAGTATGACTCCAGGCCTGCAATTCCTAGCCATTCAGCCAGGTAGGGTGCCTCCTAAAGTCACCAAGTCTTGTCCTCAGAGAGCAGTAATTACTCTTGGGAATACACAAGATCATCCCGGCTTTGCTGGTGGCCGACACGCATGGTTCCTGCATGAGCTTTGTGCAGTTCTCTTACCATCGGAGACCGACGATAAGGAAAAAGCACATGCACATTCTTTACAACTTATAATCAGTGTCCTTTTCAAAAGACCCATCCTTCCCTCCAGGTTTAAACCCTCAGGACTGGCCTGTTGGAGAAGCTGTTTACATAGCCTGCTTCTGCTTACAGAGAAAAAGAAAGAAAGGCAGGAATCAGCAGATCCGGTCCGGAGACCTTTGAACTTGGAGAAAGCAGCAGGTTGCTGCCTCCAGCTGTGGCCTGTGCACTGGACAGATTCCGCCTCCAAACCAACCCATGGCAGGACAACTGGGCGATGCCTCCTTTCCGGGGGTGGGGTGGGGAGTAATGGGAATATCACCAAGCACAGACAGCAGGTCTCCCTCAACAGAGATGGTGGCAGAGATAAACACCGCTCTCTGCAGCAGTCAGCTAAGCCCGAAACACTCTGCCTGGCAAACTGCCTGCAAGTGGAGGTTGTTGGGGGTTTGGGGTGAGGGGCATTATTTGTTTGTTTTGTTTTGTTTTTTTCCTTTTCCAGATTTGAGGATTTAGTTTTGCTTTGAAGTCTCCACAAGGAGAGACAGAAGAGGAACTTCCCACAAGATACAGTCATTTGTCTGCCAAAAGAGCTGCAGTGTGTTTTGAATGTGGCTTAACTCTCTCCTCCCTGCCCTCCCTCCCCCGTGCCTTGCACAGACTAGGCTCACTCTTCTAACACAACTCCACACCAGAGGGATCACAAGAATGTACTTTGAAGCCATGACGAGGAGGCTCTAACAGTGTGTTCTCTTCCCGATTCATAACAACAGGTTTCTAAGGTCCGTCACTAGCATCCTAGTGAGATCTTCCCAGTGGATTTTGCGTTTTAACAGCTGAATGCATGTATGACTCCATTCCTGCACGCCTTGTCTTACCTCAACAGCTCTCGCCTGGAGTGACTTTGTCTCCACTGTCTAGAAATATTTCCAGCGTCACAACTTGGGAATGATCTCGAGGGAGTCCAGAGAGGCCACATTCACTGAACATCTACGGTACACAGCTGAGACCCCACCCACAGGAAACAACCTCCTGGCTCCAACTCAACAGCTCTGCCCTCGGTAGAGCCTGGGTTAGCTAGCGCCCACTTTATAGATGAAGCCGCTTAGCGTGGCTAACTCGCCTCTTACAGCCACAAGTAGTCATGGAACGCAGGTGGCCCTTCCCACTTCAGCGCCGTACCACAACTATTCCTAGAAACTGCACTCCACTTAACTGAAATCCACCAACCGCTTTCTTGTTTTCGTCTTTTGAGGCAGGGATATCCCTGTCGAGACTTGAATAGCCTTAAAGTTGCCATCCTCCTGCCTCTGCCTCCCAAGGAACCTATGACTTTTCAAAGAGAAAGGAATGGGGCCCAGAGAGGTGAAGGAAACTGTCCAAGGTCACACAGCAGACTCAGATTCGGTCGGTGCTCCTCAGGTCCTGCCCTTTGGCAGACCTCGGTTCTTACTCTAGCGAGGACCCAGAGAGTCACTCCTGGGGTAAGGTCACCCCTGGAAGAAGGTCCCGGGATCAGACATCCTGGAGTCTGTCCCCTGAGGCAAACTGACCGGGTCACAAGAGGACGCAGCCGGGAGGTGAGAGGGGAGGGAAGACGAAGAGGAAGGGTCGCTCGGGGGGCTCCAGCTCCCCGCGAACCCCGTCGCGATCCGGGTCGCCCCAGGAAGTCAGGCCAAAGAAAAGAGGTGCAGAGAGAAGGGGATCTGCAAAGAGAGAGCACGCGGGCCACCTCCCAAGGCCCCGCCTCGGGCTTCGGGAGCACCCAGCCCCAGTCCCAGCTCCTTCTCTGCACCCTCTGACCCCTGACCCCTGCCCTCGTGCCAGCATCGCGCACCCCTCGGATTCTTACACGCGCCGTCCCGGGATCTCGCACCGTGCACCGGGTCTGCACGGCGCAGCTCTACCCGCAGCTGCTGCCGCCAATATCCCCACAGCGGAGCCTCAGCAGCCGCCACCGCCGCCTCACCGCTGCCACAGCGGCAGCTGCGCCAGCCCTCGCATCCGCCGACTCCTGTCACTCAGCCCCGCAAGCCCTGCCCACAGCCCTACGCCACAGCCTATTGGCCATCAGGGAGGTCGCAATGAAAGTTGACAGGGTAAGCTGCACGTCACTCATCGTTCTCCCAGCCCTCCTCCCTGAGGGAGGGCGGAGCGAGGAAGCACCACCCCTTTTCCCCCGCCTCACTCTCTCAACCAATAGGAATCTCGGATCTTCCGATTGGCGAAACGTCAGAAAGGCGGTGATTTTGATTGGCCATCTTTCAGGAGGCGGAGCCAACGCAACCCTACTAGAAGTTGAATGGTGAAAAAGGAGGTCAGTCAAGCGCAAAGTCCCGCCTTATAAGAGTGGCTCGTAACCTAGCAACACAGGGGCCGCCGACTTGGTTAACTGTGAGCAGAGAAACTTGTATCTTGAGAAGCAGGTGAGTGACAGCGGAAAGCCCGGGGCTGCAGGCTGTGTGCACCTAGTAAGCGCGCTGTCCAGTGGCCCCCCGCCCCCGAGGGGTCCGCGCCCCACTGCCATCCCGTCCAGCTCCAGGGCCTCACTCCCCTGCCCTACATCCATCCAGGCCTCCTCTAGGCCTCCTACCAGGACCACCGAGCATCCTCTTGTGATAGTCTTGCCTCCTCCTGTCTGGTCCACCTGTCATTTCATAGCCCCGCCCCTCATCCCTCACTGGTACTGTTTATGAAGTCCACATGGAGTGAACTTAATTCAAGTAATGGGATGGGTTGATTTGTTCGGCGCCTACTGTCTGCACTATGTTCTGAGATGAGCTTGCTGGGTGCATGATCCCCTTCAGTGTACACTTAAAATAAGGATGTGTTGTTTGTTTTGCTTTTGAAATAGGGTCTCACTATGTAGCCTCGAACTCACTCTGTAGACCAGGCTACTCTCAGACTCCCAGAGATCCACCAGTCTTTGTCTTTGGGCACTGGGATTAAGGCATGTGCCACCACCGCTGGTCTAATTAGATTTTTTTTTCTTTCATTGTTGTTTGTTGACTGTTTTATTTATTTATTTATTTATTTATTTTGATCATTATGCTTGCATGGTAGGGTATATGAATACAGAAAAAGGGGTTTGGACCTTCTAGAGCCTGGAGCTGAAATTAATAACTGGCAGGTAGTTGTGAGCTGCCTGGCATAGGTACAGGGAACTAAACTCTGGTCCTCTGAAAGAGCCGTACACACTCTTTTAAAACAACTTAAAGATTTGTGTGTTTGTTATATCTATCTGTGGGTGCCTACATGTATGTGTGTGCACAATGTGTGTGTGTGCTGTGACTGAGGAGGCCAGAAGTGAAAACTGGATCTCCTAGACCTGGAGTCACAGGTGATTGTGAGCTGGTATGTGTATGCTAGGAACTGAGCCTAGGTCCTCTGCAAGAGCAACCAGTATTGTTAAACACTGAGACATCTCTCCAGCCCGGTTATTTTCTTCATACCCAGAATTTTGCCTTTGAGGTTAACTTCCCATTTTAGTTCCGCACCTTAAAAATGTGTTTTCCACTGGGAGGTGGTGATGCACGCCTTTAATCTCAGCACTTGGGAGGCAGAGGCAGGCAGATTTCTGAGTTCGAGGCCAGGCTGGTCTACAGAGTGAGTGCCAGGACAGCCAGGGCTACACAGAGAAACCCTGTCTTGAAAAACAACAACAACAAAAAAGATGTGGTTTCCTTGTGCGTCCTGAAGACAAAGAAGAATTTCTTGGGAAGATTGAACGGGACGAGCAACTAAGTGAGCGTGGGCAGTCACTCTGGGCAATCACAGCTAATTGCGGTGATTCCCTGCCATGACTCATTCTACCCTAACTCTCTCTGTCTAAACATTTCCTATGACATTCTTTTGGCTCATACAGCGAATAATTCACATATTTAACATGGGCTTATTGAGTGCTTAGTGTATGTCTTAGCTACAGTTTTACTGCTGTGAACAGACACCATGACCAAGGCAGCTCTTGTAAGGACAACATTTAATTGGGACTGGCTTACAGGTTCAGAGGTTCAGTCCATTATCATCAAGGCAGGAGCATGGCAGCATCCAGGCAGGCATGGTACAGGAGGAGCTGAGAGTTCTACATCTTCATCTGAAGGCTGCTAGCAGAATACTGATTTCCAGGCAGCTAGGATGAGGGTCTTAAAGCCCACACCCACAGTGACACACCTACTCCAACAAGGCCACACCCACTCCAACAGGGCCACACCTCCTAATAGTGCCACTCCGTGGGACAAGCATGTACGAACCATAACAGTGTGGTTAGTGGGGGCAGTCTGAGGTGCATGAAATCCTGTCTCATAAAATGGGCGACTGGAGAGCTGGCTTAGACATTTAGAGCACACACTGCTTTTGTAGAGGACCCTCAGTTCACAGTACCCACACCAAGTGGGTCACAACTGCCTGCAACTCGATTTTCAGGTGTTCCAGCGCCCTCTTCTGGCCCCAAAGACACCTGCACTTATATGGACATCACACATGCACTTTTTCTTTGAGGCCCTAGTGAGTGTTCTTGGAATTAAAAGTGATTAAAAATCAAGAACATTTGAAACAGAGCATCAAGGGAAAGCATCTCTGAACTTCTGCTTTTATTATAGCAACAGCTTAGATCCGGTAGCCAATGAAAACATTTTAACCCAAATGCTTTCAAATGCAGAAGACTTTTTTTTTTAAAGGAAGAAAGGAAAGTTTTTTTTTAAATTTATTTATTTTATTTATATGAATAAATTGTAACTGTCTTCAGACACACCAGGGGAAGGTATCAGATCCCATTACAGATGGTTGTAAGCCACCATGTGGTTGCTGGGAATTGAACTCAGGACCTTTGGAAGAGCAGTCAGTGCTCTTAACCGCTGAGCCATCTCTCCAGCCCCAGAAGACTTTTTTCTTTTCTTTTCTTTTCTTTTGACTTTTTTCTTTTAATGGACAAAGAAATGCATTTCCCTTCTAGTCTCAGTACAGGCTTAATTACTGAAAGAATAACGTGGACTCACACTGCAGTCGGGTGGCACTGAGTGGATCTCATATATGAGGCCCTAAATTTAATCCCCAGCACCAAAATGCCAGGCAAATATGAAGTCTGTGCTTCCTACATGTATTAATTATGTTGATATCTTACATTCTGGTAATTAATATTTTTTTTAATGATTGCTCTGTGTGTCACACCTGGCTTCTACATGAGTGTTATGGAGCTTCAGATTCAAGCAGGAAGCAAGCATTTTACTCAGAGTCATCTCTCTAGTCTGCATTTTAAATTCTGTTTTATTTACTTAGTGTGTGTGTATGCATGTGCATATGTGTGTATGTTGGGTGCATGTGTGTATGTGTTGTGCATGTGTATGTGTGTTCATGTGTGTATGTGTGTGCATGATATGTGCATGTGGATGTCTGTATATGGATTGTGTGTATATGTGTATTGTGTATGCATGTGGATGTATGCACATGTGTGTATACATGTATATGTGTGTTCACATGCATGTGTGTATATGTGTGTGCGTGCGTGCTTGTGCACTCATGGATACACATGTGCATGTGTATGCATGTGTGTATACATGCATATATGTGTGCATGCATGTGGTGTGCATGTGTGTATGCATGTATAGGTGTATTCATGTGGTGACATATGTGTAGGTATGTGCATGTGTATGTGTGTGCATGTGTGTGTGTGTGTGTGTGTGTATGCATGCATTAGTACTATGATGGAACCCAGGACCTCACACATGCTAAGCAAATGTGTCACTCTCAGTCCTTCCTTCTTTTTGAAACAACCAAAATAACCCACTGTACAGTCATCTATGATGAGAAATGCACATTTCTAAAGCACACTGTGACGAAGAAAGGAACTCAAAGCATCTGACACAAAAACCAGAAGAGAGATTAAGTGTCCTCTGTAGCTCTCAGTGTATTCCTCTGAGGAACAGTTTTTCTCTGAACCTGGGGCTCGAGTTTCTCATTTAAGTTGGAAGCCAACAATCCCAGCATCCTCCTGCCTCTGCTCCTATTCTGTTCAGTCTGCAGAATGATATACTATAGTTATACTTTGGGACTTCCTTTTGATTTTTTTATTTAATGCATATGAATGTTTTACCTTCATGTATGTATGTATGTATGGTTGTGTGTCATATTGTGCAGTACTATTAGCGGCCAGAAGAGGGCACTGTATTTTCTGAATCTAGACCTACAAATGGTTGTGAGCCTCTTTGTGTACTGAGAATCAAACCTTGATCCCGAAGAGCAGCGGGTGCTTTTAGCCACTGAGCCATTTCCACAGCTCCTATCATTAGGACACCTTTAATCCCAGCACTTGGGAGGCAGAGGCAGGCAGATTTCTGAGTTTGAGGCCAGCCTGGTCTACAGAGTGAGTTCCAGAACAGCCAGGACTACACAGAGAAACTCTGTCTCGAAAAAAACAAAACAAAAAAAAACCAACAACAACAACAAAAAAAAAAGTTCTGTAAAGACCCCTGTCTGTCCCCATTTAACAGAAGGGCAGCCAAAGCCTGGAAAGGGTGATCAGCTCACAAAACCCCATGCGACTGGGTGAGAGCCACAGGGATTGGGCTCCAAGTGAACTCCATTACCACACAGTGAGCCCCTGGCTTCCTCTTTTCACTTTGGAACTTACAGAAAGTCAGATGCCCATGCCCAGGTCTCTGTTTCAAACTGCAGAAGGTTGTTGGCCACTGCAAGCAGCAGTGTGAGCACCCATCCCCAGTTGCTACCGACCACCATCTGTCTCTGAAGCTCTGCAGCCTCTGGCCACAGCTGAGATGCTGTCTCTGGACAAGTCTTCCAGCGCCGTTGCCACAAGCCTGTCCCAGGGGCCTCCAGAAACTGAATATAATCCACACGATGTAGTTTCCAGCTACTCGGGAGGCAAAGGCTGGGAATCACATGGTCAAGGCCAGCCTGGGCAATACAGTGAGATTCTGTCTACCAAACAAAACACAAACCCAAATGTAGTGGTTTAAATAAGTATGGCTCCCAGAGACTCATGTGTTTGAATCTTTGGCCACAGGGAGTGGGACTATTAGGAGGTGTGGTCTTATTGGAGGTGGTGTGGCCTTGTTAGAAGAAGTATGTCACTTTAGAGGCTGGGCTTTTGAGGTCATATATATATATGTGTGTGTGTGTGTATATGTATACATATATATGTATATATATATGTATATATACATATGCTCAAGTTTCATGGGTGTGGTACAGAGCCCCCGGTCTTGCTGCCTCTGGATTAAGATACAGAGCTCTCAGCTCCTCCAGCACCGCATCTGCTTGCACACTGCCATGCTTCCCACCATGATGATGATGGGCTAAACCTCTGAACCTGTAAGCCAGCCCCACTGAAATGTTTTCGCAAGTAAGAGTTGCCTTGGTCATGGTGTCTCTTTGGAAACCCTATCTAAGACACCAATGGAGGACATGATCTGGCTTGTGACCTCGTTACTGCATCTGCACCATCCTGCAGGAGGTGATGGGAAGGCACTGCCTCCTCACCGACTGATAGCCAAGCATTTACTGATCATCTACTATGTGATAGCTGCCTAAGAGAAAAGTAGTGGTAATAGTGTGTGTGTGTGTGTGTGTGTGTGTGTGTGTGTGTGTGTGTGTGTG
>JANHMN010000023.1:31537334-31581959 GCA_030674055.1 Rhabdomys pumilio | reverse complement strand
TGTGTGTGTGTGTGTGTGTGTGTGTGTGTGTGTGTGTGTGTGTGTGTATGAGTGCTGGCGTGCCACTGCACATGTATGGAGATCAATAAGAAATCTCAGGAGTTGGCTTTCTCCTTCCACTATAGGCTGCAGGAATTGAACTCAGGTCCTCAGTTTGGACCCAGCATCTTTAGGTACGGAGCATGAATGGATGCTTTCAGCATGGTTGACTGGACCCCTATACCTCTCTCTCTCTCTCTCTCTCTCTCTCTCAGCTCTCTCTTCTTGTCTGTGAATTGGAGAAAATAACCATGACCTTGTAGGGTTATAAGGACCGAAAGCACTCATCCCTAGAAAGTGCTTCTTAGCCCAACAGTGGTGATGCTCACCTTTGATCCCAGCACTTGGAAGGAGGCAGACCAGACGCAGACTGATCTCTCTATGAGTTTGAGAGGCCAGCCTGGTTTACAGAGAGAGTTTCCAGACAGCCAGGGTTACACAGAGAAACTCTGCCTGAAAACAAACAAGAAACAAAACAGAGAGTACTCCTTAATTTAGTACAGAGTCTCCCTATGTAACCCAGGATGGCCTACAACTCACTATGTAGCCAAGGGTGGTCTTGAACTTTCCTGATCCTGCCCCCCACATCCAGAGAGCTGGGATCAGTTGTGTATTTATAACAGCTGGGCACATAGGTAAGTTCTAACATTGGGCAGTATTACAAAATTAAAAAAAAAAGTTCTTAAACCAAGACACTTCTCTCTCTACCTGACTTCCCCATAATCACAGATGATGGGGGTTCCTTCCAGTTTCTCTACAAGTGTTTGTGAGGGCTCCTTTAGCTGAAAAAAAAATTTTTTTTTCAAAATAAGAGCGCAGTAACAAATACCCAGTAGGCCTATCTGAATGAAGCGTAGGCACATTTGCATGATAAAGATAAATAATAGAATTCATGACAATTAAAGCCATGGTCCAGCAGCGGCCCTGCTTTACTCTCTTACAAAGGGAAGCTGGGTTGGCAACAATTTCAATATGAAGGTTGGTGGCATCAAAAAGGACAGGGAACAATCATGTTAGAATTCAAGGAACCGACTCTCTGGTAATTTTCGCTGGCGTCATCATTTACCCCCTCTCCCCACACCTTCCCATTCTCCCATTTCTTACCCCTGTTCACCCAAATGAGCTGTCAAGAGCTGATGGGCGTCTTGGTAATCAAAGAAAACAAGCTTGCCCTTTAAAGCAAAAGAGGCAATTTGGCTGAAAGCAAATTGGAAGCATTCCCCGTGGCTTTAAGATCCCAGCCTCTGTCTCCCGGGGAATTCTGGGAGTTTTGATTGATGCCCAGAGAACGTGGAAAAGTGCATCTGTCCGTCCAACACTTCCTTCCTTTGTCCTGTGGCCTCAGGGCAGGGACCCTTCATCTGAGGGGCTTGAGAGAGGCACCGCAGCTTCCCAGAACACACTTTATAGTCAAGAAAAGGTCTCTAAACCGGGTGGTGGTGGCGCACGCCTTTAATCCCAACACTTCGGAGGCAGAGGCAGGCGGATTTCTGAGTTCGAGGCCAGCCTGGTCTACAGAGTGAGTTCCAGGGCAGCCAAGACTACACAGAGAAACCCTGTCTCGAAAAACCAAAAAAAAAAAAAAAAAAAAAAAAAAAAGAAAGAAAGAAAGAAAAAAGAAAAGGTCTCTAGGGAGTTTACTGTGGGATGAAAGAGCATGAGGAGGGAGAGAACGAGCCCCAGGGAAACAAGATGGCACCACCTCGAGCTGGATCTTCAGCCTCTAAGAAGGTCTGGCTCTGGGTGCGTTTTGATTAGCCAGGAAGCCTCCCATCCTTCACAACAGACCAGGCGCCTCTCTCCTCGGTCCTTAGACACATTAGACACTTACCCAATTGCATTGCCGTCTGCGGTCTGACGAACTAAAGATAGTCTCCTGTGGCTTCGCATCGTGCTTTATCCTCCATTTTCATCATCGTCAGTGCCTAGGCTCTTCGATTGCATACCTGATCAGCCGAGGCTCTCTCATGCCAAACAACAGAAACAAATGGTGGCTGAGTGCAGCAATGAAAGCAAGGAGCCGGGAGCTTAGCATTCCCTACCTCTGCGGCTTCCCCTCAGCCAGAGTCCCTGCTCCCCGGAGATAGTGGACAGGACTTTTTGATGGACAGTTCCACCAAGACCGCAGTGTCATTCAGCTTTCTCACCACGACAAAGCCCCTGAAGTAAATGACTTGTAAGGGAGAAAGGCTGGTCTTGTCTGTGTTTGGAGGCTCTGCTGTTTAGGAGGCTATGGTGGGACTGTGCATCACATCGTGGCAGAGCCTGTGAGAGAGGAGCTCGCTCACTTCTCAGTGGTTTGGAGAGGAGGAGGGCAGGGCAGAGGAGAGAGAGAGAAAGAGGGAGAGATAGAAAAAGAGAGAAAGAGAGAGAGAGAGAGAGAGAGAGACAGAGAGACAGAGAGAGACAGAGACAGAGACAGAGACAGAGACAGAGACAGAGACAGGTGTGAGTGTCCCAGCAAGGGCACACCCCCAATGACCCAACAACCATGAACCAGCCAAGTGTGGTATTGTTACCAACGTCTTCCACTCCCAAAACTCAAGAGCCAGATGGATCTCTGTGTGTTCAAGTCCAGCCAAGGCTATACAGTAAGACTCAGTCTCCACACTCACCCATCCCCCCAAAAGGAAATCCCCACCAGACTCCACTTCTTAAAGAAACATCCCACCACCCCTGAATAGCTCCGCAGGTTGGGAACTCACACTTTAACACACCTGTGGGATTTTGCATGAACCACGAGTGCCTATGACAGAGAGAGGCTGCTGCCGGAGGGAAACCTGGGTGCCTTCACCTGATGAGCACACAAATCTCCACAGACAGGGACATCAGTGCCACTGTCCTCTCCAGTGCTGGCAGCTAAGACCTTAAAGAGTCCAAGGTCCAAGTCTGAGGTTAAGGAGCCTGAGGTGTGAGAGCAAGTCCTCTGCCCCGCCCCCTCCAAATACTCTCTCCAGGCTTCCCCAAGTCATAGAAGTGTGTAACACAACCTGATGAGCCCCTGCTGGTGTTGGCAGACCCTGCTTCTTCGGAGAAGGGAAGGATAGTGAACAGTTAATCAGGTACCTGTGGGGATGTCAGAGGCAGTCAGCAGGGCAAGGGGCATGAAGAAGGGGCAGGCTGAGCATAGTGGTAGGTACTCGGCTGTGGCTGGCATTCATACAAGGCACCATAATGTTCCAGGCTCACACTTCGGTTTCCCTGGGCCTATGATGTAATATTAGCTGTCTCTTGAAGGCACAGCATGTCCGAACCTTGTGCTCAAAGAATCCCGTTGAACCCAAGGAGTCTTGCCTTACAGTAAAGGGAGCCCAGGCCCCCCAGAAGTAACCAGACCTAGGTCCCCTAGCAAGGACTGGGATCCAGCCACTGTGCTACCAAAGCCACAGAAATTATTTTTAAGTCTTTCCTTTAGAGTCAGGGTTTCTCTGTGTAGTCCTGGCTGTCTGGAACTCACTCTGCAGACCAAGGTGGCCTCAAACTCGGTGATCTCTCTCTGCCTGCATTTCCCTCCTGAGTGCTAGGATTAAAGGCGTGTGCCCCTATGCCCGGCTTGCCAAAGCCTTATTGATTTCTGATGTCACCACTGAGTTCAAGACAAACCTTTTACTTTTGTAACCACTGTAGATAATACCGGTTCTCTGCGTCCTTCTTCCGCTTCAGCTGATATTACTTTATAGGTCAGAAGTAAGAAAGTAACGTTCATGGCTAGCTCGGGGTAACCACTGGCCACACACTTCTGCACTCCTCAGGCTTTGGGGATGGAGGTAGGAGTTTAAGGGCATCACCTGCTACACAGCAAGTCCCCGGCCAGCCTGGGCTACACGAGACTCTGTCTCAAACAAAGAAACAAATACGTAAGTCACTATCGATACAGTTCTGTTAGCCAAACCTTGGATTTGGTGACATCCCAGGTGTTACTCTGATGCCCTTTCTGTTTCAGAACAGCAGCTCTCAACCTTCCTAATGCCGATACTCTTAAACACACTTCCTTGTGTGGTGGTGACCCCCCAGCCATAATATTATTTCATTGTTATCTCTGTAATGTAAATATCTTGCTATGCAATATATCTGATATGCAAGCCATTCAGGAGGGGGTCTTAACCCAAGTGCTGAAAACCTCTAGTTCAGGACTTGATTTGATTTTCAGGAAAATGGGACTAACCTCCTTCCTCCTCTCTCCCCCCACCTTCTTTTCTTTCTTGTCTTTTCTTCCATGAATTGGCATTACTAACCTGCCCCACCACACCTGGTGAATTGTTTGAGACAGGGTTTCTCTGTGTAGTCCTGGCTGTCCTAGAACTCACTCTGTAGACCAGGCTGTCCTGGAATTCAAGAGATCCACCCATCTCTGCCTCCCAAGTGCTGGGATCAAAGGCGTGTGCCACCACTGCCTGGCTTAACTTTATTTATTTACTGACTTACTTACTTTTGGAGTTTTGAAAACATACTTAGGCAGGCCTTGAACTCTCAGTCATCACCCTGCCTGAGCCTCCCGGGTGCTGGTCTTACCAGCTACCACATCCCTGAAACTTTCTGTACACTGTATTTGGAAACTATTGTTACCACTCCGCTCCAGTTTTCAAATCAATACCCAAAATTGCCTGGCTGGGATCAGGGGTGATGGCTGCCTTGGGAAGGTGCCTGCCACACAAGCTTGATGAGCTGAACCCCATCCCCAGAACTCACATAAAAAGCCAAGGACATTGGCAAGAGTTTGTAATCTCAGCTCAACTTACCTGAGCTGGTGAGGATCGGGTTTAGTGAGAGACCCTGTCTCAAAAAATAAGGAGGAAGTGGATGAGGAAAGACACCTGAGAGTGACGTCTGGCCTGCATCTGGACACGTAACATGTAGGCACACACACATGCACATATGCACACATTGCGCACACCTGACCATAGACACTCCTGGCGTGTGCTGGTGCACAGTCACCCACCCCGCTTGACATTGCCCCACTGTTGGCTGTGACCTGTTCAGCTCTGTCTCCTGTCCCGTCCTAATCTACGGCACCTCCTGCTCCTTGTCCCAGCCTCCTCTGCATCCTGGGCTGCTGGGGTGGCACATTGTGACCCAGGCTCTTGAGTTGTTTTCCTGCTGGTTTAGGGACAACATGGGAAAGAAATTCGAGTCCGGGCAAGGTGCATTTCCGCTCTCTGATTGGTCAGCCCTTCCAAGCCACAGCTTCAACTCCTCTGGGGTCTGCTGGCCCTGGTGTGTCCTACACACGTGTGGCTTCCTGCTGCTGACACTGCTGAGTGACCTCATTGGCCTATAGCTGTCCTCTCTATGTTTCTACCTCTTGGGTAACCCCCATATGTTGGTCCTCAGAACAGTGGCTGCTTCTTGCTTGATAGACGTGCTTGGGACTCACCTCCACCCTCAGGCCTCCTACCCTGCTGGCTGAAGTAACATCATGAAGCTAAAAGATAAGCCTGACAGGGTGGTTATACGCCTATAATCGTAGCCCTCAGATCGGGAGGAAGGGACAGCCTAGGCTATATTTTGAGAGACCATATCTCAAAAGCAAAGCCAACCGAACCAAACCTCAAAGACAAAAAGAGCTAGAAGTAGCTTTGAGGTCCTGTTCAGTGGTCATTATGGCCAGTGGTGGTGCGCCTAACAGCCACGCCTTCCTTTTGCAGGATTGCTGGAGATTGTGAAATCCAGGAGAGCTTTGAGTTGGCTGCCACCTGAGGGCCAGGTTATACAGAGGCAAAGGCAGCTGCTCCAGAGATGGCCATGGACATCTTAAGCATACCCCCTTCCTACCCAAGACTGGCCATCCAAAGAATCCCACTGAGGACAGGTATAGTCCCAGCAGAGCCGATGAAGACCTTAACCCCATCCAAATCCAAGCTCAACACTATTGAGGCCAAACGAATCATGTCAGTCCTGGATGAGGCCATACACAAGGTAGAGCTGATAACCCTCATGTCCTACATGGAGTCCCACCCGGAGGCTCTGGAGGACATGCTGCCCATGGACTTTGTGAGAGCCATAAGAGAGCACTTGGACATTGGCCAGACCCTGGTGGAGAGGGCCAGCATCCTGCAGAAGAAACAGAAACAGCTGGAAGAAGAGGAAGAAGCCGAGGAAGCCTGGAGCCGGGAACGCCTTCTGTCCATCGAGCTACACAAGGCCAGCCTGTGGCCACTGACACACCAGTTCCGAGACTCCACCAAAACTGTCCTGAGGCTCTTGCTCAGTGAGCCCCAGCTCACCAGGGAGCTGCAGACACAGGCACCAGGCAGAAGCCCCGGGGCCCAGTGCCTCCTCGATGGCCTGGTGGAGTTCCGAGGTTTCCTCTTTGAGAAGCTCCTCACCAGCCCCATGGAAGTAAGAGAGAAGAATCAGTTCATACAAGACGTCAGCCGGAGGAGCGAGAGGAACCAGGAGGTCATCGATGGCCTCCAGGCTGAGCTGGCCGACGTGCTGAAGAACAAGGAGTCAGAGGTATACCTCCCTAGCATCCCCCAAGTTAGGGAAGAAACCACACCAGAGCAGGGCCAACTCTTGGGGACTTGGGCTTTTCTCTCGTGGGTTCCAATAGCTCTTTCCCTTCGTTTATTCCTCAGAGATTGTTCTGAGCATTTTACTAGGAGGTGTGTCTGTAGGTGAGCCCAACCTCCAGCGCTCAATGAAGGACAAAGACAGGGCCGCTAACAGGGATGATACTAGAGAACTGAACTCTGGTCAGAAGGACAGGGACAGTGTCACTAAGACAGGGAGGATACAGAAAGCGAGGTGTGAGCCAGATAAGCAAAGGAGACCTTCCCAGCCAGGGGTTGGCAAAGTGTCTGTGCCACCAGCTAAGTGGGTCCTTTGTCTCGGGTAGGATAGACACCAGACACGTGGGAGAGGAGTTGGAGAGATGGCTCAGAGGTTAAAAGTGCGTACTTTCTCTGTTTGAGACAGGGTCTCACTATACGGCCTTGACTAGCCTGGAATGCCATAGACCAGGCTGGCCTGGAACTCACAGAGCTCCACACCTGCTGGTGCCTCCCAAGTCTTGGGATTAAAGGCGTGCACCACCTTTAATCCCAATACACATTACTCTTACAGAGCAACAGAGGTCAGTTCCCAGCCCCTATGTCCAGGAGTTTGCAAATACCTGTAAACTCCAGCTCCCTGGGAACTCACGCCCTCTTCTGGACACCACAGGCACCTGCATTTATGAGCACCGGGATGGGAATGGGAATTGCACTGAAGACAAAGCCCTCTGTGCAAGCCAGGGGACCTGGGTGTGAGCTCCAGAGCCACTCTTTTTTTTTTAAAGCTGGCGTGGTGAGTGGTGGTGTACCTCTGTCATCTGAGCACTGGGCAGGCAGGGACAGGAGGACCCCTGGGAGTCAGTGGCCCACCAACCTCGCACAACCAACAAGCTCCAGACCAAAGAGAGAGGTGGATGACGGTTGAGGCTGTACACACAAGCACACACATGCACACACGCAGGCCACTCTATAGCTGTGAACACAGAGCCATGTTTTATCTTATGGAAGGATTTGAATATTTGAATATCCAAAGCTTCTGCAGGCAGCTTCAAGTGCACCTGTACATGCCTTCCAACCGGCCCCATCCCCCACCCAGATTTTGCTAGTTAGCGTATTATGAGTCTCAGATCTGTTGCATCTTGGTGGCTGTGGATCCTCCGTGGCTACCGTCTTCCTGCACACTTGGCACAGGTGAGCAACAGCAGCTGGCTTGCTTTCTGGCTCTGTACTCCATCTCCAAAGGGTCACATATTCCACACGCTGGGCTCAGTGGGCTAACGGTCTCAGCATGCCTCCGCTGTTAGTGTGGAAGCAACCAAGGACAGTATCAGGACGAAAGGGCTGTGTCCCAATAATACTTTATTGACAGATATGTCTGGCTGGATTTGGCCTGTAGGCCTTAGTTGGCCAACCCCTTTCCCAGGGGAGGGGAGCATGTGGTCCCAGACCTGACTGAGATAAGCATAAGCCTAGTTGGTTTGAACCTTAAGGGGGGAGGGGCACAGCCAAAGGCCAGCTGCCCTGTGACTGTGGGGGGCTGTGTGGCTATTAATAGGGCCCTGTCCTCATTCGTCCCGGCCTAGGTGGAAAAGGAGAACTTTGTGATCCAGGAACTAAAGAACCATCTGCACCAGGTGTTCAAGTTTTCGGAGAACAGCCTCCTCCGCACGAAGCAGGAGGCGGAGAAGCAGCAGAAGGTGGATTACCGGGCCTCCCAGGCCAGGCTGGCCAAGACGCAGCAAGACATCCTGGCCCTTCGCGCGCAGTACCACAACCTGGTCATGGAGAACCGGGAGGTGGAGCAGGCACTGAGGAAGGTGCCCCGAGGTCTCAGGGGTACAGTGGGGGGCAGGGCTGGCCCAGGGGTGCGGGAGCTCAAGGTAGGTGGTATCTCCCGGGAGGAGGGAGGGGGGAAGCACCCAAGCCATGAGTTGGAGCGAGGAGGCCAAATCGCTTTCCCAGAATTAGGGGACCAACGCTCAGTGGCCTCCAAAAGGTTCCTCGACTTCCCTGAGCCCGAAGGATGCTGACTCCTCGAAGGAGTTCGGGATTTGGGGGACAGTCCCAGAGTGTCCTGGGGCCCCTGAAGCCAGCCTGCCTTCAGTGCCCACGCTGAGAACAGCTCTGTGGAACCTAGGCTCTCCTTTTGTTTTTTGAAAGACAAGGTGGGGCTTGGAGGACAGCTCAGTGGATAGGGGCACTTGTGGTCAAGCCTGATACCCTGAGTTCAATCCCCAGGGCCCCGTGGTAGGAAAGAACCAGTTCCTGCAAGTTGTCCTCTGCCCTCTGACCACAGCCCACTATTGCTTTGGTGCATGTTTGTTTGCACGCGCGTGCGCGTACACACACACACACACACACCCCAATGAAAAGACCATGTCAGTCAGTGTACCCCAAGGAAGTCTCCGACTCCAGCAGTCCGATGGCCAAGGGCTGGGATCACAGGCACTCATCATGACACCCAGGTATCTGCTTCTTTTCATTTGAGGTAAAAATCCGCATAGAATGCAAATATTCATTTAAAAGCGGCCCACTCAGTGTTTATTTACAATTCCCTGCAGCCTGTCTAGTTCCAAACTATTTCATCACCTCAAAACATAGCATAGGGGGGCGGGGTACTGGGGAGGGTACTGGGGGACTTAGTAAGAGGGCTCAGTCTGTAAGGGAGCCTGCTGCCAAGTCCCATGACCTGACTCTGATCCCCGGGCCCCACATGGTGGCAGGAGACACCCAACTCCTGCAAGCTGTCCTCTGACCTCCATATATGCCTGGTGACACATGCCCATTTATCTCCCACACATGAAATAAATAAATGTAATTAAATATTTTTTAATTTAAAATTTTTTTAAAAATTAAAAATTTAAAACTGTAACTGCCAATAGGCAGGGAGCGCCTCCCCTCGCTCCCACTCACCCTCCATTATGGCTGGAGTCTGCTTTCTGCTCTGGCTTCTCCCTCGCCACCATCTCCAAGTCTACCCATAGTGAAGGCCGTGTCTTTGCTCCATTCATGTGGCCACATCACATTTCATTTTACGTATGGGAGGGAAAGAGTTTTTTTATTTACTGAGACAGGGTGTCGGTGTGTAGCCCTAGCTGTCCTGGAACTTGCTATGTAGCCCAGGCTGGCCTAGAGCTCAGAGATCCACCTGCCTCTGGGTGCTGGGATCAAAACACTGGCCCAAGTGTTTTCTTCTTCTTTCAATCTTGATTTTATGTATGCGGATGTACTGCCTACATGTATGTCTGTGCACTGCATGTGTGCAGTGTCATAGGATGCTGACCGTCTGGAACTGGAGTTACAGAGGGTCGTGAGCTACCATGTAGTAGCTGGGAATTGAACCCAGGTCCTCTGGAAGAGAAACTAGTACTCTTAACTGCTGAGCCCTCTCTCCAGCCCCACATGCTTTTCTAATTTAATTTGTAAGTGCTAGGCAAAGGTTTTGAGCCGCACCTCCGGTCAGGAGCTAACCCTTTAAAAATTATTATTGTGTGTGTGCATGTTGTGTTTGTGTGTGTATGTATGTACCTGTGTACAGACATACAGATAGATAACACAATGCCTGTGTGGAGATCGGAGAACTCCGTTATCAGCTCCCTGCTGCCCCCTTGTGGTGACAGAGAATTAAATTCAAGTCCTACAAGTCCTACGTGCCTCTACCTACCTATCTACTGAGCCAACTTACCAGGCCCTGAACTTTTTTGTTTTAAGAAAAAATACAAAGTGGAGACAGAAATCGAGAACTGGATCCAGAAATATGACATGGAGATGAGCGAGAAGCAGGTATGTGCCGGGGGTTCCTCCTGAGGGCTTGGGAGTAATGCAGAGGTCCGGTAGGAGTTGCTCAAGGTGGCCTAGGCATGAGCCTCCCCTGGAGACCCTTTGCCTGTAGGGGCATGTCTAGGTATGGGTGCTGGGTATATGGGAGGTGTGTGTCTGTGTGTGTGTGTGTGTGTGTGTGTATGTGTGTGTGTGTGTGTGTAGGGTGCTGGGTAGGAAGAGAGGAAAAGCAGAAACTTCTGAAATCCAGATTCATTCTGAAGCATGTGCCTCCACCTAATAGCCACCTCCCATGGTCCTCTCCTCCAGCCAGGCTCAGCTCCCGCCTGCTCTAGGTTCACAGACAAGACCCCCCCCCCCCACACACACACCTCTGTCACTCTGTACCCAAAAGGTCCAGGTGCCAGGCTCCAGGATAAGGCAAGGAATCAAGACAGTCCTCACTGTTGTATGAAGGTTTCAAACTCGCATGGTTGCTGAGCTGTGCCCTCTGCTGTAACTGTAGATGCTGGTGGAAGGGAGGGATAAAGAGAAGGAGGAAGGAGGGGGACAGAGTAGCTGGGAATAGGAGAGGAAAGAGAGGAAAAAGAGAAGAAAGAGAAGGAGGAGGACGAAGAGAAGGAGGAGTAGATAGGAGGAGGGAGACACAGACCAAGAAGATACTTTTCAAGGGCCCGCCCTACTCCCCCTCCATGAATTACTTCCTCCCGGAAGGGCGCCCCTCCTGTGTGTTCAGCAATCAATGTATCCACTGGATAACCCATGGATGAAGTCGGAGCTTTCAGGATTCAGTCACTACTCAACAGCGCCACCTAGTGGGCACCAGGCCTCCAATCTAGGTGTCTGTGAGGGGCCAGTTCATACTGAAGCCCTTTCAAGGTCTCTGGATCCCAGAAACTGGCCCTGGTATTTGGAATACTGTCCCAGTGTTTCAAATGAGGAAAACCAGAAGCTTAAAGGGGAATCTCCTAAAGGTGAAGAGGGGCTAGACTTCAAAACGAGGGCCAACAGCTGGGGGTGCAAGCTCTGTAGGATGTCTGGCATGCAAATGTGAGGACCTGAGTTCGCATCCCCTGTACCTGTGTAAGAAAAGTGAAGGCGGCAGCGTGCACCTGGAATCACAGCGCTGGAGAGGCGGAGACAGGCTGATCCTGGGAGTTTGTTGCCCAGCTAGTTCAGTCACATCAGCAAGCTCCAGGTTCAGTGTGAGAGCCTGCCTCAGAAAGTAGGGTGGAGAGACGGAGGAGGACACCTAATCTTGACCATGACCTGAAGCCTCCACCTTTATTCACACACACACACACACAGAGAGAGCATTCATTCACATGTGCATTTACACAAGAACAAAAGCACATAGGCTTGCACAAGTCACAACCCTTGTTTGTCCCTCCATTCCGAGATCCGCTCAGTCGGGTCTTTCCTGGAGCAAGCCCAGCTATAAAATAATAGAAACAGGCTTTGCATCCTACCTGGCTGGGCTGGAAGCCGGGCGCATGGGGAACAGGGAGGCCGTGCCAGGTGCTGTGCGCCTCCAGCCATGCCCTTCGCCTAGGACGAATACGAGGACCTGGAGAGCATCCACAAGGAGGAGAAGATGCAGCTGGAGGAGCTGAAGGAGAGGCACGCGGTGCTGGTGGAGGAGTTCTCCCAGATCCGCACCGAGAGCGAGATCAATTCCAAGAAGCGGGTGGAAGCAGAGCGTGAGATGGTACGCATGGTGAGAGCCGCCACGCTCATCCAGGCTGTGTGGAAGGGCTACCTGGTGCGCTCCATGCTCAGGTCCAAGAAGAAGAAGCGGGGCAAGGGCAAGGGCAAAGACAAAGGCAAGGGCAAGGAGAAGCCCAAGGAAGAGAAGGGCAAGGAGAAGAAACCCAAGGCCAAGGCCAAAGGCAAGAAGTGATCCGTGCCTGGTCTGGCCCCGCCCCTGACCAGCTTCAACCACGCCCTACCTGGTCCAGACCATGGCCCTCGTTCTGCCCCAGCCCTTCCATCCCTGCCCTTAATGATGGCTAAAATTAAAAACAAACCACAAAACTCATTTTAAACCATACTCAATGGCTCACCTTTTAACAGACGCATCTGCACCAGGCTGAGGCTGTGGGCGCAACATCCTGAGGAGGACCTCATCCTCCCACCCAGTAGTTCAGAGCACTAACTGCTCTCCCAAAGGTCCTGAGTTCAATCCCCAGCAACCACATGGTGGCTCACAACCATCTGTAATGGGATCTGATGCACTCTTCTGGTGTGTCTGAGATAGCAACAGTGTATTCATATACATTAGATAAACAATTTAAAAAAAAAAAAAAAAAAGAAAAATGAGGCCCTAGGCTTAGTACAGAAGCTAGGGTGGCTGCCATGAGACAGTACCACCAGGCTGCCCTGGCCTGCTGGGGACTGCCTGCCACTCACATCTGCCCCTTCGCTCTGAACTGTTAGGAGGGCAGCAGCAAAGGGCAGGTTTTGTGTTCAGACTTTAAAAAAGTATTAGTTGCCAGAATTTCACGAATTGAGAATTCTCCCATAGAAACTTAACAGCCCTTTCTGCAAAGATCTCATCCGACATCCCAGTACACGGGCTTTGTGTCAGTTACCACCCTGCAACTTTATTTCTGTTAGCCCAGAGTGGCCTTGAACTTAGGGTGATCCTCATGCTTCTGATTCCTAAATGCTGAAATTAGGAGCGTGTGCCGCCTTATCCTTCCACTTTGAAACTCAAAGGATGGTACTCACAGGAGAGAGGGAGAGGGCTCACTAGTGGCCCACGCCTTGGCTTTTTTAATCCCTCCACTCAGGCAGAGGCAGGCAGGGCTCGGTAGGTTGGAGGCTAGCCTGCTTTACAAAGCTAGCTCTAGGACAGCCAGAGTTACATGGGGGAAACCCCGTCTTGCAAAACCAGAAAAAGGTTTATTTACGTGGGCGTGCCTATGGAGGCCGGAGCTAAAGGCGCTGTGAGCCACTTGGAGAGGGTGCGAGATCCTGAACTCAGGCCCTCTGATGGAGCAGTAAACCGACGAGCCACCCCTTCCATTCCTTTTTTTTTTAAATGTGTGTATTCATGCACACACACATGCATATGTGTATATATATATATATATATATATATATATATATATATATGTATATATATATACACACACACACACACACACACATACATTTATATATATCACACGTGCCTGCTGCCTGCAGAGGTCAGAGGGTGCTGGCTCCCCTGGAACTGGAGCTAACAGGCAGTTATGAGCCATCTGATGAGGGTGCTGGGAAGCAAATCCAGGTCTTCCAGAAGAGCAGCAAGCACTCTTAGCTGCTGGGTCCTCTCTCCAGTCTCCCTTCCTCTGCTCCTTGTGGTTCCTGTTGGGCCACCCCATTGCAATCACCCCCAACTGTTCGGACACTTAGTGTCAGCCAGACTCCAGGCCTGGCATCAGCTACCTAGTGGCATCACCCTGGGCTTCAGCTAACCTTTAGCGTAGATGGAAGAAGAAGAATGTGTGTTTCTACTTCTAGCCTGTGTCTATCAACATCGGAGGGCTGGGACAGAAAAACAGGAGGTAAACCGGCAAATTGTGAACACTCTAGAGGCTTAGCTATCCTACATGGCTAGAGCACACAGTGTCTGTGCCCAGGCGTGACCGTGGCACCTCTGCAGATGATTATATATGTCCCCGGGCCTGGCTACCCCTAGACAGTGTTGAGATGCCCACTGGATTCTCTGAAATGCTCAGGGCCCTATGCCCATCATCCAGGGAAGGATGCAGGACCTTGAGTGAGCCTGAGGCCCAGGGGCCCCCGCAGCGTGAAGGGAGTGAGTGCTATGTACCCAGGAGTCTCTACCTGGCTCATCACTAAGCCCTGTTTTGTTTCGTTGGGGTGGGGGTTGCTGGGGACTGAATCCAGGGCGCCATGCATGTATGCTAGGCAAACACTCTACCACGAGCTATATCCCCACCCCCTAACAAGACAATTGGAAGCAAAGGCCTCTTTTTGTTGTTGTTTTGTTTTGTTTTTGTTTTTGGAGATAGGGTTTCTTTGTGTATCTCTGGCTGTCCTGGAACTCACTCTGTAGACCAGGCTGGCCTCGAACTCAGAAATCCTCCTGCCTCTGCTTCCCAAGTGCTGGGATTAAAGGCGTGCACCACCACTGCCCGGTGCAAAGGCCTCTTACTATGTCCCAAGAACCATCCACCCACCTACGTGTGGAGTTGAAGGCCTGAGACAGGCTTGGGCAGACAAAGCATCACTTGAGGTCTTCAGATGTCAGCAGCCACTGATGTTTCTGTCACATCTAATCACATCCTCTGATCACCCGTCGTCCTGTCTAACTCCACTGAAATCAACTGAGGCCTTAAAGGGGAAAAACTAACACACTACTGGTTTTGGTGATTCAAATACATTTAATACATGGAATAAATACATGAATATTAATTAAAATAATGTCTCCCCATGTTCTTCCCCCCCGGAGGTCCATATACAGTCCCTTAAGGCCTCCAGTCCCCTGTAGAAACTGAATCCTTTGCAGGGAGCTGGGTGGGGCATGGCACTGATGCAGAAGGCGGCTGAGACATGGCTAGAGAGACATCTCAAGGACCCCAAATACCCTGCAGAGAAGTCTGGGGACATCCTGAGCTTGTGAGGACTAAGGAAAATATGGCCCATCCTCACCATGGAGCCCCACAGAGGCTTCCCCAGCGTTTAGATGCTCTGGGGACCATTGTCTCCAGAGGACCCCACCTGAGCTTGAGTCCTGGCTTTGAGCCAAAGGCTTACCTGGTGAGAACCTCATTTCCAAGGAGGCTTTGGCTTGTGGGGACAGGCCCCTCGCTGAGGGGTAGCTGGCCCTGAAACACTACCTGAGCACGCCTTGGGAGTGACCCGGGGACTCTGGACCCTTGATGTGTACGTCCGGGGACTCCAAGGCCCATTGGTCTGTGGGGCACTAGAAGCTGGATGACCCGTGCTGGGGACAGTTAGGTGGGTGAGTGAATGGGAACGCCTCTGTCCCAGAGAGCGGGCAACACCTGCCCCATCCTGGGACAGTTTCTGGGAGCCTGTGGCCACTCTGGGCTCTGTCCCGAAGGGTCCAGCTGGGTGAATGGCTCGCAGTGGGGTCTCCCTGGGGCGGGGTGAGTGGCTGCCCCTAGGGGTGGCTGGTGGGGTCCAGAAAAGGGTCCGGAGCTTGGCGGCATCCTCCATGGCTGTCCGAGACCCTGCCTTGCTGGTGCCGAACAGTGACTCATCACAGTAGGATGGGGTGTGACCAATCAACCTGGAAAAGGGAAGGGCGCAGTGACCTGGGATGACCCAGGGCAACGACCCTAACACCCTCCCTCTACAACCTCAGTCCCCACCAGAGACTGAAGCCGCAGAGCCTGCCCGACAGGTGTCAGCCCAGAGCGGCTTGGGGCTCCTCTCTCTCTCTCTTCTCCTGGTGACAGGAGGACGTGCTGGGGGAGGGAGAGC
Source organism: Rhabdomys pumilio (assembly GCA_030674055.1). Taxonomy (NCBI): domain Eukaryota; kingdom Metazoa; phylum Chordata; class Mammalia; order Rodentia; family Muridae; genus Rhabdomys; species Rhabdomys pumilio. Next base: position 31,566,186 of record JANHMN010000023.1, on the reverse strand, counting down.
AGTGCTAAGAGGGACCCTCACCTGGGAGCACCTCATATGAACACCACCATTAAGAGTGCCAATACACCATTCATTGTTATGGGGAGGGCAGGTCAGATCACTCCAGGCGGGCGCCCCTGTGAATATCCATCTGTACATGCTCGAGTCTTGTGCATCAGATAACAGACCTCTTCCTGGATCTGCTTAGCTCCAGATTAATGGAGTGATTAGGTCCATTAAGTGCCTCATAAACACAAGTAGCAGACGTCGTTGTCTAGGGACAAGAGAAACCTCCACAGGGGCGTGGGCCAGCAAGATGGCTCAGTGGGTAAGGGTGCTTGTGGCCAAGACTGGCAGCCTGAGTTTTGATCCCCAGAATCCACATGGTAGAAGAAAGACTCCTACAAGTTGACCTTTGACCTCTACCAGTATATGCCCCTTCCACCCAAAAACCAACCAAATACAAATGTACTTTAAAAAAAAAAAAAAAAAGTCTGTATGAGCTCAGCAGTGATATAATTTTTTTTCTTGAATAATTTTTTTTCCTAAGAGAATCCTTTAAATTTTTTAAAATTTTATTACTACTACCGGGTGTCTGGGGTGGATATGTGTGCGTATGCACGAAGGCACACAAGTGGAGGTCAGAGGTCAACTGTGGGGGAGGGGGGGTGAGTTCTCTTCTCCCACCTTTATGAAGGTTCCAGCAAACGTAGGCCACCAGGCTTTCGAGGCGAGAACCCTTACCCACTGAGCCATCTCACCGGCCCACACCAGCGCTCATCAAGACCTTCCTAGCATCGGTTGCTGTGCCTAGGTTGCCCCCACTCTCCTTTAACAGGGACGCTCATCCCATGAGCCCATGAGGAAACACAGCTCAGAGAATCACGGCGCTTGGCCGTGGCCACACAGCAGGTCACTAGCATGCTCTCCCAGGAGGCCTGACAGCTACTCTGGTGGTCAGTGTCAACTGTCAACTTGGCAGGATCTGGAATCACCAGGGAGGAGAGCAGCAGGCTGGCCTGCGGGCATGCACCTTCCTCTTAGTACTAGTGTTTCATGTGCACATGCCTGGGATATCAGAAGGGGGGTCAGATGCCCTGGGACTGAATGAAAGAAAGGGAGAGCTGAAGCAACAAGCAGGCAATGTGACCAGCGTCTCCAACCCGCACTGCTGTGACTTCTAATAACTATGGAGAGCGACTCAGACCATGAGCCCGAATATGCCCTTTCTCCCCCAAGTTTTTTTTTTTTTTTTTTTGGTCTTTCAAGACAGGGTTTCTCTGTATAGTAGTCATGGCTGTCCTGGAACTCACTCTGTAGACCAGGCTGGCCTCGAACTCAGAAATCCACCTGCCTCTGCCTCCCAAGTGCTGGGATTAAAGGCGTGCGCCACCACCGCCCGGCCGTCCCCCAAGTTTCTTCTGCCAACATTATTTTATCGTGGCAACCAGGAAAGGGACCAAGACAGGCACCCTCAGTATAGGATTGCACCACCCACCCCTTACCTGTATTTGTTTTTCTTCCTGGGTGTGAGGTTTGGGGTGCTGCCCCTGGAAGAGGGGGACTCACAGTCTCTCTTGGCCAGAGAGACCTTCGGTGGTCCTGGGTCCACTCCTCTGGATCGGTTACAACTCTGCACCCAGGGTGGGTCAAAGTCTGGTAGAGTGGGCCGGGTTCCTGTTGGGCTGCCAAACAGGGTCTCATCCACATAGGACGGCCTGGCCTTGACCCTGTAGCTGCTGGGGCTGCGGTGTTGAAGATGAAGGGCCTGCATTCCTCTGCTGGGCCAATGCCACCGCCACCGGGGTCTTCAAGATACCCAGTGGGTGTGCTGGGCCTGCCAGACTCAGCCTCCAGGGCTCCCTGTGAAAGGGGTCGGAGTGAGCTAAGAGCAGCAGGGCCAGGTTAAGAGTAGCAGCTTGGAATAACAAGCCCAAGGGCAAAAAGGGCTTTTTCTTGCGGAGGCAAAGCGACTGGTTTTTCCCACAGGAGGACTGTTATTCAGAGGGCACCTTGGATGCTTCACTTTCTTGTCCCTCCCCCACCCAGTTTCAGGAGTCCAGGGCGGCCTGAAACTCACTATACTGAACTCTATTATATAGCCAAGAATGACCTTTAACTCCGGATCCTCCCGCTTCTACTTCCCACGAAGAACTGCACGACCGCCTGGCGTCTGAGGTGCATGGGTTCGAAGCCCGTGCTTTGTGCATGCCGCAGGCTAAGCAGGCACTCCTGTCTTTTTAGTTGTGGAGACAGGGGAAAATGCCGTCAGCAAATATTTAACGAATAAGTAAATACACAATTATAGCCTACAGTGTGTGCTCAACAAATATTTATAGTACAACTGCGGGCGAGCAGGGGAATGGCACCAACCAGACAAACTAATTATGGTGGGAGAGGGAAAGGGGCTCCCAAGCCACCGTCTCCTCCATGCCTACCTTGTGCAAAGCACTCTGCAAACGTGGTGCGTTCTAGTCCCCGTCAACCGGTCTCTCAGATTAAATCCATTTTCCCCCCATTACAACTCAGTCTCCAAGCAGCGGAGTAACACGCAACAGACAGCTTACAAAGCTGAAAGCTCAGGCGTCACGGGAACTCCATGCCCGACGCTTTCCCTATTGGGGCCTCTGGCCAGCAAGCTCCGTCTCCGCCACAGAGGCCCGCACAGCACAGAATCCGCAGCGGCGCCACAGCGATACGCGCCCACACGCATCCCGTGCTGGGCAACAGGAGCGATGCCCTGTCCCTGCGCACTGGCACGTCCCTACACCCCGCCCCCGAGCCGATGGTACATTCCACAAGCCACACCCCCTTTTCTGTGCACCATTGGGACCCGCCCTCTCGGGAGGCCCCGCCCCTCCGGGGTGCCGCCTGCGTAGTTGGTACATTCCTCAAGTTCTTCCACATGTTCAATTGTTCTGTCCCTCAGCCTTGCTCTCCCTACAGTTATAATACTCGTAATGGCTTGGTCTTCGCACAGTTAGTAGGTCTCTTCAGCATCTATCACGGTTCAGTTGGTACATTCCACCCCCACTAGTTGGTATGCCCCTCAGGCCCCGGCTGGTACTGCACTTAGGCCCCGCCCCGTCCTGTTGGTTCGTCCTTCTAGCTTCGCCCATTGGTCAAACCACGTTGACGCTCGTCCCCTGCAAAGTTGGTTGGTCCCTCAGGCTGCGCCCTACAAATGAAGCCTGGATCTCGACGCCACTCAAGCGTCCCACAGGCCCCGCCCCCGCGCAGTTTGTGCGTCCCTCAGGCCCTGCCCTCTTCCGGGTCCCGAGTGCCGGGCCCGCATGGCTGCCGGTAGACTCGTGGGTCCTAGGCCGCGGTCGCGTCCCGCCATGGCGCCGTGGAAGAAGAAGAGGCTACGGAAACGCCGAACTGGGGCTTCCCAGGCCCGCGACAGCGATTCGGAGGACGGCGAGTTCGAGATCCAGGCGGAGGATGACGCCCGGGCACGGAAGGTAATAACGCGGGGGGTCCCTGATCGGGCCCTCGGCCTGCGCCCTTCCGCTTGTCCGTCTCACTAATCGCGGGCCCTCATTGGGTCCCTTCCCGTAGGGGGCGGGGTCCACTTTAAGCAGCCAATAGAAAGTGCAAGTGCGGAAGGTCCGCCTGAGTTTGGGCCGGTCTTGGGTGATAAAATTAAAGGAGAGGCCGGACCACTGTGCTGAGAAGCTAGTTTTAAACTAAGCTATTATTTACGGACTTTTGTAGTGCTACAGCTACGCAAGGCTCATCAGCGCTGTCAGAGGGGACAGCAGGATTGAAACTAGGGGTGGTCTGGTTCCAGATGTATCCACCTGGGGGGATAGGTGTGAGCACCAAGTGGGACAGAAAAGCCTGTCGTTCATGACGCCCATCGACTTCGGCATAGCGGGTGTATCTAGTTCTTCATTTCTCCTTCCCAGCTCAGTCAGTGAGCTGCACTCATTAGGCAGATGGTCAGTTAAATGTTCAGAAACTGCTGGAGGCAGTGAGAACGGAGCTGTTCATTGCCAAATACATGAAAGCTGCTCATGGTTCAGACCAAGGGTTTTGCTGAGGCCCAGCCCAGCCAGGCACCGGCTGTAGTAAGACATAAAGAGGTTGCTTAACTTTTTTACAAGTCAAAACCCAGCCTGTGGGGCTCTGAATGTTAGTTCAGTTGGTGGAGCGCTTGCCTGGCGTGTGCAAAGCGCGATGGGTTGGAACGCGGGCACACACCTGTAATCTTAGCTCCCAGGGTAGGTGTGATGGAGGCGAGAGGATCAAGAATTCAAGGCCACCGATGGCTAGATAGTGAGCTGGTAAGAGCTACACCACCAATTCTGAATATTTGCTGCACAAAAAAAAAAAACCTTTTGGCTCCTCCAACCTGGGAAACACGTGTTTATTTTTTTTTTCTTTCATATAAGTTTTATTTTAATAGTAACATATTTGTGGGTAATTTTAGAGTAGAAACACATGCTTATTAAAGGTCTATCACACACCTGATGTAAATATGTTTGGGAGAGCAGCCAAGTCCACACTATACTATGGAGGGGGGACACAAAAATCAATATCTCTGTGCAGTGAAATGAAAGCAGAATACTGCATGTAGATTGTGTCAACTTAGGATCAGTGGGGACAGCCTTTTTCATTCCTCCCTCCCCCACCTTTAGTTTTGGAAGGGTTAAAGACAACCCAGAACCCTGTCTGTGCTAGGCATGCCTGTGTCTTTCAAGTAATCTTGGCCTAATTATCTTCAAATGGGGGAGGGGGGGGTTGGGGTGGAATCCCCAAGGAGAATGCCTAGAAACTAGTAACAAAAATCCCAATGAGCAGAAGTTAATTGTCAGGAAAGTTGTTTGCCTTATATCAAATTTTTTCTTTATTTCTTTGTTTACTTGTCATGTTTTCATTTGAGACAGGGTCTCATTGTGTAGTCCAGGCTGGCTTTGAACTCACAGAGATCCTCCTGCCTTTGGTCCCGAATGCTGGGGTTACTGGGGTGATTGCCATAGCCCATCATATTAGAGTGTCAGGCAGGGTCTTGTGAAGCCCTAAGTAGCCTTGGACTCATGAGGAGACAGGGATGGGTTTGATCTCTTGATCTTCCTGTCTCTCTAGTGCTGAGGTGACAGATGTGTGCCACCACATTCTTTTTTTTTTTTTTTTTTTTTTTTTTTTTTTTTTTGGTTTTTTGAGACAGGGTTTCTCTGTGTAGCCCTGGCTGTCCTGGAACTCACTCTGTAGACCAGGCTGGCCTCAAACTCAGAAATCCGCCTGCCTCTGCCTCCCAAGTGCTGGGATTAAAGGCATGTGCCACTGCCTCCGCATTCTTTTCTAAGGCTGACAAGAAGTTATACAGTCACCTCTCTCTGAAGTTTTAGAATCTAAAAGGTAGCTGATGAATTACATCAAAAGGAGTCCAGTGAAGGAACTGGCTCTGGGGCCACCTATCTATCTGTCATTTCAGCTCTCAGAAGGTGGAGGCAAGAGGGTTGGGGAGGAGGTGTCAGAGAGCCAGCCTGGGCACAGGAGACCCTGTCTGGAAAAGACCAAAAACAAAACAGAAAAGTTATACGAAGTCACATAAAAATACTATTTTTAAACCAGAAAACAGATTAAGACGTCAGTGAGGTAGCCCAGGAGGTAGAAACGCCTGCCTGTTAAACCCAATGGCCTGATTGGATCCCTGGAACCTGCCTTACAAGGCTGGATGTGAAAAAGCAGATTGGGACTCAGTTCACCCAGTTCTGGGATCCACTGCCACTGCCCTCTTGTGGTCTCTTTGGGTACTGCATGCTGGTGGTGCCCATAATCTATGCAGAAGAGAAAAAAAAAATATAAATATATATATATATATATATATATATATATATATATATATATATATGAAAATATAGTTCCAAGTTCCAGTACATTAAAAAAGCTGGACGTGGTGGCATGCACCTGTAACCCCAGCCTCCCTAGGGTGAGATGGAAAGTGGAGACAGGAGAATTGCTGAGGCGCTCACAGGCCAGCTATCCAGGAGTGCACCAGTGGCAGAAACAAGAGACCCTGCTTCACCAGGGTGGAGAGAGACATCTGATTCTTGAAAGTGGGCCGTGGCTCCCACACGCTCGGGCCCCCTTGCACACGTGCAGTAATGATACATTCTAAAAAGACAGCGCAGAAGCATGAAAGATAGCACTGTATTAAAGGAAATGGTCTGTGTCTGTGTTGTTCGGCACGGTAGCCACCAAACACAGCATCTCAAATGTCTGTGTTCGGCTTGCACCCCCCAAATCCCTGGTATTTAGTTACAGAATCTGGATTCCTCTTATTTTTATAGCTACATAACAGTAGGCTTTGCATCTCTTCTCAGGCAGATGAAATAATGAAATAATTTCGAAAGGAAAATGAGAAAGGAATAGAAATAGGCCAGGTCTGACGGTCTGTGATTCGAGCTGCATAAGAGACTGAGGCGGAGGATCACAAGTTCAAGGCCAGCCTGGGCTACATGGGGAATTTAGGGCTAGCCTGGACAATTTCGACCTTGTGTCAAAAATAAAGAGTAAGAAGAGGGCTGAGGGGTATAGTTCAGTGTTAGAGTGTTGCCGCAGGGGCCTGGGTTCTGTCCTTGAACCCACCAGAACAACAGAAGCATTTGGTGGGGAGGGGGAGCATAAAGTGAGATAAGAATTTTTATAAGGGATAGGAAAAAGAAATAAATTGCTATTAAAAAAATTAGAATCGGGAAATGAGATTCAAGCATAGTGGTGCATGCCTTTGATAGTAGCACTGGGGAGGCAGCCAGGTCTCTGAGTTTGAGACCAGCCTGAGCTACATAGTGAGTCCCAGGACAGCTGGTACCATCGCCATCCCACAGGCACGTCCCAAGCTACTACAACTCACAACTACACACACACCTAAGTCCTCAGCACTCAGCTCTCCTGGCCAAGCCTGGATCTTTATACATCCCACACCCTGAGCTCAGTTTCCAGAAGGTCGCGTTCAGCCTCAGAGTGATGACTGTGTTGGTAAGGGATGGAGCCCAGCTGGCGAGCCCCAGAGCCTCTCTGTAGAGCTAACCTGCACCTCTGCCCCAGGCTGGCCCAAGGAGAGCTGATTAGAGTTGCCGAGCTTCCAGGCTTCCCACCCTTGTGGTCCATCAGAGCCGGAGTGAAGCCATCTCTCCGTTCCTCCCCTACAGCTGGGCCCTGGCAGAGCCTTGCCCTCATTTCCTACCTCAGAGTGCATATCGGATGTGGAGCCGGACACTCGGGAGATGGTGCGAGCCCAGAACAAGAAGAAGAAGAAGTCTGGAGGCTTCCAGTCCATGGGTGGGTAACTAGGCTGGGTGGCCGAGGCCATGGGGGTGGAGGGGGTATCGTTGTGTTCTCTCTGCTTAGCCACTGGTCTACCTTAGGCCTGGCAATATGTCAGGTGTCAAGTAGCCTGAAGCAGTACAGACAGCCTACTAAGGCAGGCCTGGAAAGGGGCCCACCCCTGCAGGCGCAGGAGGTGCCAGTGGGTAAGAGGACAGCCTTGAAGAGCTGGCCACAGGATGATGAAGTGGCGTCAGGACATGTGTGTGGGGAGCGCAGCTCAAGTGTTCTGCTCTTGACCGAGCAGTAGCTGCCAGGACAAGGATGGAGGCACCCACTGGATTACTTTTAATAGCAATAGAAAGGAGCTGGGCATGGTGGTGTATGCCAAGGCTACATAATAAAACCCTGTCTCACAACAAAACAAAAAAATACCTGCAGCCCATGGGACAGACAGAACGTTATCAGCTACCATATGTAAAGAGTTCTTACAAATCAATAAGAAAAGAACAAAAGCCCTGGGAGAATGAAGAAACTGAATAGTTGGCTGACAGAAGTGATGTTGATGGACAGTATAGTCCTTTGTCCTGTAATGCCTGGTGGCTTCTGTGCCCCTCCTAAGCCCCTGACCCCTCCCGTGTCTCTCTCAGGCTTGAGCTACCCTGTATTCAAGGGGATCATGAAAAAGGGCTACAAGGTGCCAACGCCCATCCAGAGGAAGGTAAGGAGCTGGAGGGCAGCCGTGAGCACTGGCCGTGGGGCAGCTCTTCCTGAACCCAGCTGCCATCTTGCTTGCTGTCTTCTGCGGCTGAAGCTCCACACGGCTTAGCCATTTCATGGGGGAGAAGGTTGGGCCCAGCAGAGCTGGGGTTTGACCCTGGCTCGCTGCCTCTTGTCATGCTGAGCCTGCTCAGGCAGCACACAGGCACCCCATGATCACCCAGCACTTGCCGCTAGCTGCATGGGAGACAAGGTGGAGACCCAGCTTGGGTAGGCAGAGTCTCCTAGCACAGGAGTTGGGGATGCTTACTCTTGGAGGTGTGCTAATAGGCCTGTGGCCCGGCCGTGCTGGGGACAGAGCTGACAGTGCCTCCTCTATTGTATGTCTGACAGACCATCCCCGTGATCTTGGATGGCAAGGACGTGGTGGCCATGGCCCGGACGGGCAGCGGCAAGACGGCCTGCTTCCTCCTCCCGATGTTTGAGCGGCTGAAGGCACGCAGCGCACAGACGGGGGCTCGGGCCCTCATCCTCTCGCCCACCCGGGAGCTGGCCCTGCAGACCATGAAGTTTACGAAAGAGGTATGCCTAGCTGGGCCTGGTGGGGAGCCATGAGGAGGCTGAGGCGGCTGGCCCTCACCTGCCTTTGATCCCTCTGTCTCCCTCTCTCCACAGCTGGGCAAGTTCACCGGCCTCAAGACTGCCTTGATCCTGGGTGGGGACAAGTAAGGACTCCTTACCCCTGTCCCAGCTTCCCTGTGCGGGCACAACGCTGTGCCTCACGGGTTCCCTTTGTGGGCCTGAGTTGCTAGTTAGTAACAGCAGCTTCTCTTGTGTTCAGACAAGCTGGCCGGGGGAGGGGGGGTCACGTGGTGGAAGCTGGGACAGAGACAGAGGGGACCCTTGGGTCAGGGAGTTTGGTGAGACCTTGGTTATACAGGATATATCATTCTCTGGGTGCTGAGTCTGCCCTGCTCCCCTGTTCTAGCTTCTACCAAGGGGTATAGTCTGTGATTGTCAGAAAGCCTAGCCTCCCCGAGCTACATGGAGCCAGGATCCCCACTTCTACGCCTGCACCAGGGGACAGGAACACTTAGCCATAGGGGAATTAGGGTTCTAGGTGAAGCTGGTATTTCCAGGCTGAGTCACTAGGTGGCGCTGTGGGTTGGCGGCACTTTGCTGTGTCTGGAGCCGGAGAGGAACCCAGTGTCTAAGGCTCTCACTTGTTTCTCAGAGGGGCCAGTGCCTTGGCCACATTTCTCACTTCTGTGTGTTTCATGGCGAGGTGTGGGCATGCTTGGCTGTGGGCTAGGGGAGGGACCGACTCAAAAGCGCGGTGTTCTCAGGCTGCCCTTGCTTTCCCCCTAGAATGGAGGACCAGTTTGCAGCTCTGCATGAGAACCCTGACATGTGAGTTGTCGATGGGAGGTGATGCCCTGGGATCCCTTCCCGGAGAGTGGCGTGGAGGGTGTTGGGGGCTGTGGTGGACCCTGGGCTTGGGATGACTGGGCCTGTGTATTCCTTCCAGAATCATCGCCACCCCTGGGCGGCTGGTGCATGTTGCCGTGGAGATGAACTTGAAGCTTCAGAGTGTGGAGTATGTGGTTTTCGATGAAGCAGACAGGTGAGGCCACAGGTATACTCCCCCCCAGCCCCTGAACAACTGTCCCCAGGACCCAGGAAGCAGAGAACAGAGGCCCTAGGAGACTAGGTCTGCTGGGGAGACATGAATGCGTGTTTGAGCAGTCCCATCCCTGGGACGTCTATGCGAGTCGTTGTGAGTTAGTGACTTAGTGCTGAGAAGGGTGCTCCATTCCATGCTGTCTGTGAGCAGTAGAGAGTGCTCTCAGCGGATGGGTAAGGCTGAGTTCACTCCCCTACAGCGGAGAAACAGACACACAGATCAACAGTACCACATGGCCAGGGTTCCAAGTCCTTTAGGGTAGAAGCCTACCATTGGCCCTCCCTGCCCACCGTCCCCCTGCAGGCTCTTTGAAATGGGATTTGCTGAGCAGCTCCAGGAGATCATAGGCCGTCTGCCTGGAGGCCACCAGACGGTGCTGTTCTCAGCCACGCTGCCCAAACTGCTGGTGGAATTTGCGCGAGCAGGTGAGCCAGTGGATAGTGGTGCTGGTCTCAGGGTGGGGGCTGGGGGCTGCCCCTTTGTGACCCCTGCAATCTCTCTCACACCCCAACAGGCCTCACAGAGCCTGTGCTCATCCGCCTGGACGTAGACGCCAAGCTCAACGAGCAGCTCAAGGTAGGCAGTGTTGGGCCCCTTTCTCAGGCTAGTGGGCCAGTGGAGTCGGCCAGCCCATGGCCGGGAGCCCACATCCGCCCCTCTCCCTGCAGACGTCCTTCCTCCTCGTGCGTGAGGACACCAAGGCTGCTGTGCTTCTCTACCTGCTGCAGAACGTCGTTCGGCCCCAGGACCAGACTGTGGTGTTCGTAGCCACAAAGCACCACGCGGAATACCTCACAGAGGTAAGCCAGGCCTCTAGGGGATGGAGAAGCCCCTGGGGTCTCAAACCAGCTTCATCTGGCGCCCAGACTTGCGCTTCCAAAGGAGGCCAGCAGATGGCGGCAACGGAGTGTCCATGAGCCTGGGTGGGGCTTTTTCCCACACACTGACATCAGAAGACACCAGTGAACTGTCAGTACCACTCGTGAGGGTGTAGCTAATGTCGGCTCTCCCGAGTTGGTTTTGGCCTTTCTGCCTTTCTGTCCAGATTACCTACAGCAGCTCCCAGTGGACCTGAATTTTGGAGGGTGAATTTACAGTTTGTGAAGTGCCCGGCATCTAGGCATAGTGCTAGCATGTTAGCGGGGTGGTGTGCATTCACACCTGTGTGACCCTCAGCCAGAAGCAAGTCTAGGGAGTCCCAGCAGCCTGGAAGGCTGGGGGAGGGGCTAACCACTGTCTCACCCCAGTAGGCACACCTGGGCCCTGTTGAGGACACGGGTGTCTGAGTCTCATTTACCCGACATGGTAACGGCGTCTTCCTCCCCCGAGCGTCTGAGACTAAAATAGTAACATGGAGAAGAGCGGTTGATGCTCTCATGGGCTTCCTGTGTTTCAGGCTCGTTCCTCAATGGTGCATTAACCACTTAGTCTTGTGAGGCACAGAGAGCCTGAGTAATTTGCCCATGGTCACACAGGATCCAGCAGCCTTGCAGAGCTGGGGGGTGGTGGGAGCTGCTTTGATGCCAATGCACGGGGCAGTCAGGCCAGCCAGCAGTGCTGCGGTTCAGACCCACGGTGCCTGGTGCCCTGGCCTCGGCCCAGCCTGCAGCCCTTGCTCCTGCAAGCTTCCCTGCCTCACCACTTTCACTCTCAACAGCTGCTGACGGGCCAGGGTGTGAGCTGCGCCCATATCTACAGTGCCTTGGACCAGACGGCCCGCAAGATCAACTTGGCAAAGTTCACACACAACAAATGTTCCACGCTCATCGTGACTGACCTGGCTGCCCGGGGCCTGGACATCCCACTGCTAGACAACGTTATCAACTACAGCTTTCCTGCCAAGGGCAAGCTCTTCCTGCACCGAGTGGGTGAGGAACTTGGCACTGGGGGGGTTTCTGGAGGGACCACTGGACCATGCTGGCAGCTGGGAATTTGGGGAAACTGAGTCCTTAAGTAATGTCCATCCTAATAGGTAGCTCTTAGCTCCCAGAGCTTCCTTTCTTGCGGTGTTGGGAACAGAACCCATGGTGTCGCTCATGCTGGGCAAACTGCCACAGACCAAGTTGTGTGCTGTTCATAAATGCAGACAGATTAAAATACGCATGGGAGCGAAGCTGGGCTCGCATGGGGATTCTTAGAGCCGTTCTCTAAGACTTGAGCGTGGCTGGATTCATATGCACATCTGCCGGGCAGAGGAGGGGCGGATGCTGGGCGTCTGTGTCCTGATCTTCCCTGTGAGGTCCACAGGGAACCCTGACCAAGTCTCCTGCTGTGAGACCCACATCCTGACCTTGTTGGTGGCTGCCTGCTGTCTCCAGGTCTCTGTCACTCTCTGGACGGTTGGCTCCCCGTCTGGGGAGTTTCCAGAGCTACTTGGGGAATTCCTCAGGTGCCACATGACAGACCACTTCCACTGAAACCTGCAAATGAGGGGAGACAAGGGAGAAAGCTGGGTGTGGTAGGGCATGCCTGTGGTCAAAGCACTTAGGGTGCTGAAGCAGGAGGATCAGGAGTTCGAGGCCAGCCAAGGCTAGATAGACCCTGCCACAAGCAAGAAGCCTGGCTGAAATGTGACACCTGCAACTCGCTCCACACCGACGTTCCTACCAGCTGCTGCTGTTCCAGGCTCTGGAGCGTTTACAGATGTTTTCATTTACTGTGACATCCTCCATCATGGGTGATGCATCTTCAGTAAATGGCTGAGAGGTGGCAATTTGTACATGATGCACTGATACCACCTTTGTCGTAGCTACGTCAGTCTACAGTGTTAGCGGGAAGTTCCACTGGGAATATGTAAATGAGCAGACCTGGCTGTGTGCCAGTAAAACTTTATTGTACAAACAAATGGTGGGCCAGATGGAGCTCCCCTGTGCTCAGCTTTGTAATTGCCTGCTGGTCCTCGGCTTGTTGGCCAGTCAGTCCTCTGTCCCGACACCAGTCTTTTTTTTTTTTTTTTTTTTTTTTTTTTTTGGTTTTTTGGTTTTTTGGTTTTTCGAGACAGGTTTTCTCTGTGTAGTTCTGGCTGTCCTGGAACTCACTCTGTAGACCAGGCTGGCCTCGAACTCAGAAATCCGCCTGCCTCTGCCTCCCAAGTGCTGGGATTAAAGGCGTGCGCCACCACTGCCCAGCTGAGAATTTCCAGTCTTAATTATTCCTTGGGGGAACATCCTCCCAAAGTGGGAGTAGCCAGGACTTTGAGTCCTGGTCCTGAGGGGTACTTGCCCCACTTTTGATCACTTGGTACCTACGTGTGCCCACACCTGACCACCTACCCTATAGGTGGGACAGCAGTCCAGAAAAGGCCCTGGCCTAGCTCTAGGCCTCAGGGAGTTGGGGGTCCCTTGGCTGAAACTCAACTTTTCCTCCCACAGGCCGTGTGGCCCGAGCAGGCCGAAGTGGCACAGCCTATTCCTTGGTGGCCCCAGACGAGGTCCCCTACCTGCTTGACCTACACCTCTTCCTGGGCCGCTCCGTCACCCTAGCCCGGCCTCATGAGGAGCCTTCAGGTGAGGCGAGCCTGGACAGGGCTCAGGTCCCTGTGGAGGTCATGAGCAGGCAGGGGTGCAGTGGTCTGGCTTCAGGAGATGGCTGCTCGGTCTGACCGTGTCCTGGGAGGTGCTGGGTGCTGGGGCTACTCTTGGGCTATTGTTGCCAGAGTGGGGGTCTGATTGAGCATGCCACTGTAAATGTCCCTCTTGTCTGAGGCTGTTGTCCTGGAGTCCATAGGCCATGCGGGATAGATTGTAGGCCAACTCCTCGGTGTGCCCTGTTGCTGGTAGGCGCAGTTGGCAGAGACGGAGTGCTGGGTCGGGTGCCACAGAGTATAGTGGATGACGAGGATAGCAGCCTGCAGACCGCCATGGAGGCATCACTGGACCTTCAGGGCCTGCACCGTGTGGCCAACAACTCTCAGCAGCAGTACGTGCGCTCACGTCCGGCGCCCTCGCCTGAGTCCATCAAGAGAGCCAAGGAACTGAACCTGGCAGAACTGGGCTTGCACCCACTCTTCAGTGAGATTGGCAGGGTGGAGTGGGTGAGGGTGGACTGGCCCTTTAAAACGCAGCCTGGTCTTACATACTTCCTGCTCCTGCAGGCTCGTGCTTTGAGGAGGGAGAGCTGCAGCGCCTGAGGCTGGTGGACAGCATTAAGAACTATCGTGCGCGCGCAGTGAGTGGACCTGGGCCACACAGGGGGGCGGAGCTTCCTCACGTGCCACGCTGGTCCTGTTGACCATTCGTGGGTCCCTCCCCTTGTCCTGGAGCGTTCCTGTGACCCACGGCAGGTCCGTGTGTGCTCACTACTTCCATCACTCAAAGATAGATCGGATCTCCTTAGGGATGTGGTGTGTTCTCTGCCTTCCAGAGGCCTGAAGAGCCATCCACCCCCAGCCTGAGTAGCCCCGGGCAGGCGTGTGCAATGGGACTCAGGTACAGAGGCAAGGAGAGCCCAACCAGGTGGCCAGTGGCACAAGCAGAGTGACACGGATAAACCAGTAACCACTGGTTCAAAGCCCAATGCCCTCAGTCTGAAGTCTGGGTTCTGGCTGTTCTTAGCTGTGTGGCCTTGGGCAAGACAGCCACTTACTTTCTTTCTTTCTTTCTTTCTTTCTTTCTTTTTTTTTTTGGTTTTCGAGACAGGGTTTCTCTGTATAGTAGTCCTGGCTGTCCTGGAACTCACTCTGTAGACCAGGCTGGCCTCGAACTCAGAAATCTGCCTGCCTCTGCCTCCCAAGTGCTGGGATTAAAGGCGTGCGCCTCCACCACCCGGCTAGACAGCCACTTTCTCTGGGCCTCCCTCTAAGTGTGCATTACGGATGTATAGGATCCCACCTCTCACAGTGAAGACCCTTAGAGGTCACAGCTGGCTTAGGGTAGGGCTGGAGTAGGTGGGTCGTAGTCAGTAAACGTGATGTCCTTTTGCAGACCATCTTTGAGATCAATGCCTCCAGCAAGGACCCAAGCAGCCAGATGATGCGTGCCAAGCGGCAGAGGGACCGAAAAGCTATTGCCAGCTTCCAGCACGGGCGTCAGGAAAAGCAGGAAGGCCCAGCTGGCCCAGTCCCCCAGAGAGAGCTGCCTCAGAAGGAAGAGGAAGAGGAGGACATGGCTGAGAATGTAGAGGTGCGGACTGCAGGGGCAGCTGGTGCTGGGGGATATGCAGCTAGGTCCCAGAAGCCCACGGGACAGGCAGTGGTGCCGTCCCATCTCCACATACTGTCTGTGGAAGTGGAGCACCATCTCAGCTTACAGTCTGCAGGAGGGGGTGTGGAGACGAAGGCAGGAGGACAGACACAAGTTCAAGGGCAGCCTAAGCTACAGAGTGGTACTGTCTCGAATAACCAAAGAGCTGCTTCAGCAGTTAGTCAGTTAAGAGCCCGTGCTCCACCCGGTGGCCTGGCTTACGCCTTTGATACCAGCACTTGGGCAGCACAGGCTTACGCATCTCTTGTCAGTTCAGGGCCAGCCTGAAAACAGCAAGTCTCCATACTGAGACTCTGTCTCAAAATCAACAAATCTGCTCTCACAGGGGATTGGTGTTCGGTTCCGTACGTCACATTACATGCTTACAACTGCCCGTATCTAGTTCCAGGGGATCCAGCACCCCTGTGTATGTACATACACACATACACCCAAAAATAAAATCTAAAAAAAAAAAAAGACAGCCCCTTTCCCAGATGTTGTGGCCTGGGCTGTAGCTAAGCTAAGTGGTTCAGCCTGAGGTCCTGTGGGAGAGACCCCCCAGGAGGTGGGGCTGGAGGATGGTATCTACCCACATGACGGTGGCTCCTCCTACTGCACTCCATCTCTCCTGTCTCGGTGAGGCAGGGAGAGCCATAGTCTGAAGGCCCAGCCTCAAAACCCTGGGTGCATCCCATTTGTACAAAAGGAGCCAGCACCAAGTGCAGTCAGGGCCGGGACCGGGCAAGGTAGCATATTGCCAGCATCCGCCCCGCCCCGCCCCGCCCCACCTGCCTGCCCTGCTCTCCAAGGCAGGGTCGCTGTGCGTGCAGGTGAGGACACAGGGAGATGTCTTCTGGCAGAGGACAAGGGAAGTCCTGGCCCCTTGGTTCTAGTGGGGCTCCTCAAAGCCGCAAGGGTAACTTTGTGAGCCTTTGCCTGCCAGGGTGTCTTCACGGAGGTTGTGGGCCACAAACGGCCAAGGCCAGAACCCAGCCAAGCAGCCAAGAGGCGGAGGAAGGAGACCCATCAGCGAGACCAGGAGTTTTATGTCCCCTACCGGCCCAAGGATTTTGACAGTGAGCGGGGGTGAGTGTGAGCTTAGGTCCCAGCGTCGGGTGGACAGAGGGTCTGGGCCCCATTAATCCTATTTCCCGCTTGAACCTGCAGGCTGAGTGTCAGTGGGGCTGGAGGGGCCTTCGAGCAGCAGGTGGCCGGTGCTGTCCTTGACCTGATGGGGGATGAAGCGCAGAATATGAGCCGGGGTCGGCAGCAGCTCAAGTGGTGAGTGATCCGCCCCTGTGCCATCAGGGGTGGCCTTCTTTGTCCCCTTTTGACTGCTCAGAGTAAGGTGGCAACTCCTTCGCTGCTCCTTACGCCTGCGTTGGGTAGCTGGCCTTTTCTGGCAGGCCTCTTAGCTGATATACCCACGGGGACTGGGATGCAGCTCCCCCGACACAGAAGGCTCGAATGTGATGTGGGGGTCGAGCCCCACGTCTCCAACCCCCATGCTCCTTGTGAGACTCGGGCTGTCCAGGGAAGGTGAAGAGGTGTTGAGGAACTGAGTGTCCATGTCCGCTGCAGACCCGGTGTGGCTGGCTCTTTTCCTTTAATCCTCTACTGACTTACAGTTGACACGGAAGTGAGGGAACGGGTTCCTCAAAGTAAAACCTCCCATCTCCCTTTCAGGGACCGGAAGAAGAAGCGGTTTGTGGGGCAGTCAGGCCAAGAGGACAAGAAAAAGATCAAGACAGAGAGTGGCCGGTACATCAGCAGCTCTTACAAGCGTGACCTGTATCCTGAGAGGCTGGGCTGCGGAGGGGCGGGGCCAGGCGGCTTCCTGCTGCTGCTCCTATAGGAGGGGCTGCATCTGGGGGCGGGGGCGGGCGTTCAGCTGCTGCTCCTATAGGAGGGGCTGCATCTAGGGGCGGGGCCAGGCGTTCAGCTGCTGCCTCTGTAGGAGGGGCTGCATCTGGGGGCGGGGGCGGGCATTCAGCTGCTGCTTCTATAGGAGGGGCTGCATCTGGGGGTGGGGCTGGGCGTTCAGCTGCTGCTCCTATAGGAGGGGCTGCGCCTGGGGTGGGGCCGAGTGGCTTCCTCAGCATCCCCTAATAAGCATCTTTTCCCCAACTTGAGTGCTACTTGTTAATTCCTTAATGAGGCTTTTAGCTACCAGAAGTGGAAGCAGAAGCAGAAAATTGATGACCGGGACTCCGAGGAAGAAGGGCCATCCAACCAGCGAGGCCCCGGGCCC
The DNA here is from genome assembly GCA_030674055.1 of Rhabdomys pumilio. Lineage (NCBI taxonomy): Eukaryota > Metazoa > Chordata > Mammalia > Rodentia > Muridae > Rhabdomys > Rhabdomys pumilio. The sequence continues at coordinate 31,549,097 of JANHMN010000023.1, read as the reverse complement.
CGCCGAGGTGGAAAGCGAGGTCGTAGTCAAGGTGGGCAGGGCAAGTGGTATGGTGTGAATAGGGAGAAAGCCAGGCACCGTGAGGTGCAGGGATGAACATGGGTCGAAGGCTGAGCTCCCCCAAAATCCCTGTGTTGACAGGTGCATCCCATCCCCGAGCGTCCAGTGCACCCACAGGCCGCATGCGCTCAGAACTCAAGACCAAGGAACAGATCCTCAAGCAGCGCCGGCAAGCCCAGAAGCAGCGCTTCCTGCAGCGAGGGGGCCTGAAGCAGCTTTCAGCACGCAACCGACGCCGCGCCCAGGAGCTGCGCCAGAGTGCCTTTGGCCGGGGTGCTCCCTCCAGGAAGGGCAAGATGAGGAAAAGGATGTAAGGAGCCAGACTTAGCCCTGGCGCTTCCTAGTAGCCCGAGTGTGGACATCAGGGACGTATTTCCATGTGCTGTCGGCAGATCCTTCCACAGGAGGCAGCTGCTTTTGACTGGGACACTGGATGAACACTTTAAGGATGCATAGGAGTCTAGCTATGGAGAGCAGGCACACCAAGTCCTGAGCCTGCAAGTCAGCTGCGTCCATCTCCATGCATTCAGGGTTCAGAGATCAGGGCCGTGTGGATGCCTCTGACCCAGTGTTGAGTTTCAGTGTAATAAACTTTACATTGTATCTGGTAGACCAGGAGTGTGTAGCTTCCTTAGGATGCTGGAAGGTATCTCAGATCTTGTCGAGGCTGACAGGAGCAGGTGACCGCTGAGGTGAGGAAGATGAGACTGGATCCAGTCGTCCAAGGCAGCTCAGGACCGCTGCAGGGTGGAGGAAGGCTGTGGTGGCATTGCCCTTCTGTACATGGAAGAGAGAACCAGCCGGCGCCATCCCTCGGGGCTTCCATTCTGCGGTGGCTTTCCCCACCTCTTGCTTGAGGATCGGAGGAGGGGGGAAGGGGGGAAGGGGTCAAGCATCTTCCAGCAGCTGGACCCCAGCACAAGCCAGGCACACACTGGTGTCTACCCTGTTGGGCCCGAAGAGCAGATTGGACCAACAATCATCTGCTCCTCAGACCCACTGTACATAGCAGGTGGCCATCTTGGAGTGCACTAGCCCTGTCTGAGCTTGTCCAATGTCCCCAGCCAGCTGGGAGAGGCCTGTCCCCAGTCTGTTGTGGTGGATGGAGTGACCAGCCCAGCTGTCAACCCCATTGTCCTACGTAAAACTGAGTTCATACTGAGTGTCCTGTGGAAGGCTCCCCATGGCGTGAGCCTTCTTGCCCAGGAGAAAGGATATTCAGAGAGTGGTTGTGTTGAGCCTGCACACCAAGAAATGTGGGACTTGGTCCTCAAGTCCCCTTCACTGCTCGCCTGGCTCAAAAGTGGGCGTGGGCTTATCCTGGGGACAGTTGGCCAGTGTGGCTGAGGCATTCATGATAAACAGCTTCACCTGGGGACAGGGATGACATGGCCAGGTTACATCCTTTCCCCCTCCCCCACAGAGGGAGACCCAGAGCAGGTGTGGGCCTGGAAACCCCACTGGAGAGGCACTGAATAGTGTCTAGACCAGCCTATTCAAAGTTTCCTTTGTTGTGTTTATTGGTAAAATACCACTCAAACTTGGCCCCTGTCCTCAGTTTCCTAAGTGTTGAAAATGATTGGGTATAACTCTGACAATTTGGGGCAGCAGGGGGTTGGGGGGGGTGGTTTCTATAGTCTTGACTGTCCTGGAAGTCACTCTGTAAACCAGGCTAGCCCCAAATTCAGAGTTCTGTCTGGTTCTGCCTCCTGAGTGCTGGGGTTAAAGGCTTGTGCTGCCTTGCTCAGCCACTGAAGGAAATCTTAACCAGACACTTTGCAGCTTTCTAGCTGGCTCCCTGCCAGCCTGGTGTCCCACCCACGTGAGGTCATGTTTCCCTTGGATCAGGCTAGTTACCTCATCTTTCATTTTGCGCTAGTTAACGGACACCTCTAGGACCCCTGCCATGAGCTGGAGGGAAGCTTATACTCAACAGCCTGTGGGAGCCTCTTCATGTGTATCGCCTGGGTAAACATTGAGGCCACAACTCAAAGAAGGAAAAAGAACAGCCATCCCTTGCCATGGCAGTGACAGTGAGGATGGTAACAGTTCTCTGCTCTGGCCAGCTGGACAGTGATTTTTGGCCTTGAGAGTGAGCAGGAGAGAGCCAGCACCTTCCTGAGTCTTCCTCACAGGATCAAAGGGATACAGAAGAGGGACTAACTCAGCTAGTCAGACACAGTGCCCAGCACACCTATAATCCCAACACTCAGGGGAGGGAGTTCAGAATCGTGAGCTACATCGTGAGAGTCTCGGGTGAGCCTGGGCTACATGCGACCCTGCCAGAGACTACCTGGTTCACATGACCCTGAGACCCTCCTGGATTTGGCATGTGTTATCACAAGGACCAGGGCAACTCATGATTGAACCATGGCCTCTGTGAATCTAACCAACGCTGTATGGGACACACAGATCCACTTGCAGTCCTGGTGGCGACAGTCCTGGCAGCTGAGTGTGGTTTTCTGGCTGCATAGTAGGGCAGTACTTGCAAAGGACCCTTAACCTCTAAGGTGTCCCAATAGTGGGCTTTCCCAAAAAGGAATGTTTACCAGTGAGTGCTACAGAGTATCTCACCTCCTCCAGCTGCCCCTCCATGTCCTCCATGTCCAGGGCTTTTCTCTGACCCTGTTTCAGGCGAACAAGCTGGTAGAGGTTGAGCACAGCCATCCTGGCGCGTCCTAGGAGCAGCGTCTTTTCCGATGCTGTGTTCTGAACTTCAGTCCACTTGGATTCCTGTGGAATGCATGCCCAGAACGCCACTAAATAGAGACCTGGCCCTAGGGTCCGGGAAGCCCTATATCTGCCTAACAGGTGTACCCAGTTGTTCTGCGGATCGGTGGCAAGCACTGTCTCTGGTGCCTCAACCCCCCTGGCTAGCCCAACGGGTGGGTCCCCAGGGACGCGCACCCACTGTTGCGTGAGCTCCCGAGCCGCCTCCAACTTCTCACACAGTCCTGTGCGTTGCTGATTCAGACGCAGTAGGTCATCCTGCTTCTCTTTCTGCAGACTGAGCAGCCTCCCACGGGTCACCTCCATCTCCACCTGCCGTCTGAGCTCTGCTTTCTTCAGTGCTGCCTGCGTGTCTACCAGGCTCTCAAAGCGTGCCACCAGGTCGGAAACCTCCTGAAACTGAATGAGGGGGACTCACATGGCCTGCAATCCTCCTCCCCTGCTCACCTGGCTTGCCAACACACCCTTGGCAGCGTCCTCAGTCCAAGTGTGCCATGGGACATCTCAGGCTCTGAAATGGATAGGAATTTGAGCTCGGTTCATGCCCTTCCCGCCTCCATGATCAAGCCTAGCTAACTAAGCTGGCTAGGCGCCACAACTTGTCATTGACACCACTTGTTGAGAGGGGGGGACTTTTTTGACTGATGCCTGGAATGCCAGCACTTGGGAGGCTGAGGCAGGAGGGTTGTCTCGAGCTCAAAGCCAGCCTTGACTATATATCAAGTATCTGGTTAGCCTGGGCTACAGAATGGGACTATCTCAAAGCTCTCCCCCTATTCCCCCACCCCAATGGAGCTGAGCATGGTGGAAGCACAAGCCCAAAGTAGTAATGAGTTGAAGGTGGTAGCCCACGCCCTTAATCCCAGCACTCCTGAGGCAGAGGCAGGTGAATCTCTGAGTTCAAGGCCAGCCTGGGCTGTACAGAGAAATACGGTTTCAGCAATTGTTTCCCTATTTAGGGAGTCCAAGACCAGTCTGGGCTATATTATTATGTCTCAAAAATAAAATAAATCAACCAAACCTGTCTCAATAAACCAACTAAAGACATACATTTCTCCCCCAAAATCTAACCTTCCACAAGTAATAAAATTTATATTATTGTCTGTCTTCATGCTGTCTGTCTCTCCTCTCCCTGCCCTCCTCTTCTCTCTCTCTCTCTCTCTCTCTCTCTCTCTCTCTCTCTCTCTCTCTCTCTCTCACACACACACACACACACACACACGCACACACGCACACACGCACACACGCACACCTGTTTAACTTCGTGGCCTTGAGTGTGAATGAACTTTCTGCAACTTTTTTTTTTTTTTTTGACATGTAAAATGGGCTCGGTGCTGCTTACATCGGGCACCCACTCCCGCGCCCTCTCCAGCACCCGCGCGCAGGGCTCCAGGCGCCGCACTTTCCGCAGCAGCCGCGCCCGCTTCAGCTGCAGCTCCTTCAGCTGTGCACGCAGCCGCACCGCCTCTGCGTCCAAGTTGCGCAATCGGTGCCGCTCCTCAATGGCTTTCCGCGCCGCACGCCAGCTCTCAACTTCCTGGGGGAAGGAGGGTGGCGATCAGGAAGCCTCAGAACTCTGGGGGGGTGGGGGGGGAGGCTTGCGGGGCTCTTCTGTCTCCACCAAACCACAACTTTTGCTCTCTAAGCCACCCGAGCTGAGATTCTAGGTCCTTGCACCTCCTCAGACCTCTGACCACCTGATCTGCACTCCTCCCGCCCCACCCCCGGGTCATCGTCCACGTGGCCTTCCTAGTTGGGGCTACTCTATAGAGTGTCAAGCAGGAGCCCCTGTAACCTGCCTCCGGGCCTCAGCCTCCACTGACCTTAAGCTGTTTGTCAAAGTTGACGACGGACCCCTTAAGAGCCTGCCCTTTCTGTTCCAGCTCTGTCCAGCGCTGGTTCACAGAATCCATAGTGCTGCGGAATTCCTTGGAGCGGGATGCAGTTAAGAGATGTGTATCTGCTCACACACAAAACCTTCTGGTGCAAACCTCCCCCACCCTCCCGAATGCTGTTCTCCCAACCTCTTTCCCTCTTGACACTCCATGTTTCCAGCTACCTGATTTCCTGAGCTTTTTTTTTTTTTTTTTTTTTTTGTATTTTTCTGTTTTGAATTGTGTGTATTTCGGGGAGGGGTGTGTGCATGTGAGTGTAGTGTCTTTAGAGGCCAGAAGAGGGCGCTGGATCCCCTGGAGCTGGAGTGCAAGCTGTTGGGAGCCACCTGATATGGGTGCAGGAAATTGAACTGGAATCCTCTGAAAGAGCCAGTGCTGTTAACTGCTGCCCATCACTCTTTGAACTTTGTCCTTGAATGCAGTCTTCCTCCAGGAAGCCTTGTCTGTCCGTTCCGTTGGTGAGTAGAGGTTCCCCCTAGAGTCTGACAACCTTTGCAACCTCCACCTGGCCACCTCTTTTCCTCTCCAAACTGTGAAACCCTGGAGGTCAAGGGTCAGTGTACAGCCCCGCACACAGTAGGTGTGCTCAATGCACACACGCACGTTTGTACCAAGTGTTCTCACACCATCTTCCTTTGACAGATGAGGACATCAGAGCTCAGAGTAGACTCACCCTAGACCCTAGATTGGGAGCCACCAGTGTATGTCTGAGGAACCCTCAAAGTTTAGCAACCGAGGCTCACCTTCTTCTGGGCCTGCAAACTCTGGTCTGTAGCTGCTAGCTCTTGCTTCTTCTCCAATATAAGCTGCAAGGCCGAACTGTCATCCCTATCCTGCTCCAGTGGCTTCCTGAAGGGACCCAAAGGGGAGGAGTTAATGAGGAGAGGGGGGCAGACTCCCTGGGGATGCCTGAGATGGCTGACTCACTACCTACAGAGTCAGTTTGCTTTTGTTTTAAAAGGTATCAAGCCGGGCAGTGGTGGTGCACGCCTTTAATCCCAGCACTTGGGAGGGAGAGGCAGGAGGATTTCTGAGTTCGAGGCTAGCCTGGTCTACAGAGTGAGTTCCAGGACAGCCAGAGATACACAGAGAAACCCTGTCTCGAAACAAACAAACAAACAAACAAACAAACAAACAAAAAAGGTCTCATGGAGGCCAGGCTAGCCTTAAATTCTTGATCAAGCCTCTACCTCTTGCGTGGTAGGATGACAGGCATGGGGCCAGCCCTCTGGATTTTCAATTTGTTCACAAGTTTGCTGTGTTCTTGTTCTGTCCAAGCAATGTCTTTGTCACAGAGGGTGCAACCATCAAGAATACAGACAGAAACCCACGTTCCTGGGAGCTGTGCTCCCCTGAGGACCACGAACAGCTAAAATGGACACTAATAGCATGCAGTGCCTGGACACAGTGAGCCCTGGGATATAGAAGTCAGTAGACCAGAAGCACTTTTTGACATGGAGTCGGGAAGTTTCTCTGATCAAAAGACACCGTTGTACTGACAACTTTAGGAGACAGAGTCCAGGTCAGCGGACTGGCTAAGAAACACCTAGACTCCCAGCGAAACACCCGAGTACATTAAGGAAGTCTAAAAGGAGGAAGGAGATGGCAGGTTGAAACTATAATCAGAGCCATCCAAGGTCAGACTGTGGCTGGTCATGGGGAAAGAAAACACTGGCCATGCCCCTGGCTGGAGCTGAAAACCATGGGAAAGTTTTGAGAGGAGGAGAAAACCCTTGTGACTGGCGTGAGGAGCTGGGGACTGGGAGTACTCAGTGGTGAGGCTTAATGTGCTTCAGAAAGAATGTTGTTCTGATCTAGGTGGGCATGATGGGGAGATGAGGATGGACCCATTCTGGGTTCAGCTTCACAGAGGACCTAATAGAGCAGGGCAGGATGAGAGAAGGTGACCTCAGCACCTGGAAGGATGTCACTCTGAGGGATGTCTGCAGGACAACCAAGTAGGATGATTTGGGCAGGTTCCTGCTCTGACCACACACAATGAAAACATTTCTCTGTGGGGTGTGGTCCAAGAGTGGCTATGGGAGCTTGGCTCTCCCCAGGGCGATGGGAGAGAGTCAAAGAGAGTCTGACATCTCATTCAACAAGGCTCATCCAGCTCTGCATCAGAAGGGTCTGACCATCCCCCCCCCCCCCCCCCCCCCCCCCCCCCCCGTTCCCCTCCCCCGGGGGCCCAGCTTGACAGATACAGGTCCCACTGTCTGGAGGCAATGCATTACAGAGCTGACATTCTTAAAATGCAGCTTCTCCGCTGGACAGCAGCTCACAGGAAAATCCCTTTTCCACCCTGGTTCAAGGATTTTATCTCTGTGAGATACTGGCCAAGGCTGAGGGCAGGAGCATGCTTGCCATCTCAGAAGCTGAGAGCCCAGGGCTGCTGGCCAGCTCAGCTCTAACTTGCTTACCGAGACCTGGGAGGGGAGACCTTTTGGTTTATACATTCTCTTAGGACTTTTGCATCCCACCCCAAAACTGCCCAAAGGAATGGAGCTGCAGGGACCCCAGAAAAAGGGATGAGCTCTCTGCTTGCTCTCCCTCTATCTTCCCCACTCATCCTCTCTTGGGCCACTCACAGCAGCCGTTTCTCTTCGAAGGCCAGCCGGAAATACTCCTCCCAGGCCACTGCCATTATCCCACAGGTGTCTCCAGCCACCTTAGCAAAAGCAGAGGGATTGCTCTGTCTGGAACTCCCAGAAGCCCAAGGCCTAGCAAGCCATGGTTGCCACGGCAGCTAACAGTACACAATCTGTTGCCAGGCAGCAGCCTAGGACACACTCCTGACAGGGACAGACAGCAGCCAGGAAGAGAGGCTATCCTCTAATCTAAATTTGGAGGTAGTGGACGGGATGTGGGTCCTGGATCAATATTTCCTTTTCTGGGAGTGAGGGGGCTGTGTCTAGCTAAGCCTCTTCTCAGCGGGGTACAGTTTGGCGTCACTATGCAAGAGCTTGCTCCTTCATCCACACAGGAGAATAATAGGGACTGGACTGGGGCTCAGGGCTATAGCTCTCTCCTGTCATTGGGAGACAGAGGCTGGTGACTGTGAGTTCCAGGACAGCTAGGGCTACACAAAAAATTCCTATCTTGAAAAAAACAACAACAAATTTATTACATGTATTTAGTGCATCTCTCTCTCTCTCTGTGTGTGTATGTGTGTGTGTGTGTGTGCACGCGCGTGTACACCCTGTGAGACTTGTTTCTCTCTTAACCTCATAGGACCTGGGGATTGAGCCTCCTGTCACCATCTCACAAATGCTGTGACTACAGGCACGCTGATAGCTTTATGTCAACTTCAGACACGCTAAGAGTCATCTGAGAGGAGGAAAACCTCAACTGAGAAAATGCCTCCAGAAGATGTACCCCCGCCCCCCCCAAAAAAATGTCTACCAACTGTAGACAAGCCTGTCAGTCATTTCTTAATTAGTGATTGATGGCTGCGGGCCACGCCCACTGTGGGTGGAGCCATCCCTGGGCTGGTGGTCCTGGGTTCTATAAGAAAGCAGGCTGAGCAAGCCATGGGGAGCAAGCCAGTAAGTAACAGCCCTCCATGGCCTCTGCATCAGCTCCTGCCTCCAGGTTCCTGCCCTGATTGCCATTGGCAATAAACAGTTATATAGAAATGTGATTGAATACAGCCTTTCCTCCCAAGTTGCTTTTGGTCATGGTGTTCCATCACAGCAGTGGAAACTCTAACTAAGACAGCTACACGGCTCAATTTAATTGATTGGTGGGTGTATGGTAAGGTCTCACTGTGGAGCCTAGACTGGCCTCAGATTCATGATGCTTCCACAGCCTCACGCATTGTGATTCCAGCGCTGTGCCAACCTATACTTATTTGCAAAGCCTGCATTGCTTAAAACCACTCCTAAGGAGTTTTGTTAGGGGATATTTTTAAAAAGCGATCTAAAATAACCCACGTTCTCCCTTTGGAGCATTTTGCATTAAATTACCCACATTATCTTTCCGTGTAACCTGATGTGAGGCTTCAGCAAGAAACATGAGCTCATTTTTCTTAATTAAAAAAAATGGAGGTGTAATTTCTACCTCCTGAAATTCACCCCTTTTTTTTCTCACACACGTTTTTATGGGCCGTGGCAAATGTGTAAAATTGAGTAGCTACCTTACCTAAGACAAAACCCTCAAGACTCTGGGCCCACTTGTAATCTGACTTGGATACATCCTGTGATGGTGCATATCTGTGATCCCGGTATTCAGGGGGCTGAGGCAAGAGGGTGGAGAGTTCAAAGCCAGCCTGGGAGACATATCGAGGCCCTGTCTAAAACAGAACAGGAGGTAGAAATCCGGGCTATGCTGGGCCATAATGCAGGTTCAAGGCCAGTCTGGGCAGCCTACTAAGATCTGGTCTCCAAAGGAAAAGTAATAAAAAATGAGGGCTCGGGATGGAGCTCAGAGTATTGGTTAAGTGTGTGTGTGTGTGTGTGTGTGAGAGAGAGAGAGAGAGAGAGAGAGAGAGAGAGAGAGAGACAGAGACAGAGACAGAGACACAGACAGAGAGAGAGACAGAGAGACAGAGAGAGAGACTGAGGCAGACAGAGAGACAGTCAGAGAAACAGAGAGACAGAGAGACAGACATACATACACACACACATACAGAGGGAGACAGAAAGAGAAACAGAGAGAGAGAGACAGAGATGCAGAGAAACAGACAGACAAAAAAGACTCATACAGAAAGACACAGAGACAGAGAGACAGACAGACAGAAAGAGAAAAAGACACAGAGACACACACAGAGAGAAACAGACAGATAGACAGAGACATACATACACAGAGACAGACAGACAGAGACACAGAGGGAAAGACAGACAGAGACAGAGAGACAGACAGACACACAGAGAGACAGATGGACAGAGACACACATACAGAGAGAAAGAGACAGAAAGAAGGAGACAGAGAGATAGAAACAGAGAGAGAGAATCCTTTGTGATTGTCCCTTTTCTAGAATGTCAAAATTAGTATAGCACTCAGGGATAGAGGGCTTGTCCAGCATTCTCGAGACCTTGGGTTCCACCCTCAGTACAGAGGTGACACCCAGCGGTCTGAATCTGTCCGCCTTCTTTTAGCAACATTGCTGTGGAGACAGCCCCGTCTTGTTCCTGGGTGAGTAGTACTTATAGTATGGTTATTTTTTTGTCAACTGGACACAAGCTAAAGTCATCTGGGATGAGGAGCCTTCAGTTGAGGAAATGCCTCGTTTGACCTGTGAGGCAGTTTCTTAATTAGTGATTAACAGGAAGGGCCCAGCCTACTGTGGGTGGTACCACCTCTAGGCAGGCTGAGCAAGTCACAGGGGAGCAAGCTGAGCAGCTTCCTGCCCTGACTTCCCTCAGTGATGGATCTGAGTTGTCAGATGAAGGAAGTCCTTTCCTCCTCAGGATGCTTTACACCACGGTAAAGCATGGTAAAGCATTGGTTTTTTTGTTTGTTTTCTGAGACAAGTTTTCTTTGTCTGTCCTGACTGCCCTGGAACTTGCTTTGTAGACCAGGCTGGCCTCGAACTCACAGAGATTTGCTTGCCTCCGCCTCCTAAGTGGTGGGTTTAAAGGCCTGCGAGACCACCACCTGGCATGGTCGCAGTGTTTTATCAAAACAATAAAAAGCAAGCTGGACTGGCTATGGACACTGTGTGGCCTCTCACTTCAGTCCTTGAGTGGAGGGCAGCTCAGATGCTTCTCATTCACAGCCCTAGTGTCCTGGGTGGGCTTTGTGTCATTTGGATCGCGTGTTCCTGTCCGCAACGCACATGATCCTGCAACCCAGCACGCTGAGCCGCACTTAAAGGTTGTTTCCCATCATCCATTGTGCCAAGACAATCAGCTTCTTGTTTTGTTTTGCTTATACACAGGGTTTTATGTATCCCAGGCTGGCCTTAATATAGCTGAGGATGACCTTAGACACCATTATTTATTATTTATTATTTATTATTTATTATTATTATTATTATTATTATTATTATTATTATTATTATTATTATTTTGTTTGTTTGCTTGCTTGCTTGCTTTTTGAGATAGAGTTTCTCTGTGTAGCCCAGGCTATCCTGTCCTGGAACTCACTCTGGGGATCAGGCTACCCTTGAACTCAGAGATCTTCCTGCCTCTGCCTCCCAAGTGCTAGAATTAAAGGCATGCACTACCATTGCCCAGCTTAAACATTTATTTATTTATTGTGTGGCTTATGGAGCAACTTCTAGCACATTTGTGGAGGTCAAAGGTTACCTCAAGCTGGCTCTTTTGCTTTACAATGTGGGTTTGGGCATGGGGTAGGAATTGGATTTAGGTCATCAAGCTTGGTGGTGAATGCCATTATTAGATGGGCCATCTCATTTCCCCTCCCTCCCAGCGTCTCTCACTGAGCTGAGGGTCTCAGAGCTCCTCCTGGGATTACAGGTGCTCCATACTCTGCCTGGATACTTGGTGCTACAGTCCGATCTCAAGTCATTACACATCCACAGAGAGCGATTCTCTGAGTGAACAATCTCCCTCGACTCAGCTCTCCCCCACCCCAGCCTCCCTATTTTGAATTCTGGAATTTGGGAACACGTTATTCCACAAAACAGAATAAATGTTCCGATACTTGGAACAAAGGAGGGTGGCTGAACAGAAGAGGGTGGCAGGAAGAAAGTCAGAGCAGAAACAGAGATGGGAGGGGCTGGAGGCCTTGAAAGCAGGAGGACCTGAGTTTGGATCCTTAGTGCCTGGAGAAAAAGCTGGGCATGGCAGAACACGGGAGCCCCGTAATCTCCATGCTGGGGAGGTAAAGCTGGGAGGATCACTGGGGTTCCCTAGGCAGCCAGCCTGGATGGATGGATGAGCTCCCAGGTCAGTGAGAGAGACCCTTATGTCTCAGAACATAAGATAAAGAGTGACTGAGGACCACCAGACATGGACCTCTGTCACACACACATACACACACACACACACACATACGTGCACACATACATGCACACGTGCACACATGTGCACACACTCACATACACGCACACATGTGCACACACTCACATATGTGCACACACACATACACACGTGCACACACACATGCACAC
>JANHMN010000023.1:31521769-31537324 GCA_030674055.1 Rhabdomys pumilio | reverse complement strand
CACATATGTGCACACACACATACACACGTGCACACACACATGCACACATGTGCACACACATGCACACGTGCATACACACATGCACACATGTGTACACACTCACATACGTGCACACACATGCACACGTGTGCACAATACACTCATATACTTTCACACATGCACGCACACATGCACATAAGTGCACTCACACTCATACACATTCATACACATTCACATGTGCATGCACAAACACACACACATGCACACAGGTACACACACGCACGCACACACACACACACACAGAGTTATTTCCTAGTTCCTCCCGCTGTACAGCAGGGACCGGGAAAGCGATATAGGAAGATGTCTGATGACAGAACATCCTGCTGCTGCAGGCTCTTTTGTGTGAGGATTAAAGCAGAGAAATCGCTCTCATAATTCCCCATGGAAACGTGACTGTTTGGAAACTTGGGTTGTTATTGCCAATCCCCGTTTCTGGGAAGGCCGGACAAACAGCTTAATTTTAGCTCCTTTAGCTCCGGGATGTAGAGTCTTAGCTTGACTGACTCCATTTTGAGTTTTAGCCTGGTTTAACAGCCACCACTTCCTGGAATATTTACTAGCATCGTATTCTAGCCCACGTTGTCCCCCTCCCTCCTCCATGTCCTGTCTTGTGACAACCCCTTGCTCCCCTACCCAGCCCCAGCCAGCACCATCAGCACAGATTTACCAGCTCAAAAATGTTGGACAGGGGCTGGAGCTGGAGCCTAACAGGTAGGAGGCTTGCCTGCCATGTACAAAGCCACGGGTTTAAGCCCCAGCACTGTACAAACCCTGTGTTGTGACCCGTGTCATACCAGACCTTAGGAGGATCAGAAGTTCAAGGTCATCCTTGGCTACATATTGAGGTCAAGTTCAGCCCAGGCTACCTGAAACAGCAGCCTAAAAACAAAACAAGTTATAGGGGCTGGAGAGATGGCTCAGCAGTTCAGGGCACTGGCTGACATGGCAGCTCACAACCAACCATCTGTAACTGCAGCCTCAGGGAATTAGACACACTCTTCTGGCCTCTGTAGGCATCAGCACACACGTGGGACACAGACAGACATGCAGACAAACACCACATAAAATAAAAATAAATCTTTAAAAAATATATATAGGGCTAGAGAGATGGCTCAGGGGTTAAGAGCACCGACTGTTCCTCCAGAGGTCCTGAGTTCAATTCCCAGCAACCACATGGTGTCTCACAACCATCTGTCATGGGATCTGATGCCCTCTTCTGGTGTGTCTGAAGACAACTATGTTATACTTACACACATATCATTTTGATCTATATGTAGTGATGCCTTCTGTGTGTGTGTGTGTGTGTGTGTGTGTGTGTGTGTGCACATGAGAACACATGTGCACATGGAGGTCACAGGTTGACATTAGGTATCTTTCTAGATCATTCTCTGTCTTACTGATTGACACAGGTCTTCCAGACTTAGGAGTCTGCCTGTCATTACCACCCTTAACACTGCAGTTACAAATATGTGCCACTTTATCGAGCTTTTTATGTGTGGGCTAGGATCCGAACTCAGATCCTTGCGCTTATGCAGAAAGCCCTTTTCTGACTGAGCCATCTCCCTAGCCCACTTTTGCAAATGTTTATTGGGTACCTACTATGCGTCCTACACTGTTACAGATCCCAAAGATACATCAGCTCTCAGAGCCAAGCCAAACCTGTCCTCAGGGGCTCACAGACATGTGCCACAGGAGGACAGATAAAGCAAAGGATTCTGGGGAAAAGTCACCGCACTGCTATGAGGGTTCCTGGAAGGGGGAGGCACTTGAAAAAGTCACACGCAAACAGACTTGAAGGACCCAAGAGTTGAGCCTAGCAGAAGTCTAGAGTGGTCTGGATAAAGAGCACAGCATGTGCAAAGGTCCCGTGGCAGCAAAGGTCCCGTGGCAGCTAAAGAAGGAAGATCCTGGAATTGGTGTGTGGGATTCAGACAGGAAGGGGTCAAGGCTAGATCAGGCCACAGAGGGTCCAGACCTGTCTTATGGCTGACTCAGGAGGAGCTAGAGGATTAAGGGACTCTCTTGAGGATCTGGAATTAGTTTTGTTTGTTTGTTTGTTTTTTAGAGATAGGGTCTTGCTCTGTGGACCCGGCTGGCCTCAAAGTAGCTGCAATCCTCCTGCCTCTGCCTCCTGAGTGCAGGCATTCCAGGTGTATTCTATCACACCAGGCCTTCTGGTTTGTCTGTTTGCAGATAGCCACCTCAGGTCTGGGATTGCACATGGCTGAAGGTCAGGCCCCAGTTCTTAAGGCACCGGCTTGTCTTCAGCTGTGGAGGGCTGTTCCTTTAGCTGCACACAGTCATTGCCTTCCCAGGCCTCAGAACTCCCCTCTGTTGTTGCCTGGGAAGATGTGTCTGGTTGGTTTGGACTCCTCTGCCATGCGGTGAACTGGGCCCTTCTGCCCATCTCTGTCCCTGTCTAGGGTGGGGGAAGGGGGACGTTGGTTTGAGTTGTGTGCTGAGTGACAGCAGGGACACTTTCCCAGCTGTCCTTGCCCTTGGCCACAAACCCACAGGCTCTGGAAATATCCACGGTCCCCTCCCTCGGCCTCACGGTCCAGTGACTTCCCTTCCTACTACTACGTTCCAAGGCATGGGTGGAGGAGGCCATCGCTGACCTGTTTCCTGGGCAGGCGGCCTGGGGAAGGGGATGATGGTATGCCAATCCGGCACACACTTTCCGCCGTGACTGCCTGTCCCCCGTGGCATCTTGCCCAGAATTTCGCCCAGCCATCACAAACTGGGCTTTGTGTCTGGAGACAAAGACCTCACTCTCATCCCTGCCTCACCTGTGCCCGAGTCCTGTCAGCCCTACCCCAGTCCTGGCTTCAAGCAGTTGTCTCCCTAGGATGGGAGACTGACCCCTATCAGGGACAGGCCTGCCACTGGGTGTGGAGAAGGAGGTGTACGAGGCAATACTGAGTTGATGAAGGTCAGGATACCATCCTGGGCACCTTGGGGACAGAGAAGTAAAAGTCAATGGAACAGAGTCACAGGAACGCCGGGCTCTGGTTCCTGGTGGCTCCTACCTATCGTGTGTTTTGAGTCTCTGTGCCAAGGGTGGCGTGAATCAGACATTGTCCCTGACATTTAGACGAGAAGACTGGTGGGTAAATCACCACAAAACAAGCCATCAGGAAGCCAAGGTCATGAATGTGTCTGATGGGCCGTGGAGAAGGACTTCACAGTCCTCCCTGACTTCCCACCTCTCTGCCCTGGGCTTCCCAGATTCTGGGTGCCAAGTGGCAAGAGCTGAAAGGCAGAAATGTCTTTTAAAAACTAAAAGAAGGGGCTGGAGAGATGGCTCAGTGGTTAAAGGCACTGATTGCTCTTCCAGAAGTCCTGAGTTCAATTCCCAGCAACCACCTGGTGGCTCACAACCATCTGTAATGGGATCTGATGCCCTCTTCTGGTGTGTCTGAAGACAGCTACAGTGTATTCACATACACGAAAGGAAGAGAGAAAGAAAAGAAGGAAGGAAGGAAGAAAATCAAACAACAACAAAAAAATTGAAGGAAATATGAATTAACCTTTGGAATTTTTGTTTTTCTTTTTCAAACAGATTCTCAAGATGTAGCCCAGACTGGCCTCAAACCTATATAGTCTTTCTTTAAATAAAAATAGAAAGCGTGTACATGCATCGGGTGTCTGCTTGTATTATTCCTTCCACCCCCTCTCTCTTTTGAGATAGGCTCACTCATTGACGTTAGGATAGGGTGCTCTGCTCAGAGTCTGTGAGCTTCTCTGGGCCCTAGTGAAGTGTGTCACACACAAGGGTGAGGTGCTGGTTTCAGCCAGGTCTGGGCAATGAGCCTATAAGGGCGGGCAGAACTCTGATCTTGGGATCTCTCTGCTTGGATTAAAAGAACAAAAAACAAAATCCAGATTCCCCCAGATCTGCCATCTAGAACGGGAACTTCCTCCAGCTAGCTAGAATGTGGCATGCCCTGCATCCCTGGAATTGGGGGCTGGGGCTGGTCCTCTACTTGGACACATCCTCAGGACCCAGCCTTGGTGTTAAGGCCACTGGGCTTTCCAGACTCCAGAGTGAGCTGGGATTCTTCATGATGGCCATGACACTTAGTGGGCACTTGCTGTATACCCGGTGTGCTGAAGTCTCTGGGATTCTTCATGATGGCCATGACACTTAGTGGGCACTTGCTGTATACCCAGTGTGCTGAAGTCTCTGGGATTTTTCATGATGGCCATGACACTTAGTGGGCACTTGCTGTATACCTGGTGTGCTAAAGTCTCTGACATTTCCTCCTGCATTCAGCAAAATGGATGCTGTTATCAGCTTCAACTCACACAGGAAGAAACAGAGACATGGAGAGATTAACTCACCTGCCTGAGGGCACCCAGTGCTGGGTGGGATTCACTAAGAAGACCCCTTCCTTAGACCTTCAGCTAGAACTTTCCCCACCTAAGGCTTTATTTATTGAGAGGTGTGGCCCAGGCTGGCCTTGAATTTACCAAGTAGCCAAAGATGAACTTGAGCTTCTAATCCTCCTGCCTCTGTCTTCCAAGGGTTGGTTTTACAGCTGTGTGCCAGCATGGTTCTGGGGATGGAACACAGGGCTATGCATACACAAGCATGCTACCAACTGAGCAGCAGCCCCAGACCTTTATTTATTTATTTATTTATTTATTTATTTATTTATTTTAGAAAGGGGTCTGCCTTTGTAGCTCAGGCTAGCCCAGATGCCTTTGTAGCTCAGGCTAGCCCAGACTTCATGATCCTTCTGGCCTAACCTCCTGTTCTGCCATTACAGGTGTGCACCGTCACATCCCAGCTTCACCTAAATGTCTACGTGACAACTGTAGCCTTAGATGCTAAACAGTGCAGAGAGCTAGCAAGGACTGTGTCTTTTCCCTTAAGAAGCTTGGGGTGGGGGTGGGGGAGCTTCATAAGCACCTACTGTGTACTTAGAACAGCTGGAACAGCTGGTCTCATACTAACCATGTTAAGGGGACGTGATTGGGTCTCATGTGAAACTGATGGCTGCCAGGACCTCTTCTTTCTGTCTTGGCTGGTAGCTCCCAGCAAGTCTTATACTCTCTGCCTGTCTTTTCCCATTTGGGTCCTGCATAGGGGTTGTCTGAGAAGGATTCCAGCCTCCTGCCCGTTTTAGCCTGTTTCTTAGAACAGCAGGAAGTAGTCAGGGAGGGTCATGTAGAAAAATTAGAGATCATGGCCCCTGTGCCAGAGGACCTGGTGTCAAGTAGGAGGGAGGTGACAGAGCTGGCTTCTTGGAGGCCTAGCTGGACCTGATAGGTCTGTGTGTCAAGAATTGGGAAAGTTGGAAGGTGTTGCTTCCTGTTAACTTTGGAATGTGGAGTAATGATGGCTATGTGACCATTTGGCCAGTATGTCACAGAATCTGAGGACTCCATCAGGGTCCCCTAGGACCTGGATGACTTGTCTGAGATCTCTGTAACCTTAGGGGCAAAATATTCAGGCAGAGGTGTCTGCTCAGGTGTGTGTGTGTGTGTGTGTGTGTGTGTGTGTGTGTGTATGTGTGTGTGTGCAAGGGAGCCACCCTTCTTCCTTCCTAGGGAAATGTGGAGTGACTGCTGCAGATGGTGGTAGGTGGGGTGGGGGTGGGGGTGAGGTTGCTGTAGTTTTGGACTCAACCCTGGGTCACTCCTGGGTTGGCCTGCTGTGCCCTTCCCAGAAACCCACTGGGATAGAATTCCAGGGCACCAGCTCACTTCCATCTGGGCTGGGTGCTGGCTGGAAAGTGAGGGGAGGGAAGGGGATTCAGACCACTAGGTGAGTCCTACTCCAGGAACCAGGCAGTGCTCCCAGAGCTAGGCGAGTGCTCCAGGGGCTGGACAGGTACTCCCAGAGCTAGGCAGGTGCTCCCAGTCCTGCCAGTCTGGGCAGTAGCAGGTGACCTCATTCTGCATTGCCGTGGGTGCCCGGCCCTAAGTTGCCCTTGCCAGCCTTTCTGAACACTCTCCAGTTAGTTAAACCACAGACTCCGAGAGGAAGGTAGCTGTGCCAGCGTCTACCCTGGGACGAGCCTTCTGTTCACATGATCCCATTTAAGACTTGTAAAGGCACAAAGCATCTTGGGAACAGAGGAAAAAGGAAGAAGAGCTTTGCGTGGGGTGGAAGGGCCTCCTGAAAACCTCGCCAGGAGATGTGACATTTAAGACACACCTTGAAGAAGAAGAAGAAGAAGAACAAAAAAAAAACCCTGACTACTCTGTGGTTGATTAGGTGTCTCCCACTGCTCTGAGGCCCGTGTGGGAGTATCTCATTTAATTCTTTCTAACCCCTGTGAATGAGACACGTGTCGTGCTCACTGAACAGATGAGAAAACTGAACTGAAGCACAGAGAGGTTAAGTGACTGAGTCATCCACGACCAGCACGCATTACCAAATCTACCAAATGGGAGAGTCAGAACTCAAACCCAGGGAGGAGACTTCTGGCAAGTGACCCCCACCTCTCAGAACTCCAGCTTGTGTGTGTGTGTGTGTGTGTGTGTGTGTGTGTGTGTGTGTGTGTCTTTGTTTGGTTTTTCGTTTTGTTGTTGTTTTGTTTCTAAATCCATAGATGGAGGGCACACATGGTGTACAGAGTTGCTGAGGGCTCGAAACTGAGATAATCCCCGTGAAAGGCTCAAGCCGTGCCTGGCACACGGTTAAGTGTTCGAGGATTGCAGATGGCTCTTATCGTGTCGCCCGGGCGGTGTTATCTCCGCGCCTCCCCTCCCCCTGCGGCCGCGGCTTCCTCCCCCGCAGTGGCAGCCGGTGACGTGGGAGCCTCCGCTGGCACACTCCGGGTTTAATTGGAGCCGAAGAGACGATGCAAGGGGATGTTCGAGGTCCCTCCCTCCACTCGCATCAGACCCCCCCAGGGAGCGTGCGCCGCCTGCCGCCCAGAGAGAGTACTGTCCCGGGACCCCGAGGCTGGTGTTGGGGTGGCAGGTGGCGGAGGTGGGATAGGTGTGGAGGTGCTAGGTTGAGGGCAGGCAGGAGACACCCTGGGTTCTTGGAGGGCCCAATAGCAGCTCAGTAACAGCCTACCGCCCTGCCTGACTGCTTGCGCCTCCTCTACCCCCACCCCCTAACCCATAGCGCCTGGGGGTCCCAGACTGAGTGCAGTGGTCTGGGGTGCCAGCAGGGGGCGCTCGCGTGGGGCTCAGGGCGGGCGGGGCAGCTGCGGGGGGCGGGATCGGGAGGGACCTCCCGGGCTGCAGACGCCAGGCTCAGCCTGCCCAGATCGCAGCGCACAGCTACCTGTAGCTCTGGACGCATGTCCCCTTCCGGGACCCAGCACTTCTCCCTCCTAGCCCTGCATCCAATCCACTCGCACCCCAGACCCGGACCCGTGGGAACCCGCGGACAGCGTGCTTGGCCCGCAGCTGATGACATGTAGGGTCACCTCCTGGTCCAGCCTCGGAACCTCGGTAGACTGCTTGCCTGGAAAGTTTGGGACTGTACGCCATGGCCAAGAGCGGCTCGCTGAGTATCCGCGTGGTGGAGGGACGGGCGCTGCCCGCCAAGGACGTGTGAGTCCCCGGGTGCCCACTGGGGTGCGTAGAAGGGTTGTGGGGAGCCCTGACTAGGACCCGCTGTTGAGGATCCGCCCTCCCTGTTCTGTGGGAGGGGGTGCCCAGGCGTAGCAGGTACCGCACCCTGTTCCCCCCACGCCCCCAGAAGGAGGGTGTCTTTGTTCTAGGATGTCCCCAAGTGGGTCTTCCAGGACAGGTTAAGGGATCTCTGGACTGGGTACTCTTAGAGCGATCCCTTCCTTAGCTCCAGCAGGTGTTGGAGGTGGGGCTTCTTCGAGAGACAGAAGAGGCTATCCAGAGACCAGGGGTAGTGCCCCCGAGGACTGTGGTGCAGATGGACCCCGAGATTTTTCATGCCTCAGGGGTGTTTAGGTTTGCAGAGCTTCACCGGGTGGTCCTCTAACCCGAAACCTCGGTTTTGTACCTGCAAACCTAGGGTGGACTGTCTCAGATGCCCAACTGCTCTAAGAGACACTAGCATGTGCCACATGTGATGGGACTGGGGGCGCTGGGCTCCTCTGCCCTTGTCCTTGGCTCTGGTTCTGACCAGCAAGTGCTGACTCAGCACAATGGGGCTGAGGGGCGGGGAGGAGGGCGGGCGGAGGGAGCAGGTTCCCTCTCCTGCTTGGTCCAAAGCCAGAAGGGGCTCTGGAGGTGTCAGCACCTGAGACAGGTGTCAGTATCCTTGGGAGGAGGTGTGTTGAGTGACCTTGAACCTGCCTCTTGCTGGCCTTTGGTGTCCCATCTGGGTAGTGTAAAGCTGAAAGAGCGGCTGTTCGATCCTGTGTCCAGCTGGGGGTGGGGGTGGAGGACACTGGCTAGGAGGTCAGCTGTGGAAAAGTGAGCAGCCATGGGACCTGGAGACATTCTTTGGGGCAAAGTCCCAACTATCAGAGCTGCAGATTCTGCATCTGTCTTTGATTTTGGGGGAACCTCCTTGATACCCCCACAACACTGAAGTTGTGCCAAGAGGGGAGCTGTTTAGAGTAGTTTTAGTACCCCATCTTCTTGATTAGCTACAGCAAACAAACACACACCCGAAGTAAAAGCTTTGAGCTACCTTCTTCAAGATGTCCCTGAGCCTTGGAGATTACAAAATCCAAGGGACGGGAATGGAGGTTTGGCAGTTGGTAGCTGGTGGAAGGACCTGTCTGGAAACAGGGCTGTTGCTTCACTGAACTCCAGCTGGTCCTCCAGTCTTGGGAGAGAGTTATAAGCTGGCGGCAGATGTTGCCACTGGGCTAGGACACAGGCTCAAGGGCTCCCTGCTCCTTCTGGAAAGGGTTTGGGTTCTTTTTGCATCTTGGCTCACTCCTCTGCCTCCAGTTTTCTGACCAAGGTAAGCTCTGGGGTGGACTGTGGCCCAGAGCAAGACTGAAGAGGTATCACTTGTGGCCTGCTGGGCACCCAGCCTCAGTTTCTCTCGTGGTCATCTCTCTTCTTTAAAAGGGATCTTCTCAGAGCAAGCTGGGGCTGGGGGGTAGTCCTTTGTCTGCGAGTGATATCTTCTGATTCCCTCTTCTAAATCAAAGGGCTTAGACTCAGCCTGACCGTCGAGGTTTAAGTGGGTGGCCAACCCTGTCAGTCATTAATGAGGGATTACGGTGGGCAGGTATCATATTTAACACTTTCTACGGCCAACTGGTGTCTGTTTTACACGTAGAGAAACTGCGAACCAGAGAGGCAGTTACGGTCATAAGATCACACAGCTGGGGTATTATAAACACCAACGACTTTAATGTACGACTATCACCGGGTGGGCAAGAAATGGTTGAGGGTTACATTTCCCATGCTTGACTCAGGCAGGGGCCATGGGAGAGGCCAAGAGTTTGGGAGAGGTCAGGGCCTGGGAGAGGCCAGCTCTGCCTGCCGCCCTGGCCCCTACCTGATAGGGGCCTGATAAGGCCATGTGCGTCACGGCCCTGGAGCAGATGTGTTGAACCTTGCTCCCTTGAGGGACCTGGGGTCTAGGTTGCCTGGGAGAGGCTGTATCTCCAAGCCTCCGTGCCAGCTGATCTCAGTCGGTTTGGGCTATGTCTGCTCTGGGGAGGCTGAAGAATGAGGTAGAGAAGCTTTGGAGGGAAACTGAGGGTCAGGAAAAGACCCAGCCAGTTAGCCAAGGCCCAAGTTGCAGCCAACGCCCCTGTTCCCTGTGGTTGGGTGTGTGGGTGGCAGAGAGAAGGCAGTCAGAGGAGCTGAGGGGACATGATGAGACCTTGGCTGAAATCTTGTGGGTACCATCCGTCTCACCTATCTCCAAGCGGATTGCTCTCCACTCATCCACTCATGCTGAACCTTCCCTGCAGGACCACCCCCAGACGAAGTAGATACAGCTGGCACCACAAGAGGAGGGGTCACAGTTCAGGGACTGTAGGAAGGTTTAGAGACCAACAAATCACACAGATAACTCCATGCAAGATGAGTTAGGTTCCGAGGGGCAGTATTTATTTATTTACACGAGGCTTGCTCTCACTAGCTCTTGCTATGTTGTCCAAGCTGGTCTTGAACTCCTGGATTCAGATAAACCTCGTGATTCAGCCTCCCAGGAGCCGGGACTGTGGGCATGGCTCCTCCCAAATAGCTTGGAGGGTCAGTTTAGACAGTGGTCCTGAGAGCTGGCCTTTGAGAGTGAGGTAATGGAGGCAAGTAGACAGCCTGGGGTTTGCTGGTGACTTTTATTATAAAGGGGTGGTAGCCTAGGGTTTGCTGATGACTACTATTATAAAGGGGAGGTAGGTGGGGCTGGCTTTGCCAGGAAAATAGCACATGTCTTTTGGGATTTGGTTTTGTTTTGTTTTTCCTACCGGGGATGGGACCCAGGGTTTGAACATGCTAGGTATTCATTCTGCCACGGAGACAGACTCCAGCCCTACAGCCATCTCTGTGGGTTTGAGGTCCTGGACCCTAGTGTGTGTCTGCAGGTCCTTCCTGCTGAGGATAGGGGTGGGGGAAGGGCAGGCTGAGGGAGCACAACCTTTGGCTCAGAAGTTGACATTAGGATCTTGTCTGTGGTGGGGGAGCTCAAGGTTTTGTGATCTCTCTCCTCCACACCTCTATCTCTTAACCCCTCCAGCCCTCTCTGAGGTGGATTAGAGTCACACAGTGACAAAGCGGCCCCAGAACCAAAAGGAGCGGGCTTGTACTGCCTGTGGGCGGTGGGCAAGTGGCCTGAGCCATGGTGACATAACCTGTCGATGTTTCTCAAGGTTTTACCTCTTTGTAGGACTTGCTGTGTGACCCAGGGTAGGTCCCCATCCCCTCTCTGGGCCTCAGCTTCACCAGGCCTAAGGTAGGGATTGGGGCTCCCACTATGGCTGACCTTCCAACGACCTTCTTGATCTTCTCCTTCTCCCACAGGTCTGGGAGCAGTGACCCCTATTGTCTGGTGAAAGTGGATGATGAGGTGGTGGCCAGGTAAGTCAGCAGGCAGCAGGGCATGGGGAGGGGGAGGGACCCAGGAAGGAGAACCAGTGCTTCCCAGGGAACAGAGAATGCAGCCCCTCCTGAGGGGGTGTGTCCTTCAGGCTTCAAGGGACTTCTTGTGCCTGCCATGGCCTCTTGGGTACACCACTGGGGCCCATGCTAACTGGCCAGTATCCTCTGTCTGGGGACCCATGATGTCACTGTGGCTCCCTGGGGCTGACTCAGCCACCACCAGGCTGTGCCTCCCCAGAGGCTTCTGGGGGGGGGGGGTGGCATCTCACGCTTGGCTGGCTCTGGGTCTCTGGGTGCTGCGGGTACCCGGGTGCCTGGGTGTGTTGTATTTGAACTAATGTTCAGGTGAGAATCTATGTGTGTGTGTGTGTGTGTGTGTGTGTGTGTGTGTGTGTGTGTGTGCGCGTGCACGCGTGTGTGCATGTGTGCATACCAGCCTGCCCATCTGGGGTGGCACGGAACTGGTGTGAACGCTTCTGACCATATGTGAGCGCCATGTGGGTGTGCAAGCCCACAGGACTCCTGTGGGTACCAGAGTGGGGATCTGTGCATGTGCTTTCGTGGGCCCACAGGAGCAGGTGTGGATGCAAGGGAGGGTGTGTCGATGTCTGTGGGCGCTCAGTCTGGATGGGACATCATCTGAGCTGGGCTTCTGCCCCCGCAGGTGAAGGGACAGCTCTCAGCCCCCGCAGACCTGAGGGGGTGGGTGGGCGGGTGGCTGAAGCCTTGGTTTCTATGGAGACGGCAGGATTCAGGATGCTCCTGGCACTAGTTCTGGTCCAGATGGGCTGGGAGCTGGGGGTGGGGATCCCCCCGGGGAAGGCTGACCCCTCCCATGGCTTCCTCTGTGTTTGCCCTATTATAAGATACTAACCTCCAAGCCTCAGACTGGCTTTCTTTATGCCTTCAGGCAGACATTCTCCCTTCTCTGGGCTGCGAGAAACCAAGAGAAGAGAGCAAGCTTTGCACACTTGGGCTGTGCTGGGGTGTCACTGGGTAAAGTAGAGTATTTATTCCCAGAAGCAGCCATGACAGGAGACCTGTCAGGGTGCTAGGCCTAATTGTTTTACATATGTATATATGCCTGTCTGGCTTTGTCTTAATCCTAGCATCCCCTGACTTTCTGGGTACTATGAAGCCCTGTGTGCTGTCTGTGACCATTGTTGGTTCCACAGTGACCTGGCTCTGCTCACACATGCGTGCCTCAGGGCCTTTACACATGCTGTTCCAGCTATCTGGGATACTTGTCTTCCTGGCCCAGTTTTCTTTTGCCTGACTGATTTGAGTGAGAAGCTCTCTCCTTTTCCCAACCTCAGCCCCACCCCCCACCCAGGCATCACTGAACTCACCCCAATCACAGATGATGTCTGCGGTCTGGGTAGCAGGTGTGTGGGGGGGGGCACAAATGAGTGATCCACTAGGTACTGGTGACTTGTTCCAGACTTGTGTCTATCTGGGACACTGTATCTATATTTGCAAACAGTTTCTGGATGTTTCTGAGGATGCGTGTGTGCGTGCGTGTGTATCTGTGTATGTGTGAGTGTGACACCCTGTGTCTCTGGCTTCCTCCACATGTCTGGGTGTGTTTCTCTGGTTGTGTGTATGGATCCATGGCTCTCTCTGTGTGTATTTTGGTTGACTTGTGAACTTCTTTAGTTGAGGACGTGTGTGTGTGTGTGTGTGTGTGTGTGTGTGTGTACGCTTGCGTGCCTGCATGCATGCATACATGCAAATTTTGAGTCCCTACAGCTATGCTGCATTTGTCTGCATCTCTGGTGTGTGTGCAGGTTGGGTCTGGGTGTTCTTCTCTGTCTAGGCTTACGGGTCTGAGTGCATTTTGCTCTCATTCCTGGGGGGATGGGGGCATGTGTAGACTCTAGGAGTGTGTGCGTGACTGTGTCTGTCCTCCTGTGTGTGTCCATAGCCGTATTTGTGAGGAATCCCCAGGTCACCCAACATATGAAGCCCTAGCCTAGCCCCCCTCTTGCAGGACAGCAACCATCTGGAGGAGCCTGAGCCCCTTCTGGGGGGAGGAGTACACTGTTCACCTTCCACTGGACTTCCACCACCTGGCCTTCTATGTGCTGGATGAGGACACCGTTGGGTGCGTGGTGGGTGGGTGGGGCATGCGGGTACCAAGCCTGGATGCCAAGAGGAGGTGTGCTGCCTGTAACCCCTCAACCTGTCCCTATGGCTCCAGGGGATGGTGAGGGTCCTGGCCTGAGCTTCTCCTACCGTCTTCCCACAGACATGATGACATCATCGGGAAAATCTCCTTGAGCAAAGAGGCAATCACAGCCGACCCTCGAGGTGAGCAGGGCGTGGTCCGCAGAAGAGGGAGAATGGTCTGACTCACAGGGTCCTTGCAAGGTTGGGGGGAGTAGGGCAGGGTTGGTGGGGGAACCTTATGCCTTTCATATGTGATTCGGTTCATTTATGTAATTCATTTTTATAGACGTGGGGTTCACACAGCAGAACCATGACACCTTTTCCTGTCTGGGATTCTGCTCCGTATCCTAAGTAGTCAGCAACTTCGGTTTGGTCTGTTTGTTGTTTTTGGTCTTTTCTTTCTAGTCCTAGATAACCTTCAAGTCGTGATTCCCTGCCTCAGTTTCCCTCACGCTAGTATTCCAGTGTAGAGCATTGTTCCTGGCTGAGGCCAGCCTAATGTTTTTCCAGACACTATATTTGCATATTGGAGATGAACCCAAAGCCTAGCAAGTGCTTTGTCTCTAAGCCGCACCCCAGCCCTGGAGTGCTTTTTTTTTTTTTTTTTTTTAACATACATAAGGAAAAACAATAGCAGCACCCCCTGCACTGTGAATGCATGTTGACCCCCTCTTCTGAGGTAGGGACCTTTAGTTACTCATGGTTTTTCCATGACAATGGCCTACAGGGTTCAGTGACTTCCTCACGAATTCATGGAGTCACAAAGGTTTTGTGACAACCAGGACTTGGGACCAAGGTTGTTTGTGTCTGGGATTTGAGCTCACCATGTTATACTGTGCGTGTGTGTGTGTGTGTGTGTGTGTGTGTGTGTGTGCACATGCGTGTGCTTGTGTGAGTGTGTGTGAGCATAGATTTGTCTCAGCCCATATACTCTGTGTTTATGTGTGTGTGTGTGTATGTGTGTGTGTGTGGATATGAGTGTGGATATGCATGTGTGTGTGTGTGTCTGTGTTAGCATAGGTTTCTCGCCCAGACTGTACCCCATTACACTTAGTTTTCCCTAGTTGCCTTTCTTACCTCATTGTGTATTTTTTTTCCCCCCATGAAACTCACTGAGAGTGAGTGACACGGGGAGAACGGGCTGGACTCGAACTCACAAACCCGATGGTGGCATCAGCCACCAGAGGGCAGGCACTAAACGAGTGCGCCTCCACACTCTTGCTCATCGTGTATTTTTAAAATTGTGTTTATTTTTATTTTATGTGTGAGTGTTTTGCTGGCTTGTCTGTGAGCACCATGCATGCAGTGCCTTCAGGGGCCAGAAGAGGGCGATAGAGCCCCTGGAGTTACAGATGGCTGTGAATATGGGTGTTGGAGACAGAACCCAGAGCTTCTGGAAGAGCAGCTTGTGTGAGCTGTCCAGCCCCATTACCATGTACTTTTGAGAGAGTACCCCAGGCTGGCGGTAATGCATCCAGTCCTGTCTCAGCCTCTCCACGTTGGGATGACAGGCATTCGCCGCTGTGCCTAGCAGCTACAGTGTACTTGTTAGGTCTTTATGTAACCATGCTTGAAGGATTTCTGAGTTCTGAAATCACTGAATTCTGATGCGGTGTCCCATCATGGCTGGCTCCCTGGTGAAGCATCTGGGGTGCTGGCAATGGGTTCCCAGAGCCAGCAGTTGCAGTAAGCAGCCGGTACTTACTAATGATGTCACACATTCAGGTCCCCGTCAGTCAGAGAAATTCCTGGAAGTTACTGAAGCTTATTCATTGCACCAAGCATACAGTCTTGTATGTGTTCTTTTTTTTTTGTTGTTGTTGTTGCTTTTTGTTTTTGTTTTTCAATACAAAGTTTCTCTGTGTAGCCCTGGCTATCCTGGAACTCACTTTGTAGAGTAGGCTGGTCTCGAACTCAGAGATCTGCCTGCCTCTGCCTACTGAATGTTGGGACTAAAAGTGTGAGCCACCATTACCTGGCATTGTATGTATTTTTTTTTTAAATACATCTCAGAGCCCATGAGTTTTCAAGAGCCAAAAGAAATAAAGATGCCCTAGGGAAGGGTACCTGTGGATGCTGGGCAGGATGACATTGTCCTCATTTTGGTGGGGCAGAGGGACACCACATAGGAACACCAGCAAGGAGGGTATAGGCCAATAAGAGTGGCTTCCCAAGTTGGGTTTGGGGTGCATGTCTGTCATCATAGCATTTGGGAGGATAGCCACATAGTGAGACCTCATTCATATGTCATCACTACCACCACTATCATCATCACCATTACCACCATCATCACCATCACCATCACCACCGTCACCACCACCACCACCATCACCATCACCATCACCACCACCACCACCACCACCACCACCACCACCACCATCATCACCA
>JANHMN010000023.1:31504851-31521759 GCA_030674055.1 Rhabdomys pumilio | reverse complement strand
CCACCATCATCACCACCATCACCACCACCACCATCATCATCACCATCACCACTACCACCACCATCACCACCATCATCACCATCACCATCACCACCACCATCACCACCACCATCATCATCACCATCACCACCACCATCACCATCACCATCACCATCATCATCACCATCATCATCCTCATCACTTTTAGTGCTGGAAACAAACCAATGGCGCTGTCACTGAGCTGCCCCATCTGCACCTTTGCTGGTTATTATATTGGAGCCACAGGGGCTGGAGAGGTAGCTCAGCAATGAAGAGTAAGTACCACAGCCAGACCTTTGAAGTCGTGAGCCTGCCTCTGCCTCTCACGTCCTGGGATTGAAGATGTGGGTCACCACCACGCCTGGCCTCCATTGATGGTTTTTTTGTTGTTTTTATTTTGTTTTGTTTTTTCAAGACAGTGAAGAGATTGGAGGCTTAGTGTCAGAAGCTGGGGTGGTGGCTTTGTAGGGATGCGGTCACATCAGGACAAGGCTAGACACAAAGGATCAGTGAGGTGTCTGCGACAGAAAACGGTAGATTCCTGGACTTGGTGGTGGTGGAGAGATGAGGAGACATGAGGAGGCTCTTCCGTGTCCAGCACACAATCCTCAGAAATGCCCCCCTTCCCTGAGACAGAACAATCCTGAGGGAGAAAATCTCTCTCTTGTTTCTACCTCAGATTTACCTCAGTCAGGTGCTAAACAGGAAGGGTTAAGCAGCAAGCCAGCCAGGAAGCATGGCTTTCCCTGACGAAAGCATCTGAGAAGGGAGCTGGGGTCAAGGGAGAAGATACTGACCCAGGGACCCTCCCATCCCCGGGGAATACACTCCCTGAGGTTTGCAGAGAGGAGAATTGACGGAGACCACCAGGGAGCAGTCACAGGGAGAGGCTGCAGCGGCGATCTGAAGCCAGCAAGACCGCAGAGCAGCGTCTCCCAAGCTTCCTCACAACGCGACCCTTTAACACAGTTTGCCATGTGGCAGTGACCCCCCCCCCCCCGACTGTAACGTTATTGCTACTTCGTAACTAATTCTGCTACTGTTACGAATCATGATGTAGACATCTGATATGCAGGATGTCGGATATGCATCCCCTGTGAAAGGGTCGTTCGACCCCCCAGGTTGAGAACCGTTGCTTTAATGTGGCAGTGTGACCCTGGCCTCAGGGTGTCACGGTCTGTGTTTCTTTCCCCCACCCCTGTGACTCTACAGAAGCTGCTTAAGGGAGAGAGGATTTCTTTTATTCACAGTTCAAGAGAGCAGTTCATTGTGGCCGGGAGGTTAAGGCAGCAGGAGCAGAGGATGCTGGTCGTATCCCACCCACAGCCAAAGAGCAAAGAGGATTCCTTCATCTTGGAGGGGCCACGATTCCAGCCTAGGGGATGGTCCCGCCCATGTTGTCACGGGCTCCCCAACCACAGTCATGTAACTGAGAGAATCTCCTACCGGTGTCCTCAGGGGCTAACCTTGATCTAGCTAATCCCTCCCAAGTGTGCCTGGAGGCCTCTCTTCCAGGTGAAGCTAGAGTCTGCCAGTTGATCATGCTAGGCACAGCTGTAGGTGCTTTAAGAAGCCAGATGTTCAAAGAGCTAAAAGGGCTAAAAGCATCAAGCTAGGTGTGTTGGCTGAGGCTGTGATCTCTACACTCAGAAGTGGGAGGTGCAGGAGATCTGGGCTAGCCTGAGCTACATACAAGACCCTGGAAGGAGAAACAAATGGGGGAAGGAGAGATGTTTGCCAAAGAGGGATTGGGTTGGAAGCTGGCTTCCCCTAGCTACAGAGGGAGTCAGAAGACAAATGTTTCAATGTATGATGAGAGGAGGGTGTGTGTGTGTGTGTGTCTGTGTCTGTCTGTGTGTCTGTGTGTTTGTGTATGTTCCTGTGTCTGTGTGTCAGTGTGTGTCTCTCTCTGTGTGAGTATGCATGAGTGTGTGTGTCTCTCTGTGTGTTTATGTCTCTGTGTGAGTGTACGTCAGAGTGTGCTTTTGTCTGGGTGAGTGTGTGTCTGTGTGTGAATGTATGTGTCATTCATGTTCCGGATGACCTGAGGCTCAGAATCACCCCCAGAGCTACACTGCCCGTATTCAGACTTGATCTCTGTTGTTTTCTAGCTGTGGGGTCAAGGGCAGAGACCTATTCTCCGTGCCTCGGTTTCCTCCTCTGACACGGGGCTGACCGCAGACCGCATCTGAGGTCATGCATGAGAAGCCCACATCATGCACAGACGTAATCAATGACAGTTCTGAGCTGACACAACACCTAATGAACGTCAGGTGCTTCCTAAACACCGTGTGTTTCCTCCAGGGATCGACAGCTGGATCAACCTGAGCCGAGTGGATCCAGATGCTGAGGTGCAGGGTGAGGTCTGCCTGGCCGTGAAGCTACTGGAGGATGCTCGAGGCCGATGCCTCCGCTGCCACGTGAAACAGGCCAGGTGTGCTTGCCCCAGGGGGAGATGTGGGGGGGCTCTGAAAATAATCAAGGAGACTGGGGGTATGGCTCGGTGGGCAGAGTGCTCACTTAGCATGCATAGGCGCTGGGTTCTATCCCCAGCACCACGTAAACTGTGCCCAGTGGTACTCATCTCGAATCCCAGCACTCAGGAGGTGGAGGCAGGAGGATCAGGAATTAAAGGTCATTCTTGGCGATGTAGAAGGTTTTAGGCTAGCCTGGGCTATAACAGACTCTATTTCAACAAACAAAACCCCACACCAAAAATGAGCAGGGGTGCTGGTGGCTGTGGGGACCCTCTTGTCCTTCTTGGTCCATAGCTGTGATCTCCTCCTGCCCTTGTCTTCCATGTTCTTCAAAAACAGACTCACAAGTGTCAGCTTTCAGGGGAGAAAGCAACATCTTTGTTATATTGAGGCAGGGTCTCTCTATGTAGCCTAGGTTTCCCTGACACTCACGCTGTAGAACAGGCTGGCCTTGAACTCACAGAGATTCTCCTGCCTCTGCTTCATAAGTGCTGAGATTAAAAGCCTGGGCCACCACCAGGCCTGGCAAAGCAAACTGTTAACCCAGGTGGTCACGGACCAATGACAATCAGCTGGATACTGGAGGTGGTTGGACAGATGAGTGTTGGGGGGCGGGGAATAGTTACAGTTTAACAGGTTAGGGCTGGAGAGATGGTTCAGCAGGCAAATCACTTGCCACTCAAGCCTGATGACCTGAGTTCGATCCCAGCAACACATAGTGGAAGGAGAGAACCACCTCTAGAAAGTTCTCCTCTGACCTCCACACATGTGCATGCACAGACAGACAGACAGACAGATAGGCGGACGGACAGACGGACGGACGGACAGACAGGCAGGCGGACGGGCGGGCGGGCGGGCGGGCAGGCAGGCATACAGATACACACACACACACACACACCACACACACACACACACACACACACCATACATATAGATACACACACACACACACATACACACACACACACACACACAAAAAAAAAACATACAGAGACAGACACACATGGATACACACACAAACACCATACAGACATACAGACATACAGACAGACAGACACAAACAGTAATAAATAGCAGATTATCATTA
Source organism: Rhabdomys pumilio (assembly GCA_030674055.1). Classification (NCBI taxonomy): domain Eukaryota; kingdom Metazoa; phylum Chordata; class Mammalia; order Rodentia; family Muridae; genus Rhabdomys; species Rhabdomys pumilio. The sequence goes on along the minus strand of JANHMN010000023.1, from coordinate 31,518,177 downwards.
GCTCGATAGAGTGACTGTGGCTTCAGGCATGATGGGTCCAGGAACCCAGACGGCAATGTCAGGCAGTGTCTCCGTGAGCGGGGACAAGATAGATCTCGTGGCCTGAGGCTGGTGTACCAGCTGACCAAGATCCTTATACAGACAATCCCAGGGTTAATTCTTTGTTTTTGTTTGTTTTGTTTTGTTTTGTTTTGTTTTGTTTTTGAGACAGGGTCTCACTGTATACCCCTGGCTATCCTGGAACTCACTATGTAGACCAGGCTGGCCTCAAACTCACAGAGATTTGCCCGTCTCTGCCTCCTGAGGGCTGAGATTAAAGGTGTTAATTCTTATTGGTTTAACCCGGGGGTGGTAGCCATGCTGGAGTCTTGTGGGCTGAGAGGAAGGGCGATGGAGGAGAGCCTGAAAAAAGCCACCAGACCCAGGGCCAGTAAAGCCTAGAGACTGGCCCAGCCACATCCATATTCCTTCCTGCGTCCCTCCCTGCTTCCCCGTCGGCCCTCCAATCTTTCTGCTTTCTCTTAAATCTTCTTCCGCTTGACAGCCTGTTTTTCTGCCCTCCGACTCGCCTCCCTCCCGAACCTTCACTGTTAGGCTCTGCCCACACACCTTAAGGACATGAATCCATATTTCTAGCTTGCTGTGTGACCATAAGACCCCTCTTTGCCTTCTCTGAGTTTCTCCTGCCACCTCCGGATTCCCGTCCTTGTCTTGGCCCCAGCTGGATGCATGAGAAGCATGGATGAGGAATGAGACATGGAAGACGAGAGCCGGATATCGGATTGTGTGCAGGGGTCTGAGCTCAGCTCTTCTGCCCGTGCCCCCTCCCCAGACACTAGGCTGTATAGGATCTTTTGCAAGCAGTAGCGGGACCCATTGCTGTTGCTTAGCAACTGTGTCCTAGGAAACCAAAGGCTTTCCATGCCCGGAGAGGCTGGGAAGCAAGCTCTGGTGGAGGAAGAAACAGCCCCCGGTGGTGGTGGTGGTGGTGGTGGTGATGGTGGTGTGTTCCTGGATTTGGGGGCCTTGAAAAGTGGAGGGGTGGGTGGGAAAGCTGTCACAGGTGAGGCTTTGAGTTGTCAAGGCAACCACAGGCAGGATGTCTGTGTCTCATGCGTTCCCTTTGTTCCCAAGTAAGGTGTGGGCATGGGTGTTTGTTGAATGAATAAATGAACTGATCAGAGTACTCTGCTAAATAACGTGCCTGTGTCATCTCATTGGACCTTTGGCCCTGTGAACTTGGTCTGTTACTGTCCTTGTTTTCTGAACTAAGCCCCAGGAGTGGAGAATAAAGGTGACTTTTTCATCTTTTCTTTTCTTTCTTTCTTTCTTTCTTTCTTTCTTTCTTTCTTTCTTTCTTTCTTTTTTCTCCCCCCCCCCCTTTTTTTTGAGACAGGGTTTCTCTGTGTATCCCAGGCTAGCCTCAAACTCAGAGATCCTCTGTGTCTCGAGAGCAAGGATATGCCACCACTTTCAGGCAGAGGAGACTTTCTCTAATGTCACCCAGCCAATGAGTGCAGGGCCTGGCTTTGAATTTGTGCCTGTAGCTCCCAGTATAGGGCTTCTGGGGAAAGTGAGGCATTCTTTCCCACTGTACCTTCCCTTGCTGGGCTTTGTGATACAGAATCTGATCTTCTGTATCTCAGTTTCCCCATCTGGAAATCAGGAAATCTCATGTTTCTATATAGATTCTGTGTCTGGAAGCTGCTAGGTCTACCTGGGCCCAGTGAGGACCAGGTCTGAGCCCGTGTGATGGACAGGCTTGTTGCCTTGGAGACAGCACCACATTAGCCAATAGAATGATCTAGTTTGCATTCTCTTTCCTGGGCCCACCTTGGGTCTGGGTCATCGAGGGCCTGTGACCTCATACCCCTTTTCTTCATCTATCCCCAGGGACCTGGCACCCAGGGACATCTCTGGCACATCAGACCCATTTGCCCGTGTGTTCTGGGGCAACCACAGTTTGGAAACTTCGGTGAGCAGAGACAGCGAGCACGGGCGGGCGGGAGTGGGACACCCCTAAGTGGGCGGAGCCAGCTGCCCCTCCCACTCACAGCCCTTTCTGCCCTTAGACCATCAAGAAGACCCGCTTCCCACACTGGGATGAGGTGCTGGAGCTGCGGGAGGCTCCGGGGACCATGTCCCCGCTGCGAGTGGAACTCTGGGATTGGGACATGGTGGGCAAGAATGACTTCCTGGGCATGGTGAGGGTCCCTCCCACTAACGAACGCCTTCTGTGGCTCCCCAGTGTCTCTAACGAGCAGGCAGGTGAGATGGGGGCTGAAGTGGCGTACCTGGCGTACCGTGGCCAGCTTGGGTAGTGGTCTCATTGTCCATGAGTCCACCAAAGGATGCAGTGACCTGCTGAAGGCTACGGGGCGGGCCTAAGGCCATCTGCATTGACGTAACGCTGCCACCACCCCGTGCAGTTGACAGTCATTAGCCCCGAAATTGAAGTTTGGAGCAGTGAAGGGGCCTTGCCAAGGCCACGAGGCTCTTAGCTCTGCTCTGGGAAGACAGCGTCAGGCTTGTCTGAGGTTGTGACTGTGACGGTGTTATTGTGTCCACCACTAGGTCACCGTGTGTCCCAGGGTGAACCATCTCACCAAAACTTAGCTCTATTCAATTATAAGTGTTCGGGGGGGGGGGCGTTGGAGAGATGGCTCAGAGGTTAAAAGCACTGACTGCTCTTCCAGCGGTCCTGAGTTCAATTCCCAGCAACCACATGGTGGCTCACAACCATCTGTAATGGGATCAGATACCCTCTTCAGGTGTATCTGATGACAGCTACAGTGTACTCATATAAATAAATAAACCTTAAAAAAAAAAAGTGTTCCCGGAGGCCCTAACTGCCCTTGAGAGAGAGGAGGAAGTAGACCCTGGCTGTCCACATGCCACCCCTGGATGGTAGTCCAAGCTCTCCCTTTAGGGCTGGGTAAGCCTGTGTCAGGCAGGACACATCCTCCAGCTGAGGTCTGTGTTTCTCCTACAGGTGGAGTTCACTCCACAGACCCTCCAGCAGAAGCCACCCAATGGCTGGTTCCGGCTCCTGCCCTTTCCTAGAGCTGAGGATTCTGGGTAAATGTGGGTGACTAGGGAGGGGCTTCTCCACTTGTGAGCAGGTTATCATGGGTGCTGGCCCCAGCCTGCCCTGTCCCTCTGGCAGTGGTCCCCTAGTCACATGCCCCCAGGGTGTTTCTGTAGCTCCATTATGGTGCTCCATCTGTTCACTGCTGACAGGCTGGCTCACCCAGTGTGTGACAGAATGTTGGGTTTCCTCAGGGTGCCCTTGCTTTATTATGCAGTGTCAGGGATTAAACCTACAGCCTTCGCTGTGCTAGGCAGGACTCCTGCATAGCTGGACCACCAATGTCTGTGCACTGGCCACACAGCTCTCTGCTTCTTCTTTCCCTGGGTACTCCTGTCTATGACAGTCACATACCTGACTACCCACTTGTCTGCCCGTCCTGCGTGTGTCTGCACACCTGGCCATGGCCTCCACTGTGGCATCTTCACACACTTCCTGGACAACCCCCTCCCCACTTCTTCCTGTCCATTCCTGTCTCCACTGCCCTCCTCAGTCTTCACCTTGTGTCTCTTGCCCCTTCCTGTGCTCATGTCTCTCACTCTGGGCTAGCCTGCACTCACATCGCTTTCCTTATGGTCCGCTCCATCTAGGGGGAGCCTGGGTGCCCTGCGGCTGAAGGTGCGCCTCACTGAGGACCGTGTCCTGCCTTCCCAGTACTACCAGCCTCTCATGGAACTCCTTCTGGAGTCCGTGCAAGGGCCAGCAGAGGTGGGTTTGGCAACAGGTGCCTTGATCCAGGGTGCTGGGTCTGGGGCATAGCTCCCCTCCCTGGGGAAACAGGGAACGCTGTGCTTTGGGGCCCTGGGTCACCTGTCTGTTCTCCTGTCCCTGCTCAGGAAGACACCACCAGCCCCCTGGCTGTGCTGGAGGAGCTGGCCTCTGGGGACTGTCGTCAGGACCTTGCCACCAAACTAGTGAAGCTTTTCCTGGGCCGGGGCCTGGCTGGGCCCTTTCTAGATTACCTCACAAAGCGTGAGGTGGCTCGAACCAGTGAGTTTCCCACAGGGTCCTAGATGCCACTTCCCAAGGATGGGTCTACAGAGGATTGCCAGGGGAGAAATAGTGTCCCTTGATAACTCTTACATGTTGGGGAGTCTATGCTGTGATCTCTGGAGGGCTGAGAGTGCAGGATCAGCTTCAGGTGCTGTGTGACCCCAGGCAGCTTGCCAAACCACTCTGGGCTTCTCAACTGTGAACACAGTTTTGGGTTCTTCCTGATTCTTGAGTCTGAAAGAATCAAATCCCCACCATGGGTGAGCAGGGAGAGGTGGGTCCAGCCTCCTCTACCCCAGCAAACACATCTCCCCATCCTCCCAGATAACCCCAACACCCTCTTTCGTTCTAACTCCTTGGCATCCAAGTCGATGGAACAGTTCATGAAGGTGAGTGGCATGTCTGGGTGCAAGCGGCTTCCTCCCCTGCTCTCCGGGGCCTCAGAGCCTGCTGGCCTCAAGTGGCTGAGCTGGGTGCTGGTGGCAGGTGCCTGGCTTCAGCCCTGGGCGGCACCCTTGGACACAGCTGGCCTGGCTCTGAAATCTCCCTGCACACCCCCCTGCCCCAGCCCAGGGTGTTCCCTGCCACCCTTAGCCGCTCCGTGTGGCCCCTGCCCCCAGCTCGTGGGCATGCGCTACCTGCACGAGGTCCTGAGGCCGGTGATCAGCCGCGTCTTCGAGGAGAAGAAATATATGGAGCTGGACCCTTGCAAGATGGACCTGAACCGTTCACGGTGAGCAAGTCGGGGTGGCCCCCGGGTCTTCAGCCAACCCTTATGCTTTGCAGGCGCCATAGGCTACTCTGTGCTAACTGCCACCTGCCTAGGGTTGGAACTGGGAAACTCAGAGACTCTGAGTTCAAATCCTGCCTCTGCCTCTCCCACACCTTGTGACTTGGCCTGACACTTGGGGGTGCCGTGGACACTTCTGTGTTTTAGATGTCAGAGGAGGAGAATGATCGAAGATGCTGGAGGCCCACATTGGGGTCGTCTGAGAATCTTCTGTGAGACTGGGGAATGTTAGGCTGTGAACAAAAGCCACACCCCTGTGGGCTCCTTCTTCCTTCTTTCCAGAACATTCTTTGCTATAGTTAGAGGGCCGGCTTCTGTGCTGAACAATAATGAGAATAATAGATTCCCACACCCCTGACCATCCCGAGGGTGCAGACCTCAGCAGTGAGGGGAGCTTGCTTCCTAAAGTCACACAACTGGGGAGTTGCAAAGCGGGAATTTGAACCCAGGCTCCAAAGAGAAGGGCAGAGTTATCTGTGAAATTCCCGGGGGATCTATGGAGACCATGGGAGCCTCAGAGACCCTCACATGCAATGGAATACAGGGGACCTCTGATTCTAGACTCAGTCCTGACTTCTAATCTCAGGTTCGACACCTGCTTGCAAAGTCACGTTGATGGGCCTCAGTTTCCAAGTCTGTTAGATGGGAGGAGTCAGATACTCGGCTCACTTTAGTCACTTTAAGGACCACACAGGGCAATGCCAGGGACGATGAGTTTGATACAGGGGCTGAGACACCAGACTTCTCGCTTCAGGACACCAGGCAGTAGAAATAGAATGTGCCAAGGTCCTGTGAGTTTGGAACATCTGATATGTCCATGCTGAAGACACCCAGAGCTAGAGCTTGTAACCATGAGTGACGGGGGGGGGGGGGGGGGGAATGGCCATTCTGAGGAGGTGACAGTTCGGCTGCCCGCCAGCATGTTCCAGGACAAAGGAACAGCCACTTAGAAGACTCTGAGAAGGGATTCTCCTCTGGGTGTTCAAACTCTGGCTGGGAGCCTGGTGTGAGGGGTGGGCGGGGCTGGTGGGGGGAGCCTGGCTTGAAGGGTGGGCGGGGCTGGTGGGGCTTTTGAGGCAGCAGATGGGAGTTCTCTGACTGAAGGTCCTGCCTGCTGCCTGCTCCCTACAGGAGGATCTCCTTCAAGGGCACGCCCACGGAGGAGCAGGTGCGGGAGACCAGCCTGGGGCTGCTGACCGGATACCTGGGGTCCGTTGTGGACGCCATTGTGAGCTCTGTAGGGCGTTGCCCACTTGTCCTGCGTTTGGCCTTTAAGCAACTCCAGCGGTGTGTGGAGAAGCGTTTCCCCGGGATGGAGCATCAGGTGGGCTGGGCTCTGTGGGAGCCGATATGGATGTTGTGCTGGGCCGGGTCACCTGGTCCAGGGTCAGATGCACAGCCAGGTCAATGGTCAAAGGTGACGTCAGGACCTAGGCTGCTCAGACTTGAGTATGTGTGTGTCCTGGCGGAGGGACAGTATTCCTGGCAGGACCTGAAACCCAGGGGACCGATGATGATGATGATGATGATGATGATGATGATGATGATGGTGATAATGTCGATAATGGTGATGGTGATGACGGTGGTGATGGTGGTAGTGATGAGAGCAGAAGGGAGGGGGAAGGACAGGACCAGGATGAAGGCTGAGTGGGTTCAGCAGGTGCCGGACTTTCCCTGCTTGGATACAGAAGGTAGAGACTAGGAGTGGTGGCTTTGGGCCAGGTGAGGCACAAATCTAGTCCAGATGGATGACTAGAGGGTGTGGTGAAGACTGTGGCAAAATGTGACACACACACACACACCACACACACACACACAGCTCGTCTACAAGAGACCACTCAGGCCAATGTTCTACGTAGGAATGGGGTCAGTCTCCCTGCTCCTGTAGCCTTCTTTTCTCACTACTATGTTGAGGCTACAAACCCAGTCTCACAAACACCAGCATGTACTCTACCACGAAGCCAAAGTCTACTCCTGCCTTCACTTCTTTGAGATAGGACCTTGCTAAGTTTCCAAGGCAGACCTTGAACTTGCGATCCTCCTGACTCAGTCTCTCAAATATCTGGGAGAACAGACAGGCCTTTGCTCTAAACTAGACTGAGCTGGACTGAGCTAAGCATCTCCTTCCTTCCTTCTCTTCTTCTTTCCTTCCTTCTCCCTCCCCCTTCCCTCCCCCTGTCTTGCTAGCTTCCAGGAGTCTATGTAGAGTCTCCCAGTTTTGAAACACTGGGGTTAACTCACCCAGACATGAGCTATCCACCAAGCAAAAGCCGTTTGGAGTCAGTCATCACGTGTCTAAGTTGTCCTGGGCCATGGGCTACCAGCCTGAGATCCCTGTTTTAACAATGTTCAGTGCTCAACCTGAGGTGGTTGTCACGGGGAGCTTGGTGGCACAAGCCTGTAATCTCAGGTCCCCAGGATCTTAAGTTCAAGACCAGCCTGAGCAACAGACAGAGGTGATTGTTACTGTTTTAAGTTACAGATGAAATCAGCAAGACTCTGTTCTGTTCAAGATGTATTTGTGTGCGTGTGTGCAGGTGTGCAGGCACAGAGACCAGGGAGTGTCATGAGTCCCTGGCATTCCAGATATTTGTGAACCCCCTGATGTAGATGCCGAGATCCGAACGAGGGTCCTCTGATAGAGCAGTAAGCGCTGTTATCCACAGAGGCAACTCTCCAGCCCCAGCCAGACTAACTTTTACCCAGTGCTAGGTGCAGACCACTTAACAGAAAGATCTAGAACCTAGAACTCTGACAACGTCACAGCCTAGTTCTTGCAGCCGGAGCTGAGAGCTTTGGACGTATATAACACTTCTCTCTGTGCTTCCGGCTTACAGATGGGGAAACTGAGCCCAGAGAGCTTGAGATATCCCCCATCCCCAGATTCCCCATCCTCCCACACGGGGGTGAGCTTTAGCGCCCCATCTAGAGGTGGCGGCATTGCACCCTACTCTCCTGGCTCTCACCTGGGCCGACTCATAGGTGTTAAGTGGGACACGACTGAGGCAGGGAGGAGCGAAAGAGAACAGGAGGCCAGCTCCTCAGTCAGCTCAGCTGGGGAAGCCCACATCAGTGACACTCACGTGTCCCCAGTGGGCAGGGACCACGGAATTTCTCAGACCATGAAGGTGGGGAGCCCTGAACAGTCCCTAAAGCACAGGGTTCATTATAATATTTATTAAAATATTGTGTGTGTGTGTGTGTGGGGGGGAATGTGTCATGTAGCCCAGGCTAGCCTCTTCTAACTTATTCCATAGCCAAGGATGCCTGTTCCAGTTTGCTTTTTACTGCTGTGAAGAACACCAACATAAATTTGGGGAGAAAAGAGCTTGTAGTCCATCATGGAGGGAACTCAAGTCAAAAACCTGGAGGCAGGAGCTGATGCAGAGGCCATGGAGGGGTGCTGCTTACTGGCTTGCTCTCCATGGCTTGCTCAGCCTGCTTTCTTATGGAACCCAGGACCACCAGCCCAGGGATGGCCCCGCCCACAGTGGGCGGGGCCCTCCCACAAAAATCATTAATCAAATGGAAAATGTCCCCATAGGTTTGCCCACAGGCGATCTGATCGAGAGGTTTTCTCCACTGAAGGTTCCTCTTTCTAGGTAACTCCAGCTTGTATCAAGTTAACGCGCGCGCGTGCGCCTGCACACACACACACACACACACACACACACACACACAGCAACTAGAACAGTGACTTCGAACTTGTGACTCCTCTGCCTTCACCTCCCACGGGCTGGGGTCACAGGCGCATGTCGCCACAGCTGGTTTCTGCGGCACTGGGGCAAAATCTGGGGTCCCGTGCTCCCTAGACAAGCCCTCTAGCGTCAGATGCACCCACAACCTTCTTTTTGTTTTTCATTTGAGACAGGGTTTTATTAGGTTGCCTGGGTTTGCCTGGAACATACTCTGTAGCTCAGGCCAGCTTTGAACTTGTGTCCCTCATGCCTCAGCCTCTGTGTAGGTAGGATGATGGGTATGTGCCACCAGCCCTGGCTCATATGTACCTTGATCAGCTAATGTTGGGGGACAAAATAACCTAGGGACCTGCCTGGGGTGAAGTAGTGATTTGGGGACAGATCAGAGCTCTGGCTGGGAAAGGTCCCTCTCAGTGGAAGCCTTGGGCACAGTCACTGCAGGGCCCATTGGCAAAGCCGACATGCCCAGGAAGCTAGCACACTTCAGGGCAGCTATTGTCGCAGGTGTGACGGACACCCTGAAATAAACACAGGCATAGCCCTGGGGGAGCCAGCTGTGCCCAGTGTAGGAAGTCCCCAGAGGGACTCAGTGGGGTGGGACAGTGTGTACTCAGGTGGGCTCTACGGCCTGACAGCCTGGGCTCTCTACCGAGCCTCAGTTTCCTTAGAAACCAAATGTGGTTGAAGATTGAATGTGCCTCTGGAGGGCTTGGAGGCACTCATGACCTCTGACCCCTGGGGCACTGCCTGTACGGAGACTGAATGGCAGGAGAGTGGTAAATAACACTGCCTCTGCCGTTGATTGCTGGGTAACCTCGGGCCTCAGTGTTGCCTCTCTAAAACTGGATGTGACCCATCCCAAAGGGAGTGGTAAGTGAAGGCGTTGGGAGGAGAATAGGGCCTGTTCTTGCAACCGAAGGTCACAGATCTGGGTTTGAATCCTGACTCCTCTGCTGTGTGACCTTGAGAAAGTTACTTGGCCTCTCTGAGGCAGCAGTGACAATTCTCTCCTCTGGTTCTGTGTTCAGAGCACAGGAGTCTGCTAAAAACCAGTTTTGCCACATCAGCTTCATCAACCCATTTTCTATCAAGAGAAACTGAGGCAGAGAAGAGAACCCTCCTTGACAGGCTAGGATAAGCATTCTGACCCACCTCCCTCTCCCTCCTCTGGACAGCTAGTCTTTGCTGCCTCAGTTTCCCCAGCTGGGATGTGGGCTTCAGGGCCTGTCATCTGTGATTCTCCGGCAGGATGTGAAGTACCTGGCCACCAGCGGCTTCCTCTTTCTGCGGTTCTTTGCTCCTGCCATCCTCACACCGAAGCTGTTTGACCTCAGAGACCAGCACGCAGACCCTCAGACCAGCCGCTCCCTGCTGCTGCTCGCCAAGGTGTGTGTGAGTGTGTGAGTGTATATGTGTGAATGTGTGTATGTGTGCACATGTGTATGTGTGTATGTATGTGAGTGTGTGTCTATATGTGTGTGAGTGTATATATGTGTGTATGTGTGTGTATGTATGTGAGTGTATATATGTATGTGTGTATGTGTGTGTGAGTGAGTGTGAATGTGTATATGTGTGCACATGCATATGTGTGTGAGTGTGTGTCTGTATGTGTATGTGAGTGTATATATGTATGTATGTGTGTAGGTATGTGTGTGTATATGTGAGTAGGTGTATGTATGTGTATATGTGTGTGAGTGTGTATGTGTGTGAGTATGTGTGAGTAGGTGTATGTATGTGTATATGTGTGTGAGTATGTGTGAATAGGTGTATGTATGTGTATATGAGCCTGTATGTGTGTGAGTGTATATGTGTGTATGTATGAGTATGTGTGTGAGTAGTTGTGTGTGTGTGTGTGTGAGTCCATCTGGGTCATCTCAGATATGGAGAAGCATTGTGGGAAAGATCAAGAAGGTCGCCTGCGAGAAGACTCAAAAAAAGCTCCTTGTGTCTTTGTTTCTGTGACTTGGACTTACTGAGCCACTGAGACCTAGAATGTGCCCTGTCTCCCAGGCTGGCCTAGGACTCAGGGAAATCCTCCTGCTTCAGCCTCTTAAGTGCTGATATTCTTAATGTACCACCACGCCCAGTTTTCATTTGCCCCCACCCCCACTCCCTTTGGCAGTACTGGGAATTGAACATGGGACCTTAGGCATGGTAGGCAATCACTCAACCACTGAGCTCCAGCTCTAGAGCCTAACCCTCCTCTTCTTCCTCTTCGTCCTCTTCCTCTTCTTCCTCCTCCTCTTCCTCTTCCTCCTTTTAACTAGCCCATCAAAACTCACTCCTTCCAAAGGAAACAGGAGAAATGAATCAGCAGTCATTTATACCTTCATATGAATCAAGCTATTCTTGACAAAGTAGCTACAACTTGTGGCTCTCAGGGGTCCCCAAGTACACATGATAGAAATGGGCAGTGCTGGGTGCTGGGTGCACTCATCTGGGTAGGATCTAGGGGTGCTGATCTCAAAAGGGAGGTATCAGACAGTGCCCGAGGTGTATGGATAAGAGAAGCAGAATTTGGGGCCACAGAGCGTGCTCGCCTCACAGTGAACTTGGCCTCCTTTCTCCTTCACCCCAGGCTGTACAGAGTATTGGAAACCTGGGCCAGCAGCTGGGCCAGGGCAAGGAGCAGTGGCTAGCCCCCCTGCACCCCTTTCTGCTGCAAAGCATCTCACGGGTGAGGGACTTCCTGGACCAGCTGGTGGATGTGGATGGGGATGAGGGTGAGTACTGTGGTCCTGGCTTGTCAGCCCCTGCCTCCCTGGAGCACTCAGAATCCCACTCCCTTAGTCTCCAGTGCTAAGATTCTGGATCTGAAGATCAACTAGTCAGTCAACTAACATTTTGTGTCAGGCTTGGTTAGGTCATCTCTGCCAATGTGGCGGTGTGGTAGGGATGGAATCTCTGGTGTGAGCATGCTTATTAAGTCCCTGCCATATAGCAGGCACCACCCCAAAGGCCTGGGACTGGGACTTAGTGGAGGAGAGCTTGCCTTGCATGTATGAGGTCCTGGGTTTAACCCCAGCACTGAAAAAAGAAAGAAAGAAACGATAAAGTCGTCTCGTGAAGGAGAAATGGCTCGGTGGATAAAGGGCTTGCTGAGCAAACTGGAGGATCTGAGTTCAAATGCCCAGTCACCTAAAATCCAGGTCTGGCTGTGCCTTCCTGTAACCGTGGCCTTGGTGCCGTGAAGACAGGCAGATCATCCAGGCTCCCCGGCCGGGCATTGTAGTCAAAATGGTGAGCTCTGGGTGCCACAAGGGGCCCAGTCTCAAAAAATAAACTAGGGAGCAACAGAGAAAGAATCCAGATGTCAACCTCGGGTCTCCACATGCACACACGTACACACATTCACACACATGCACACAGATGTATATATGTGCACACACATGAACACACACGCACACATGCACAGACATGCACACACTTGTACAAATGCACACACATGTACAAATATGCATACACGTGTCACATGTATATGCGTACACATGCACACACATACACACATTCACACACATGCACACAGATGTATATACATGCACACACATGAACACAGATGTATATACATGCACACACATGAACACATGCACACACACATGCACACACATGTATGCACATGCACAGACCTGCACATACATGCACACACATGTACAAACATACACACATGTGTATACACGTACATATGCACATGCATGCACATGCACACATGCACACACATGCATGATGCACCACATACCAAAAAAAGTGAGTGAAAGAGAAGAAAATCCTAGACTTATTTGTAGAATTTCACTCTAGCGGGACAATATTGTAAGACAGTAGCCAAGGGCTGAGGGGTGGTGGCGCACACCTTTAATCTCAGCACTCAGGAGGCAGAGCTGGTTTATTTCTGAGTTTAAGGCCAGTCTGGTCTACAGAGTAAGCTCCAGGACAGCCAGGGCTACACAGAGAAACCCTGTCTCGAAACAAAACAAACAAGCTAGCAAACAAAACAAACCAGGCTGGAGAAGCGACTCGGTGGTTGAGAGCACTGGGTTCGTTCCCAGTTCCTATATGACAGCTCACATATGTCTTTAGTTCCAGTTCCAGGGAATCTGACACACTCACACAGACACACATGCAGGCTAAACACCAATGCACATGAAATAAAAATAAAATTATTTAAAAATTATTAAAAAAAAAAAAAGAACCAAAACCAAACCAAACTATCCAACCAACCAACCAACCAACCAACCAACCAACCAACCAACCAACCAACCAACTAAACAAAAAAGACAATAGCCAAGTTGATGATGGAGTGTCAGGAGTTACCAAGGAGGGCAGGGTGGTATGGGGGGGGGGAGGTCCACATCTTTCATCCCAGCACTCGGGAGGCAGAGGCAAGAGAGGCCTGGTCTATGGAGAGTTCTAGGCCAGGCAGGGCATCACAGTGAGATCCAAAAAAAAAAAAAGAGGGGGAGGGAAGAAAAGAAGAGAACGAGAGGGGAGGGGAGGGGAGGGGGAGGGAGAGGAGGGGGAGGGGGAGGGAGGGAGAGGAGGGGGAGGGGAGAGGAGAAAGGAGAGAGGAGAGAGGAGAGAGGAGAGAGAGAGGAGAGAGGGAGGAGAGAGGAGAGAGGGAGGAGAGAGGAGAGAGGGAGGACAGAAAGGAGAGGGAGGACAGAGAGGAGAGAGAGGACAGAGAGGAGAGAGAGAGGAGAGAGAGGAGAGAGGAGAGAGAGGAGGGGAGGGGAGGGGAGGAGAGGAGAGGAGAGGAGAGGAGA
>JANHMN010000023.1:31479120-31504751 GCA_030674055.1 Rhabdomys pumilio | reverse complement strand
GGAGAGGGGAGGAGAGGAGAGGAGAGGAGAGGAGAAGAGGAGAGGAGGAGAGGAGAGGAGGAGAGGAGGAGAGGAAGAGAAAGAAGATAAGCGAGAAAGGCAGGAGTGGGCCTCCCTGGCTCCACTGGAATGACGGTCTGGAGTGTGCACTGTGACTCTTTTGGAGTATTGTTAAATTGACCTCAGCTCCCAAATGGGGACGCTGCCAGGTGCCCAGAGAATGGGGTCAGAGTTTAGCTGGATTGCTGGCTTTTTTTCCTTCTTCTCAAAGTCCCCTGTGCCCTGACTCACCAAGCACCTGTCTGCCCAAGCCCTGATGCAACCCTGAGTTTAGAGCGCCACCTAGTGCCCGTGCCGTAGAACGACTGCGGACTCAAGCAACAGGGCACAGACCCAAACCAGGACTTAAACACATGTATCAGAGATTTTCCAGGCCTCGGAGATAGCGACTGAGGCGAGGATGGCTTTTTGGTGCTTCCGTTTGGGGTCTCAGAATAGTTAAACGGAGTCTTGGTGCAAGATGGAGTCACTCTGGCTAAGATTTGGAGAGCTGGTGTCAATGTCAGAGTGATCTAGGCAGGGAACAGCATGTGCAAAGGCCCTGGGGTGGGAACAGAGAGCATCAAGAGAGGCCAGAAGAGAGAAAAAGAAGGAGGGGTAAAGAAAGAAGGAAATGGGGTTCTGGAAAGCTGTGGGGGAACAGGGGCTTGTGGTTGGGAGTGGTGTCGTGTAGCCTTCCAAAATGGAGGACTTGGGGTGGAGGGTACTTCAGAGTGGGGGACTCGGATCACATAGAGGTAACCCGGGCAGTGGAGAGCCCTGGTTGTGGTGGTCTGCGGATGGGGTGGGGTCTCTGGTGCGGAGAGAGGTCTGCAGCCTGGAGCTTGAGGCTGGCTGGGATGTTGCAGGATTGACTGGGCCAACTGCAGTCTCACCCGCAGGCCCTGGCTGCCGACCCCTTCTTTGCTTCGGGGGTTGGCAGGGTGGGAGGGGTCGGGAGGATGGCCGGTGACTGAAGGAGTGGCATCTGAGGTCATAGCCTTGGTCCTGCCCCTTGGCAGGTGCTAGAGACCCCAGACATGGCAGAATCCCCCACTCTCTTTCTCTATTTCCCAGAGGCTGGGGGTCCAGCCTGCGCCCTGGTCCAACCCTCAACAATTGTTCGAGAAGGCTTCCTGCTGAAGCGCAAGGAGGAGCCTGCAGGCCTGGCCACCCGCTTTGCCTTCAAGAAGCGCTACTTCCGGCTGAGTGGGCGGGATCTCTCCTACTCTAAGACTCCGGAGTGGCAGGTGGGACTCCAACATGCCCCGCCCCGCCCCGCCCATCAGGGCAGCTTTTCCAAACTCTTGGCTTACTCCAAGCTTGGGGCCAGCCTGGCCCGCAACAGGGACTTTGGGCATATACTCCCAGGTGTGGATATGCGGGGGTGGAGGCCATAAAGTCTACACCAAGCCTCATAGACTCACACACGGGATCTGTCTGTCCTGACGGCTCCGCGCAGGTGTGTATCCGGGCACTCACTCAACAATGTAATCACCCGTGTGTGCCAGGCTCCATGTTAGGCAGATAACATCTCTGTCCAGTGCTAATCAGCGTAGCCCGAGGGAGCCCAGGACTTGGCATGTGGGCTTTGGAAGGGTCATTTACCTTCAGGCCTCAGTTTCCTTATCTTCAAACTGGTGGGGGTGGGGGAGGGGAATCACAGACCCGGTCTCAGAAGGTGGTCGTGGTGGTTGAGTGGGCTGATGGAAGTGTGGTTCTGAAAGCCACGGCTAAGTGCCACATAAGCAGCTGCTGTGGCAAGGATGGTGGCGGCGATGGCGATGATAGGTGTGATGATGATGGTGGTGATGATGGTGACAATGGTTGTGGGATGATGGTCACGGTGATGATGGTGTCGGCGATATTGATAAAAACCAACTCAGACCTAGAAAAACCAAGTCACTCAGAAGGTGGCCGAGCAGGACTGTGGGGGAGGACACAACAGAGCTTTTGGGAATTGACTACGAGGCCTTGAGGCCTCCACCTGGTGCCACAGCCGATGGGCTGCTGTCTCTGGCTGCTCACAGGTTCCCTCATCCATCCCGCTGTCCTGCATCCGGGCCGTGGAGCGTGTGGACGAGGGTGCCTTCCAACTGCCACATGTCATGCAGGTGGTGACACAGGATGACGCCGGGGCATCACACACCACCTACCTCCAGTGCAAGGTGAGGTGTGGAGCACAGCTGGGGTGGGGGGTCTGTGGCTCAGCCTCACCCATCTTCTGCCTCTATCTCTTGCAGAACGTGAATGACCTCAACCAATGGCTGTCAGCCTTGCGCAAAGCCAGTGCCCCCAACCCGGGCAAGCTGGCTGCCTGCCACCCCGGTGCCTTCCGCAGCGGGCGCTGGACCTGCTGCCTCCAGTCTGAGCGCTCAGGTGAGGTAGTGGGTGTGCCACAGGCTCCACCGTCCCCGGCTGCCAGTCAGCGGCATCCCACCTCCACCTTGGGCATGTGACTTCATTTCTCTGTGCCTCAGTATTCTCATCTGGGAAGCAGGGTTGAGGATAGCCCACACTTCCATGGTCCCGTTAGCTGATACCAAGTTGATATACTCAAAGTGCCATCTGCCGTGTAGTTTTAGTCACATGCAAGTCCTGTTTCCAACGGTCCTACTATGTGCCAGCTGCCCAGAGCGGAGACAGTCAGACTTGTTGAAGTTAGATGGCCATGTGGTAACAGTGGCTGGCCCCAAGCTTGGAGTAAGCCAAGAGTTTGGAAAACCTGCCCTGATGGGAGGGGCGGGGGGCGGGGCGTGTTGGAGTCTCACCTGCCACTCCGGAGTCTTAGAGTAGGAGAGGTCCTGCCCACTCAGCCGGAAGTAGCCCTTCTTGAAGGCAAAGCGGGTGGCCAGGCCTGCAGGCTCCTCCTTGCTCTGCTGTTGCTGGGGATGAATCCCTGGCCCTGAGCGCTCCGCTACTGACCCACATTCCAACTCCAGCCAGACAATTATAACGGTATCAGAATGACCAACCTGAGGCTTTGTCTAAGGCCCAGCCGCAGAGGGGAGATCAGGTCAGGAAGGCTTCCTGGAGGAGGTGCTGCTTCAAGTGGCTAGAGAGTGGAGAGGGTGATGCAGAGCAGGAATCAGACTGAGCAAAGGGGGCTTTGGGCGGGGCTAATGGATCATTATGGTCTGTTTTAGCGTCCCTTCTCTTTCTGGGGTAAAACACTGCCCAACTTAGGGGCACCCACGGGCTCACACTTAGCCAGCTTTCTGATGCAGCCCAGAACCATCTGCATAGGGAATGGCGCCACCCACAGTGGGCTGGACCCACTCACAATTAACACAGATGTGACCACCGGGATAATCTGATCTGGGCATTCTGTTATTTGAGAGCTTCCTCTCAGATGGCTCTATGCTGTGTCATGTTGTTAAAGCTCGACAGGTTTGGGGTTCATGATGGAGGCAGGGGGGCTGGGGAGGAGCCTGGAACCCAGGCAGGAGCTACAGGAGAGCTTGGCTAAGAGGAGGCTTGCACAGGTGTTGGGAAAGTTGAAGGCAAGGTATGATTGCACCTGGGACAAGACTTTCCTGACAGCTCCGTGTGCCCTCAGCTGCTGGCTGTAGCCGCACACACTCAGCCGTCACGCTAGGAGACTGGAGTGACCCACTGGATCCTGACGCTGAGGCCCAGGCGGTGTATCGCCAGCTGCTCCTGGGGCGGGACCAGCTCAGGTGGGTGTCATCTGCCTCACCCTGCTGTGACCTCCTCACATTCATTCGTCTCTGAAGAAGTGTTTCCCTCCCTCAGGGTTTCATGTAGCCCAGGCTAGCCTTGAACTCGTCATGTGGCAGATGTCCTCCTGTTTGTATTTCCTCAGTGCTGGGCTTACAGGTGTACGCCACCACGCCTGGTTTATGTGGTGCTGGGGACCTCACCACATGAGCCTCCGGCTTCATGCATGTTAGGCAAAGTCTACCAACTGAGTTGCAGGCTCAGCCGCTTTCTTCTTCTGTTTGCCTGTGCTGGGGATGGAACTCTGAGCCTTATACCCATTTATCCATCTTCTAGCACCCTGGCTAAGCTTTCAGAGGTGTGTGGGCCACCATGGGGCCTCAGTGTCCAGGGATTCAGGATTTAGGTCTCTAAGGCAGACTGGGAGCATCTCAGTTAAGGTTTCTATGGCTGTGACGAAACGCCATAACCAAGGTGACCTCTAAAAGAAAGCTTTTAACTTGGGGCTTATGGTTACAGAGGGTTAGAGTCCATGATGGCGGAGCAAAGACATGACGGTCGGAACAGCTCAGAGCTCACATCTTGATTCCAAAGAAGGCAGAGAGAGCTAACTGGGGATGGTTTGAGTCTTTTGAAGCCTCAAATCCCACTCCCAGCGATGCCCCTCCTCCCACAAGGCCACACTTCCTCCCACAAAGGTCAGACCTCCTCCAAAGGCCACACCTCCTCCCACAAGTCCACTCTTCTCCCAAAAGGACACACTTCCTCCCCCAAGGCCATACCTCCTCCAACAAAGCCACTTCTCCCACAAAACCACACCCTCTCTTACAAGGCTACATACACCTCCTCCCATAAGTCCACTCCTATCCCAAAAGGACACACCTCCTTCCCCAAGGCCATACCTCCTAACACAAGGCCACTCCTCCTCTCACAAGGCCACTCCTCCTCCCATAAGTCCACTCCTATCCCAAAAGGACACACCTCCTTCCCTAAGGCCATACCTTCTAACACAAGGCCACTCCTCCTCCCACAAGGCCACACCTCCTCTCACAAGGCCACACCTCCTAACAAAGGCCACAAGTCCTCTCACAAGGCCACACCCCCTAACAAAAGGCCACACCCCTCCTGCAAGGCCACACCTCCTCTCACAAGTCCACACCTCCTCCCACAAGGCCACACCTCCTAATCCTTCCCAAGCAGTTCCCTCAACTGGGGACCAAGCATTCAAGCATATGAGCCTGTGAGTGTTGTTCTCATTCAGACCTACCCCCAAGAGCACTTACAGTAGGGGGGCTCCAGAGACTTCAGCATGCTTGGTCTCTATAACTTGGCTTCTGAGCCTTCCTGGTACTTTGGACACCTCCCCCACCCCTCACTTCCTGACCCGAAGAGCTTTGTTATTTAGTGGCAGGTTTATCCTACCTCACTACAGAGAAGGTTCTGTACTGAGCTGCCTGGATTCAGATCCCGGCCTGTTAGGGGCTGTGTGGTTCTCAGCTAGTCATTTGGCTTCTCTGTGCCTCATATGGAGAAGGAGGTGTTAGGATCCTGACGTCATAGTACTGTCCTAAGGATCAGAAGCTGATCCCGTGGAAGGACACCCTGTAACCTCCCATATGTAGGAGCTCTTAGTGTGCTGTGTGGCCTTAGGCAAGTTCCTTGATCTCTCTGTGTGTCAGTGGTTGATCTGAACAGGGTCACTGGTAAGTACCTACCTCATGTAAGCTGGCTGTGTAAGTAAATAAATGTATGTGTGTACAAGGCTTCTCCGTGTAGTGTCTGCTACTCTAGAAAGGTTGGTGGTGATGATGATGATGGTGGTGGTAGGGATGGTGATGATGATGATGACTGTGGTGGTGATGGTGGCGATTGTGACCATGGCGATATTGGTAATGAACCTGATTTCTCCCACAAGCAGCAGAGAATCTTGGGTAGGAGCAGCACTGTGCCTCAGAAACCAGCCTTGTCTCTTTTCCTGTCAACCCTCAGGCTGAGACTGCTGGAGGACTCCAGCCTGGACACAGCTCCAGATGTGGACCCTGGGAAAGACTCCAGTGCCATGGACGGTAAGGGGGAAGGAAGGGTTCCATTCTCTTCCCTTATAGGTGCGTGCCCCAGTTTGCCAGCACACCCGCTCAGTCCTCCCGCATACCCTCCTCCTTCCGGTTCATCAGTAGGACAGTATCCTGGTGAATTTGGGGATTCTTCAGGAAGTGGGCTCTGGTGACAACCCCCCAGGAGGCTGAACCCCATGCTCTTTTCTTTCCCTCCAGGGCCCTGTGCTGAGGTTCTGGCCCAGCAGAGAGCGGCCATCACCCATTTGCTGCAAGTTCTTGAAGACTTGGAGCTAGCGCATGAGGAGTTCCAGAAACGGGGATAGGGGCAAGTGGCCCTCCAGGATGCTGGATGCTGAGAAGGTGCCAGAGCCAGTTGGGGACAGAGCCATGGGGCCTCCCTGAGCACACACTGGCCCAGGCATCCCCTTGAGGCTGCCTTCTTCATTGCTTGGAGCCTCCCAGACAAAGCCTGGTCTTATGTACCCTGTATCTAGCCAGGGCATAGGAGCCTTTGGTAGGGCCCAGCCTTGTACTGACCAAACCTCATTTTCTTCTCTGAGCTCGGAGTCTCAGCTTCACTGGATACAGCTCTTCAATTACCTGTGGCGCCCGTCTTACCCGCGAGCTGCTGGATACAGCTGTACCTGAATGCCAATCCTGACTGACTCAGAAAAACACTCAATAGACTTGGCCAGGAACTTCCTGTTTTTTTCTTTTTCACTTCTGTGAGTCGCTGTGACTTCACAGCTCTTTCTGTACCCCACTCTCATCTGGTGGCTCCAACCTCAAGTGTCTGGAACCAGTTGTTCTCAGAAGAACGGACTGGGAGCCCAGCATGCCAATTTTGAGCTTTCGAGGCTGGACACAGACTCTTTCTCCCCCTTATACCCTCTATAAAGTGACCTGAGCATGCTTAGCCGTGAAATGTTACACTCCGGTTACCCTAGGGGACAGTAAGAAGCAAATTGGCTAGGAATAGAGAGGTTGCCACTCCCTGCTCCAGTCACTGAATGCATCTGAGGTTTTTTTTTGAGGGGGGGCAGGCATCAGAGTTCTGGGGTTATGATTTGAGAGTGAGCCAGTACATTGTCTAGGTAGCTGGCATCCGGGTAGCTGTGGCCAGTGCGGTTGGAACCAAACTCCACAGTCAGCAGGCAGACCTGGAAGAGCATGTAAATTCTGAGTTTGCCTAAGGAGAGCTCTGAAAAAAATTCAAGTCCATCAGAGTGGATCCAGAGAACTAGGAAAGGTGTGGCGCTATCCCGCGCATGGCCAGCAAGGGTCGCCTGGAGCTGGAGCATCTCCCACTGGCTTGGGTATACCTGAGCTGCCAGAGCCCCTCCGATAGGAGGCTGCTTTCTCCTGCTTCTTGCTCCAGGGCAGGGTGGAATCTGTGAACTGATATGGTATCTCAAAGCTCTTCCACATCCTCCTGGAAGGCCGCATGCGAGATCCATTATCATTGTCACTAGTGTGTGTGTGTGTGTGTGTGTGCGCGCGCACACGCGCGCACTTGGAGACCCTGTCTACTTCTCTTGATGCAGCAAGACTGGGCAGTTACAGGGCCCATGCACTGCTTTTCCCGCTGCCCTGGGCAGTGATCCTACATTTGCCATTGTCTTGCAATCCATCCCCTGAGTTCTGTAGGAGCTCAGTCACCCAGCACCCTCTTAGCAGAAAAAGGCCCGACAAGGAGAAAGACCATTTATTTCTCCACCCACAGTGGGACTGGTAGATTTTTTTTTTTTTTTTCAAAAGAGCAATTGCTGGCGTCCCTTTAAAGCTTGGCTGACTTCCATCCCAGCAGCCAATCCTCAGAGGCGGAGCTGGTGAGTTGCCTGGGCAACGGGCCTCTGGTTGGCCTGAGACGATCAGTCGCCCACCGCCCACTTCCAAGCAGGGAGAAGTTAACGCCTTGCTGCCTGCTCAGCTCAACGCGTGTAGCCTGAACAAGGCCTCCCCCTCACCCCTGAAGCCAGAAGTGGGTCTCAAATGTCCGGAGCGGTTTAGTGGGGGAGAAGCCGGGTACAGAGGCAAGGACGATGCCTTTGCCTGGGATAGACAGAGGTCAAGAGATGGGCACAGGAAGAAGTAGGCAGGGTCCCGGAAAGATAGACACAAGCACAAAATAAGATAGCCTCGTCCCCAGTGGCCTGCGAAAAGCTACTCGGTAACCTGGGATTTCCGCCCCATTGGCTTTGCAGTGCTCAGTGGGTAGGTTGCGGCGCTGACATGGGTTAAATTGAGGCCCAGGGACAGACTGGCCCCTGGAAGCCTTACAGAGTCCTCACTATCCCATTGCTTGACTCAAGTCCTGGGAAGGGGACGAGCCTATACAGATGTAATGGAAACACAGGTGGAATCCACAGAATGTGTCATAGGGGCCTTTCTGTCTCTTTTCTCCCCAAGCTGGGAGACGTCAAGAGGCACGTGGGTGTACGTGCGTGAGTGCGTGCGTGCAACAGGACACGTGTGCGTTTGTGTGTGATGTGAAGGGCAAAGCGCCATCGTTTCCATAGGGAAGTCGCCCTTGCTGGTGGTCCTATCTCTGCTGCTCTTGCCGGAAGCCACAGGTTGGAGCCAGCTGGCCTGGGGCGCTCTCATCAGCCCCCACAGCCAATCAGCTAGATCCCCTAGCGATTCTGGTTCCTCCTACCTGGTGGAGGGAGGCATGTGCCGGGCTAGGGGCAAGGCAAGAGGGAAGGCTGGCAACTCAGGCCTCAGGCCTTGGCCATAGCCTCAGAAACACCCTGGGCGGTGAGCTCAGCCAGCACGTTGTCTAGGTAGCTGGCGTCCGGGTAGCCGTGGCCAGTGAGGTTGGAACCAAACTCCGTCTTGTGATGAATCTCGTTCCACACCACGGTGTCCGACTCGCCCGTGGTGTTGGATGTTCCGATAGTGAAGATAAGTCTGCGTTCCCAGGCGGTGATGAGCAGTCTCAGCACCTGGGGATGGGAGGATGGGGGGATGGGGGTGGATATAATGGGCAGTCTGAGCCCTAGCCTGCTCCATTACCGTTTACTACATAAAATTCTGTTTCTTTCGCTGCTTGTCATCGGGACCGGCAGGGCTTAGAACCCCACTCTTTGTATTAAATTGTCACTTAGTAAATTAGTTCCCACGATTAAAGATCTGGAGATTTCACGGGACAATCTAAGGAGCTGCTTCATGGTTAAACAGTAAGTGAAATCGGACGACCCAAGTGTGAGGATGAAGACTTTGAAGAGCTGCTTGGGTTCAAATCCTGGCTCTGCCACTTGGTTGCTGTGTGACTATGCATTAAGTTCCTTGCCCTCTCTGAACCTTTGTTAAGCTAGCGAACGAGAGGAAGCAGATTCAGGGCCTGATGTTTAGTGTGTTGGCTTAAGAAAGGATGACAGTAGGGACTGGGGACAAAGGGAAGCAGGCCTAAAAGATGGCAGCTGGGGGACTCTGCCATCATTTATAATGGAGGCCAGATGGTCACTCACCTTCCGGCCCTTCTCATTGTTGGGTAGGTAGCAGTGGCGAGGGAAGCCTCTGGCGGTGAACTTCTTGCCTGGGTTGGGATGTTCAGGGCCCTGCAGGAATGGCAGGAGGGTTTCAGACCACAGACAGAGTGGTAGAGTGGGGGTAGGGGCAGAGAATTGGAGCTGGGGACCGTGGGGCTCACCTGGATGCCCGTGGGGATGTCATAGACAATGCGGATCGTCTGGGTGTCTGCAAAACCGGGCAGCGAGTGCGGGATGAGGTGAAACTCCATCTTCCCCGGTGGCTGTGTCCCTGTCTTCTCCCCGTAGATGGCTTTGCAGGTGGGGCACTGCAGGCTGCCATCCTGAGACAGGTGCGCTGCTGTGAGGTCCCTGGGGGTTCCATCGGGTCCCCACCCACTGCCCACCTCACCGCACGGCCCCCCACCCACTGCACGGCAGCCCACCTTGTGGCCCACCTTGTTGCCATTGGAGTACATGGCCACCAGGCAGAGCAAGTGGTACATGTGTCCACAGCGGCCCAGGCGGCCCACAAGCTCGGGCCGCACACTCTTGTTCCGAAGCACGCCCTCATAGCCGGATGCTGTGACCAGCCGCTCCATGCAGATAGTACAGTCCTGGAGGGCCAAGGAGATGGGGGAGGGCCATGAGGAAGGCCATAGAGGGGCACAAAGTTCGGGGGCGATGGAAAACCTTGGAATTGACTCCCTCGCCTGATTAACCCCAGAGCAGGGGTGTTAAATGCTTAACCATCCAAAACAAAAGCCGCAATGAAAAACTTAGCATCAAACCGTCTATCACAAAGATGGATAGGTGTGCCGCTCTTAAACTTAAGCTCCTCCCCCAGGGCCTGGTGAGGACAGTGAGACCAGGATGGACAGGAGGAGGACTGGGCCTGGATGTTGAGGCTCCCCCTGGCTGGCTCACCTCATCAGGTGGGTTTTTCACCTTCTGCATGTACCTCCGGACCACATCCTCGGGATTCTTGCCTGCAGAGAGATCATGGGACAACGTGTCTCAGGAGGAGTGGGGGCGGGGCTCTGGGGAGCGGCAGGAAGGAGGGCATGAAGGGTGAGCAGAGGGCAAGCAGAGTCAGGTGCATGCTGGGTCCTAAGAGTACTGCGGTTGTGTTTGGGGGAGGGGGGTGTCACACGGAACCTACTTTTCTTGAGGTGTTTTTTCTTGGTCTTGCGGCACACACCGGGTACGCCAGGCACAGGCTTCACGTCGCTCTTGCTTACGGGCGGCGGGTGCAAGATGGGCTTGGGCGCTCGTGTCAGGCACACTGGCAGCCCGGCTGCACACAGCAGGATCCCGGTCATCCCTGGGGGTTGGAGGGGGGAAGGGTGTAGTAATGAGGGGTGGAGACAAGCCACGCCCTCCCCTCATCCTTAGGTTGATGGGGCAGGTGGATGCCATAGAGTGGAGGGCAGGGTGTTTCCTCAGACGCTAACCCTGCCCACCCAAAAAAACCCACTTCAGGCTAAAGTCAAGCAACTCCAAAGGGAAGGCCCACCCACCAGTTCATCAAAGGGGCGGAGCTCATGAGGCTGGTGGGCGGGGCCTCATGGGTTCGGTCTTACCTGCCAGGGCTGGGTGCACAGGCCCAGTGCCGTTCAAGTTCTTCACGGGGAGCGCCGGAACCCTGTGGGGGATCAGAAGAGGCTCCGGACGGACTGGCACCAACACAGCCCTGGTTTGCTTTTACCTCAGGACCCCTCCTGACACACCCTGTCTCCTCTGCCTCTCCTCCAACTGGAATAACCTCCAAGAAACCCCTGTCTCATCTTGGGTGCATATTGGCGATGGGTACAGTCAGTGGGACTCTATTGGAAACACCCTTAGGCCTACTTCTGACTCTTGTTTTTAGGAATGCTCTCATGTAGCCCAGGCTGGCCTTGAACTTCTAATCCTCCTGCCTCCACCGCCCGTGTGCTGAGCTTGCAAGTGTGTTCCGTCATACTCCATAGTACGTGGTGCTGGGGACTGAACCCAGGACTTCACGATGAGGCCAGCATTCTACCAAATGAACAACATTCCCGGTCATAACTCCAGATGGCCTCCTCTCACCAGAGAACATTTGGGCCTCATTTCTCTCCACTTGCCTAGCCCGGAACCCAACTATCAGTGAGTTAGCTCTCTTAAGGTTTGTTCTATAGAGCACCAATTCCTGAAGAACACTCTGGAAAGACTTCAGGAATGTATAAGCTGGGAAATACTGTGCTGCTCTTCCAAGATTCTCAACCTATCTGAGCACATAAAGGCTCTCATAAGTCCAACACCAGGTCCCCCTGTCCAGATGAAGAGCCCTTGGAAAAAGGAACTCTTTGCCTTTTGGGGTCAACCACAGTTGCTTTTGTTTCTTAGTTTGGCCGCTAATTAGCTGGTAACACACGGCACATGCCATCAGCCTTCATAAACCAATTTCTCTCCGTGTGGAATGGGCGCGATGGGGTGCCTGCTTTTTGTTTGTGGAGAGGAACACAAATCCTGGTAGCTAAGAAAGGCTCTGAAAGCATCGTCATCATTACTATCAACACTGCTATCATCGCCACCAAGACCACTACCAACACTTTACAGACACCTCTGTTGCTGCCGTCACTGTCATCACCTTCCCTCATCATCATTGTCACCACCACCATCATCATCAACATCATCAATACCATCATCCTTGGAGGAGTGGCTGGGACAAACTAAAGTCACTGAGCATTGCTCCCATAGAAGGAGGGAAAAGGGAAGAGGAGGGAAGAGGGAAAAGGGAAGAGGATGGGTGCTCTGAGTCTTGGGGTCTATGGTCAGTAGATGTGGGATAAAGACATTGCGCCTCAGTTTCTCTTCCTTGAAAGACAAGTCTTGTGAGGATTCAAGAGCTCCTCCTTCTGCAGTGAGATGGGACTCACAATGGGAAGGGCTGAGCAGCCATGTGACCTGCCTCGGGCTCTATCACAGCCTTCTAAGACTTTCCTGGAGGACAGCACCACCCTAATTTATTACTGTTCATCCTTATGGGGCAGCAGCGAGGGGGTCACTGTTCCCAGCCTTCCCTCCCACCTGCCTACGATAACTGCAGGGACATACCTGACCTCATTTCTGCCTTCCCACTTCCCTTTTCTCAGTGACTCATGAGAACTCCCCTTCTCTTAGTCAGGACAGTGCGTAATATGGGCAGGGAGGAAGACGTTTAGCATACATACCACTGCCCACTTGCCTCCTACCAGTGCAGGCATTACTAATCCACCCTGGCTCTCTGAAGTCCAAAGAATCCATAACACAGCTCTCTAGTCAGCCTCTATCAATCAGGATTGTCAGATATCTTAGATACATGATGCCCAAAGTCTGGTCCAAATGATTCCCCATCTTGCTGAATCTGTCCCTGAGAGATGGACAGGGAAACCCCAGGAAAAAAAGATTCTTGAGATCTTGGCCACACTCATGTGTCATGAAAAGCTTCAAAAACTTTTTTTTTTTCCAAAGAGGCTGAAGGTATAAAACTTAGCTTGGCTACTGGGAGGAGGGTTGTGATGGGGCCTGATGGTGCAGTGTCTCTGTGCTGTGGGGGGACAGTCCCGAGGTGGCACACACCCTCTTGCAGTCTGCAAGCTGCCTGCGAGAACCTTCTGTAGCACAGTTCTCATGCCGCCTAGCGTGGGAGCCTTAGGGGGTGGCCCTTTTGATGTGGGAAGACACTGCTTCCTCTCAGGCATTGAGAAGATCTCCCTGGTCAAGCACTGTCACCTAGAGCCTCCAGAAAGGGGGGCAGGGTAACCTTCACTTCACTCCTGCCCTGCCTTCTTGGGGACCCGCTTGGTCGAGGGTCTGAGGACAAGCTTCTTGCAGGACAGACCTGACTACTATTCCCAGCCCTGGTCGGCTGCCCTGTGTTCTCTATTCTCCATCCTGTTGAGGCTGGTCATCTGATTGAGCCTCTGCTGTGCTCTGAACCTCACTTCCTGTGTATGTACTCTCTCACGCTCCACACCAGCTGTGAGCTCCTCATGAGTATCAGGCTTGTTCCTACCCCAGGACCTTTGCACCAGCTAGCCCTTTCCCAGGTGGCTCTTTCTGAGATGTTTAACTAGCACTCTTCCTCACAGAGGTCTCAGGTTCAACACTGCCTTCCTAGACAGCCTGTCTTTCTTAATCTTACTGCTTTCTTGGCATGAGCATGGATGTAAGGGAGTCTTCACACATAGCCAGGCCCTGTGCCATCTGGCCTTTCTCTGGCCTCCCCTCCTACCTCTTGGCCTCCTTCACACTCAATGGTTTTTTTAAGATGGAGGCCCAGTCTCTCCCCTGCCTTTGCACTTCTGTGCCTTCCCCACTATATTCCCAACTAGGTCTCCTGGGATGACACTGGACAGAGAGGAATGCCTGCAGCAAGAGCAAACAATGACAATGGTGGGTGGCTGCTGGGTTGCTCTAAGCACCCTGTCCCCGGCTCTTCTCTGACCTGTGTCTTAAGGAAGCCACCAAGCAGGTGCTCAGGGAACACCTGCAGCTTCTAGGCTGTGTCCATTCGGGGGATGACAGTGCTCAGGGGGCGTCCTGAAGAACAGAGCCCCACACACCCCCAGCATTCTTGAAGGAAGGAGTCCCCAGCCATGTTGCAATTCCCTCTCAGGGCTGGGTCCACAGCAAAGCTTCCAAACACGTACAGTGAATCAGGTTCTCTTCCTTAATGCAGAGGCTGAGGAAAGATGCTCCAGCTGAGGGGTAGGGAAACTCATCTCCCTCTCCAGCCTGAGAAGGAAGGAGGCCCGCTTGGTCCCTTCTCCCACAAAAAGAGCAGAGACAATGCTTGTGCCTGCTCTGGCTGGGGGGCACTGTACCTAGGCAGAATGCAGGGAGATTCCATTGCTGCTGCTGCTGCTTCTGCTTCTGCTTCTTCTTCTTCTTCTTCTTCTTCTTCTTCTTCTTCTTCTTCTTCTTCTTCTTCTTCTTCTTTCTTCTCATCTTCTCCTCTTCCTCCTTCTCTTCTTCCTCTTCTTCTTTCTCCTCCTCCTCTTCTCCTCCTCCTCTTCATCCTTTTCTTTGTCTTCCTCTTCTTCCCCTTCCTCCCCTTCCTCCTCCTCCTCCTCCTCCTCCTCCTCCTCTTTCTTCTTCTTCTTCTTCTTCTTCTTCTTCTTCTTCTTCTTCTTCTTCTTCTTCTTCTTCTTCTTCCTCTTCCTCTTCTTCGGTCTGAGCATCTCAACCACAGTTTCCACATCTGCTTCCACATCTGTCCTTTGAGCACAGGCTCCTCTTTATCCTTTTTTATCCATGAGGGATAGAATTCTTCTCTCATTGAGGATCTGGGCATTTTCCACCTTGTTTTCTGGTTGTGTGATTCTACTCTTATCTCATCTGCCAGATTCCTAGCTCTGGAAACAGCCCAACCCTGTGACCCCAGGACTGAGGATAGCAAAACAGTCTGGCCAGATAAGAAAGTAGCTTACTAGCTCTGGGGTCCCTTGGCTACACTTAAAAGCAAGGCCTCCAACTCCAGATGTTACCCCCAAACTCCCAAACAAGATCAGAACAGATATCAAATAAATAACATGCATATCACTATTACCAAATTTGCACCTGTGGCAGACATCACCAATCAATCCCAGCACTCCTTCCCACACAGCTAAGATGTAATTTGAGAATCAACATCAATATCATACTCCAGGAACTTAGTACTTCTAGGGTAGGGACACTGAAGAGACAGTCTGTTGTGGATCCCTTGCACCTGGCAGCATGATGAAACCCAAAGAGAGGAAGTGACTTCATTTTGACCACTGAGCTGACCCATGCTGCTCTTGGCAATAGGACCTGGAATTTCTGGGTTCAATCCTAGGCTGACCCCACTAGGTTGGCCAGGGTTGGAGGTGTTGTGGATCTGAGACCTATGGGGTTAGGTACAGCCACAGAGCTGGACCTCAGAGCTAGCTCAGGAGTTGTACAAGTGACCTCAGGACAGGCCATTGGCTATCCACCATTGGGAGCAAGAGCCCCACCAATGCCCCCTATAGGTCTCCTGAGTCTCCATCTTTCCATCTCCCAGAAGGCCAAGGCTAGCCACATTATCTGATGGTGGCTTTCATGTCTTTCACAAGCCTTAGACGACCCCAAGGATGCCTAATATGTACTTAGCAGCTCCCAGGGGAGTCCCTCTCCCCCCAGAGCTCTGGCCTCAGTTCAGGTGGAGAGGAGAGGAGAGAAGTGAAACCATCCCATCGGGGAGAAGAAAATCCCCCACATTTTTCTTTCTCCTGCAGGGACCCTGGATGCTGACATTTTTTGCCCCAGTCCACCTTGTGGCCACCTTCTGCCACTGCGATCACCTGAGGACATCCCCCTGCACAACCCATCTGTGGAGACAAGGCAAGGCCCAGAGATGGAGCCTGAGATCAGGGGTCCACTATCAGTGGTCCGGGACCTCGTATTCATACTGTCTCACCCGCACTGGCCAGCTCTGACCATCAGCAGGCCTCAGTTTCCCCTTCTCAAACCTTTCAGGGTGTGCGCCCTACCACTTGAACCCCTGGCTGGCATTTGGGATTTGGATTTTTCCAGGATCCCGGGGCTCACTCAGTCCTCCTCTTAAGAGATTGATTTATTTTGCTTGTGTGTGTTCTGTCTCATGGTCTGCCTTCCCCAGAGCTCTGATGGAGCCCAGGTAGGGGAGGGCAGGCTAAGTGGCCTGTTCTCACGCCCCTGGGCCCCTGGGGAGCACAGGGTGCGAACCCAGCGTGTGGCTCAGCTTCCCAGGGAGAGGGCAGGAAGTGCTTCAGGTGGGGGCCCGGTTGGGAGGTTTTGGGTTTGACCTTGTGGTGAGGGTGTGACCCTGCCTCCTCTTAGCTACCCTGGCCAGGAAAGGGGGGGATGGGTGGGAAGCCAGGCTCCTCCCTTCCCTCGTTCAGGCAACCTAAAAGACTTGGGAACTTTTGTTTAAGAGCCATTTAAATGAAAAGACCTAGAGAGAGGAAAAGTGCAGCAGATACAAAAATCACAAGAAATAAGCAAGGGCTAGGGACGCAGTGGCTCAGTGGGTAGAGTGCTTGCCTAGCATGCACTGAGTCCTGGGTTTGAGCCCCAGCACCACATAAACCTGGCACAGTATAAATCCAGCATTGGAGAGGGCAGGAGACTGGAGGACTAGCAGTTCAAGGTTATCCTCGGCTATGTAGCAAGTTCAAAGCCAGCCTAGGCTACATGAGACTCTATCTTAAAAGACACACATATATTTGTGTGTGTGTGTGTGTGTGTGTGTGTGTGTGTGTAAAAATCACTTCTACCCCCTCCCCCATATACAGTCAGGCACATCTCCCTATAACTGAAGACTAAGCCAGCTAAGGTCCCGCCTCAATACACCAGGGGCCAGCTCTTGCCTCAGGGCCTCACATGCTCTGTTCTTACTGCCTGGAAGGCTTGTCCCTGCTTCCCTTCCAGACTCTTCTCTGCTCCCAGAGAGTCTCATCAGTCCAGGCTAGCCTTAAATTCACGGTCTACCTCAGCCTCCCCAAGTGCTGGGATGATAGGTGTGTTACCGTGCCTAACTCTTTCTTGTTCTTCCCACCCCCTTATTCCGTGTGTGCCGCCGTGTGCCCGTGGAGGTCAGGCACTACTTGTGGGAGCTGGTTCTCTCCTATCGTGTGGCTCCCAAGCACTGAACTCAGTTCATCAGGCTTGGCAGCAAGCCCCTGTACCCACTGAGTCATCCTGTTGGCTCCCTGTTTTTGAGATAGAGGCTCGCTATGTATCCCAAGATGGCCTCAAATCCCCAGCAGTCCTTTTGCCTCAGCTTCTGGAGTTCTTAGATTAAGGTGTGTGCCACCAGGCCATAGAAAAGGAAAGGCAATAGCAATGACATTTAATTTTTTTTTTTTTGCTTGTTTCCTAATCTCTTTTGTGTGCAGTGTGTGTGTGTGTGTGTGTGTGTGTGTGTGTGTGTGTGTGTGAAGGATTTCTCTTTGTAGCCTTGATTGGAATTCCCTCTGTAGACCAGGCTGGCCTCGAACTCAGAGATCCACCTGCTTCTGCCTCCCGTGCGCCACCACCGCCCGACCGGCTTATTGCATTAATTCTAAGAAGTGCATCACTGTGTCACTGTGGCTCTTCTACAGCACCAAGTACCTTCTTGAATATTCTAGAATTTCTTCCTTTCATGTGCTGTCTGCCTTGATGAGGCTGTAAATTCTCAGAGACCAGGGACCCGCCACTATGTCTCAGCCTTCTCCATGCTGCCTGTCACACTGTGATTTTTTTTTTTAACAAGTGGGGAGGTGATTGACTGACAGACAGACAGACAGACAAACAGACAGAAGTCATGCTGGGGAGCTGGAAAAGATGTCTGGTGAATACCCTCATGGCAGGGTGAGAACTGACAAGGAACAGAGAAGATGGGAGAAAGGAAAAGCCAAGGAAATAAGCCAGTCATAGACTCAGGGGTGGAGGTGGGGGTGTGGGGTGGTGGTGGGGGATATAGATTCACTGAGGGCTTGCAAGTGTGAAAGGAACTGCTAAGACCCCGGAGGCTTCTGGTGTTCAAACAGTACCTGCTTGGTACCTGCTTTCAGTTGGCAGTATTGCACAGGCTAACAGGGATGGGTGAGCAGACTGAACCCTGGGAAACACACAGGCCCGGAAAAACACATGCTAGACAGTGGCTTGTGTCATCAGTCCTATTTTTACAAGTTGCAAAAACCGAAAAAAAAAAAAAAAAAAAAAAAAAAAACAGAGAGGGCAATGGGTTTAGCAAAGTCACACAGCAATAGGGAAAGTTGAAGCTGGGTCTGGACTCAGCCTTTGTTGCTTCATCTTCTTTCTTGGGCTCTGCTACTCTGTGGGGGCCACGGCCTGGAACAGCATGGACAATATGGTCTTTTGGAGCCTTGGTTTTGCCCTCTGAGAAATGGAAACGCTAGGGGCCATTGCTGTAGGTTTCTGTGATGGAGACTGGCAATCCTGGCAGGGCCGTTAGATGGGACTGGGGACACGGTGCATGCTCTGTAAACAGAAACAGGTCTGCAGCTGTCCCCCCGCCCCATGTGGAGTGGAAAGTCTGACTCTGTTCCTCTACCCAGCAGCTGTGTTCTACAGTGATAGACGCTGACCTCCTATGAGACAGGGCGGATCTTCCCACCCTGTGTGTCCCCCAAGGCCCACCCTGCCAGCTGGCTCCCAGTCCCAGTATAGAGAGAGTGGAAAAACCCTTGGCTTGTCCCCACTGGCTGTGTGACTCTGGGCTGGTTGATCTCCTTCTCTGGGCCTCCTTCCTGGTCACCCCTCCAGTGAATCACATCACAGAGTAAGGGGTCCTTTGCCCCTCTGTACAAAGATCACACACCTAGTGTGTGACCTCATGCACCTTCGAGCCCTGGACAGGCGTCAGGTAGAACTCTGGCTGTCAGGTGGAGAAACTGAGGCTGGAAAGATGAAAGTACTCCCAAATGTCACTCAGCTGGGAGGTGGGACTGGAGAAGGGAGGAAGTGAGAGAAAGAGGAATCCATGGGCGCGGGGCACAAAGAGCTGCAGAGGGAGACTCAGAGACCCAAGGACCTAAGTGCAGAATCCCAGAATCCCGGAAAGGATGAGGATGGTCGGAGCCATTTAACAAGGAAGCACAGCCACCAGCAGGAGCCCACTCAGTCTGGACTCAGGCCCACCCAGAGAGAAGGCAACATGAGGACATGGGAGGAGACACCCTGATTCTGAGGGGTTGGACCTTGAGGGGAGCCAGCCCCACCCCCTCTTTGACTTTGGGTTTCTGGGCTTCAGAAGTGTGGTTCAGTGGATGAAGGAAAAGACTCAGCTGCAGAACTGGGGACAGGAAGGGATGTGAGGTGTCACAGGGAGCAGCCTGGGATAGGCGGGGTGGGGGAGCCTCCCCCCCAGTCCATGGAGATACCCACATGTCTTTCCTAGTCCAGTTTACAACATGACAGGACCAGGAGTCGTTTGTCCCGCCCCCACCATCCACTCCCCTGGGGTCCGCCTGTACCTCATACTGAGCCAGGGGTATATATATATCTTGGTGCTCCTTGGAGAGGGAGGTTTGGTGGGAGGTCTCAACACAGACTTGTCAGGCAAGAGAATGGGGGTCAGTATGGCTTTATCATGCTACTCAGACTCAGGCAGGACAGCGTAGGATGTGTCTAATGATTAACACCCCCCAGGAGATGACTTTCTTGTCCCTGAGGCCCTCTCTAGCTTAAGGACACTCCAAGCTGCTGGTGGCACCAACTCCAAGATCCCTTGAAGCTCCCCAATCTGGCTCCAAATCCCAATTTAGATAACCCATCTCCCCAGTACACTAGGGAGATTTTACTTCTGTGTGCGACTTCGAGAAGCTTCTAGATTTGTTCAGCCTCCACAACTATCTACCTGCAATGCCCAGCCTGGGATGCCCATCCTCCTGCCGGGTATGGAACACCCCAGCTCCTCCCTGGATAAGCCCTAGCCTCTGAACTACCTAAGAACAGCCTCTTCCCACATGCTCTTCCCCATGGTGGCCTGTCCCGACTACCCACTCTCTCTGGACGATATGTCACCCGGTCCTAGCACCTCCTCAGACCTTCCCTCTCCTCCCAGGACTGTGCCCATGGACTCCCTTGACTGTTGTGCGTCTGCCTCCTGTGTGTGCATAGCAAGAACTCAGTCCTCCCCGGCTAGCTCAGCGCTGCGAGCTCACTCTCACGGCACATGTGTGGAGACTGAAGGCTATGCAGGAAAAGCTGATTGATTGACATCGTGTCCTGAAGGAGTGGTTTCCAGCACTGTCCTCTCTGACCTAGGATGTGTGCACAGAAACGCAGCCTACAACACTGCTCAGTGCGCCAAAGCGCCTGCCACCAAGACTGATGACCTGAGTCCCGTGCCTGGGATCGGCACAGTAGTCAAGAGAGCTGACTTTCACAAGTTTCTTCTGGTCTCCACACACACACCCTGTGGTGCACACACACAGACAATGGACAGACAGACTGACACAACACACACACACACACACATCCCTACCTGTGGCAAGTGTGGCTTTAAAGTATATGCAGAAATGACCTCAAATTTCAGAGAACGTGTGTGTGTGTGTGTGTGTGTGTGTGTGTGTGTGTGTGTGTGTATCATGTATGTTGGTACCTGCAAAGGTCAGAAGATGGTATTAGATCTCCTGGAGCCTGAGTTACAGGTGGTGGCGAGCCACCAAGTGTGTGCTGGAACTAAACTCAGGAAGAGCAGCCAGTGCCTTCTAGTCCCCTCCCCACCCCCACCCCACCCCTAAAGCCTGGCACTCACCGGCTGATGGATTTGCCTCAGCAGCTGTCCAGTGAGCCCCAGGATTACAGGGGCACACTGCTCTGCTGGGTTTTATGCTCGGTAATTTAATTCAGGCCCTCATGTCTACACCCTGGTATCTTTAGCCTCCGGGTTCACAGGATACTTATAACCCCTTCCATCTGTCCGCCCCTGTCAGGTTGGATCTCAGCCTGCTCTGTCCTATTACAGGACAATATCATGGCAGAGACCCCAAGGCTCACCACTGGGAACACAAGCAGAGTTGCTTCTGTGTTCCCTTCCTCTTAGGGACCCCCCACTAGCTCCAGCCCCACTAGCTCTCTTCGCTGCTCTGCTCCGGCTATGGATGTACCTCCCACACCTTCTAGGATGCTTCTGTGTCCAAGGTGGGACTCACAGCAACTCACTGGGGCCCTGTCCTGTGGCCTGTTGCACTGAACCCTGGGATTGATTCCCAAACTGAACTTTGGTCCTTGGTCTTTAGTGAGGTCCTACCGGGAAAAGATTCCCCCCAAAATGGCAACTCTGGTTGAAGCAAGAGACTGGTTCCCTCTGGCCCCCCTTTGGCCAGCCTCCATGCCAGGTCACCTGAGTCCTTGGAGTCCAGTTTGAAAAGTGACATTAAGAACCCAAAGTGATTGGTGATGTTTCTCTAGAGAAAATGACTTCAACCCTCAAGGTTACTGTGGCCTGGAGCAGATGAGACTCCTATGTCCCCAAACTTCTTTCTCTTTGGGGAAGGAAAAATGGCTCAGATGGTAAAGGGGCTTGTCACTAAGGCTGACATTCTGAGTTCGATTCCCTGCCCCACCAGTAAATGAAAAACTAAAACAAAATGCCCATCACAGGCTCTGTTGGTATGGGATGAACAGCTGCTCTCCTGGGTGACCGGCAGTAGGTACCTCTTTTATGGCCTCTAGAATCATCTTGGGAGGTGTCACAAAATGACATTTAGAAAGTTTGGCAAATAAACCTATGGGGGCTCAGGAGATGGCTCAGTGGGTCAATGCTTGTCACACAATGATGAAGGCGTAAATGTCATCCCTCAGGAGGGCGCGTGCGTTCATGCATGGGTGTGCATTCGTGTAAACAGCCAGACAATGGTAGTCACGTCTCCCAATGCCAGCACTGCGGGAGGGGGCAGACAGGAGGATCCCAGGGTCTTGTTTGCTAACCAGCTTAGACAGGCAAGCTGGGATACCTTCCAGCTGTCATTGGGATGATGATGGTCCCTGACTCATGGGGTCCTGTAGTCCAGCTTACTAACGTGCTGGGGTAGCCCTGGGTGCCCTTCCAGAGGAGGTGGGGGGTGTCTTACCCAGGTGGGATAGAGGCGCGTGAGCTGACGGTGGTGGATCTCTGTGGTCCTGGCCGGCTGAGATTGTTTTGGCCCGGGGTGGGCGCTCCGTTGGGGGCGCTTGGGCTCCTTGGGGGAACTCCTGGAGGCGGCGCGGGCTCCGTGGGGCCGGCGGCAGGTGCGGCCCAGAGCGCGGCCCCGGCGAAAGTGGCGCTGGGGCGCACAACGAGCGCACCCGGAGGCCCTCCGGGTGGCAGCGGTGGCGGTGGCGGCGGGGGCGCTGGAGGCGCGGCTGGAGCAATGGGCGCCTTGCGGCGTTGCGAGGCCAGGATGGCGTTGGAGGCGGCGCGCGTGCTGTTGACTAGCAGGCACTGCTGACAGGAGCAGGGCTGACCCGAGCTGGCTCCCACGGGCCAGGACTGCGACTTGGGAATAGAGCCGACCGTGAGCGGGTAAGCCAGGTCCAGGCGACGGCGCAGGCGGCGGCGGCGGCGAGTCTGGCGGTTCATCTGGGACATGCTGTTGAAGTAGATGAGGTAGCAGAAGCCGAGCGATGAGAGGTCGAGCCACGGG
Source organism: Rhabdomys pumilio (assembly GCA_030674055.1). NCBI lineage: Eukaryota > Metazoa > Chordata > Mammalia > Rodentia > Muridae > Rhabdomys > Rhabdomys pumilio. The sequence goes on along the minus strand of JANHMN010000023.1, from coordinate 31,482,380 downwards.
TGCTGCTTCTCGTACGCGTTCTGGATGGTGATGCAGATGTCCATGTCGTAGGCCGTCCACGCCCCGCCGTCGTTCTCCCATTCCCACACGATGCCCTTGCCCGGCGCCGACGACGGGTCATAGAAGTTGCGTCGCACTGGCCGCATGGTACCTGCGCTCAGGAGGGAGAGGTGTGTCAGTACAGGCCCCCAAGTGGATTTTCGGAGCCAGGAAAGGGGTCAGCGCAGACAGAGAGCGTCAAGACATGGGGACTGGGCCGCCGATACGGCTCAGCAGGTAAAGGTGTTTGCCACCAAGCTTGACAACATGATTCTAATCCCAGAGACCCACATGATGGAAGCAGAGAATCAGTTCCCTCAGGCTGTGATCTGACCTCCTATAAACTAATAAATAAAGACAATTAAAATTTAAAAGACGAAGCTGGGCGGTGGTGGGCGCACGCCTTTAATCCCAGCACTTGGGAGGCAGAGGCAGGCGGATTTCTGAGTTTGAGGCCAGCCTGGTCTACAGAGTGAGTTCCAGGACAGCCAAGGCTATACAGAGAAACCCTGTCTCGAAAAACCAAAAATAAATAAATAAATAAATAAATAAATAAATAAAATAAAAGACCAGGGGACTGGGCAGAAGCCCAGTCAGCATGCTAGGAAACAGGTACCCCAAAAGGGCCATAAAGAGAGCCAAGTAGGAAAAGAGGGAGGGATGGGCCTGGAGAGCCAGTCCCCAGGGCAAGGTGCTCCCCTCTGCCATGAAGGTCCGGGTAACCACAGCTGGAGGGACGAACAGCAAAGTTGGTGGGAGTGGCCACACCTGCCCACCGAGCTCCCTTCTGGTCTCCCAGGGGGCCCAGAAACCGGAACATTTGTGGGTTTCTTCATTCACAGAGGGTCCACCGGATTCCACACTTCTCCCATTGATCCATTCCTTCAGTTACACCTTCGTGCATCTCTCTCTTCATTCATTCAGCCACGCCTTCTTGTGTACGTTCACACACGCATGTACCCTTTCTCCTTCCCTCTGCTGGCTTCCCCCTCCCCGTGTTCCCCTCACACACACCCCCGTGTGTGTGCGTGCCTGTGTGCGTGTTTGTGTGTGTGTGTTCCAGCCCTCAGCCAACAGGTGATGAATACCTGCTGTGCTCCCGGAGAACACATTCAGACCCCACACAACTCTGTTATCCCAGTCTGCCCTGCGGTTGGCCACTACAGTGGCTTCCCTTGCCTTTGCGTTGCACAGGCTGAAGCTTAACCCCTCTGCCTGAGAGGCGAGCTCCTGAGAAAACCGGCCAGTGACAGATAACGCAGGCTGCAGGACTCCTCAGAGTGTTACCTGGCTCTAGGCTGCCTAGCCCAGGTGCCACAGCACAGAAATTACTCTCCTGGACTTGTAAGGCTGGCCACACACGTGGATAGGCTGCCACCCGCTACAAAGCCGTGGGAAAGCCCTTGTGCCTCCCCAGGCCTCTGTGGCCCAGACAGCAGGGTTTTTTTTTGTTGTTGTTGTTTTGTTTTTTGTTTGTTTGTTTGTTTGTGGTTTTTCGAGACAGGGTTTCTCTGAGTAGCCCTGCCTGTCCTGGAACTCACTCTGTAGACCAGGCTGGCCTCGAACTCAGAAATCCTCCTGCCTCTGCCTCCAAAATGCTGGGATTAAAGGTGTGTGCCACCACCGTCCAGCTCCAGACAGCAGTTATTGATCACCTGACCAGTATTGATCATCAACTGGACAGGGCCTACTATCCATCACCTAGAAGCCAAACCTCTGGGCGTGTCTGGGAGGGAGTTTCTGGACTGGGTTAGTAGAGATGGGAGATCTACCTTGGATGTAAGTGGCACCATCCCTGTGGGCTGGGGTCCTGGATTGCAGACAAAAAAACAACAACAACAAAAAACAAAAAACAAAAAACAAAAAAAAACAAAAAAAAAAACCCAACAAAAAACAAAACAAAACAAAACAAAAAAACAAAAAACAAAACAAAACCAGAGCAATGGCATCTGTCTCTCTCTGCTTCCTGACTGTGGATGTCACATGACCGGGCACCTGCTGCCATGCTTTCCTGCTACAGCAGACTGTGACCCCCTCGAACTGTAAGTCAAAATAAACATTGATTTTGCCAGGCATTTTTTTTGTCACCGTATGAGACAAAGGATTAATATGCTGGCCTCATCTTGACAGTGGCAGGGAGCTCCCTGGCCCAACATGTCCTGCAGACCCCTGGGAGGACTTGAGGGTAGCCTTTCTAGCAGAGTCTTCTGGAGGCCCCAGCGGGATGAGGAGCAGACAGCCCTTATCTGGAGTTCCGGAGGCTGTGGGGAGGAGCCTGCTTTGACTCCTCCCAAACTTGCTGCCATTGGCTCCACCCTCTCTCCTTTGACCAGGTGGACCCATCAAGCTGCCTCTTTGACAGCTCTGTTGCCCGATCCCCTCCTCCTCCGAGCCATTGTGCCTGAGTCATGTTGCCTCCTTGACTTGGCCCACAGCAGTAGGCTCATGCCCTTGTCCCCACCCGGCATCCAGGGCATCCTGTCCAACCCACATCACATCTATCCTCATGAAGCTCAGAGTCCTCTGCGGCTCCCAATGACCTGTAAGAGCTGACGTCCTCATGACGACCTGGCCTCCCCGCTGCTCGCTAACCCATCTTAAACCTCGTCTTGCTTCGGGGGCCTTTGCACGGCTGAATTATGATTTAGCCATGTTCAAACTTCTTTAATCCATGTATGTCTGTATGTCACGGGCTAGGAAAGCCCCTCCCACACCTGGCTGCAGAATGAGCTGTTCTGTCTCTGCCTTGTCGTACCCCACTTCCTGGTACTTACTCATCCTGGCCATGGCAGTCTCTTTTCCTGTCAGCTCAGGCCCACAGGGGCTCCTCTGCCTAACCCTCCAATCTGGGCACAGTGCCTCACGCAGTAGGTCCTCAGAACACGAGTTGTTTCCAGGGTGCCTGGAGCAGGAGCCTACAGCCAGATGGTGGCACCGGGCATAATGTCCTGCTGGGAGGGGTCTCCTCCTGACTGATGTGTTTATAAAAAGATAAAGAGATGTAGATAGGCTCTATGGGTGTGTGGTCAGGTATGGGGGAAAGGGATGTCTCAGTGGGCTCATGCCCAGGCATCCCTTCCTCTGCCCTCCCCCTCCAGGGACCAGCCACATCACGGTATAATATAGAATAGTTTATTCAGGGCATGGGGAGGGGAGTTAAGAGGGTAGTAGAGGCAGAGAAAAGCAGAGAGAGAGAGAGAGAGAGAGAGAGAGAGAGAGAG
>JANHMN010000023.1:31445175-31479020 GCA_030674055.1 Rhabdomys pumilio | reverse complement strand
ACAGAGAGAGAGAGAGAGAGAGAGAGAGAGAGAGAGAGAGAGAGGCAGGCCAGCCATGAGCACCACGTGGAGAGAGGGAGGAAGGGAAGAGAGAAGGGGGCGAGGGGACAGAGGGGGAACAAGAAGGCAAGAGATCAAGAGAGAGAGGAGGGGCAAGCAAGCTCTTTTAGATCGGTCACGCCCATCTGGCTGTTGCCAGGTAACTGTGGGGGTGGAGTTTAGACAGATGCTAACACTGACCACAGGCTCTGTCTGACTGTCCCACACAGATTGCAAAGACCTTGTCATCTGCCTTGCCTGTTAGAATATCCAGGGCTGCCCCTCACAACAGCATCAGCCCTGAGGGGCAGGGTAGAAGGTGCCATGAAATAAGGTCCCTAGGCAGCAATAATGTCCCAGCCAACCACAGGAAGACTCCCTAGGGCCTGATGCCTGTTTGTTTTAATGGAGTGCATATTGATTTTCTGTGGTTTTTCTCTGTGCTGGGAGCAAGCCCTGTATCCTATCCCCTTGCTCCTGCTTGCTAGACTTCTTCCTGTTCAGTGCCTCAGTTTCCCTGCTTGCAGAATGAGGTGCTGTTGAGAGATGAACCCTAAGTATTGTGAGCAGTCAGCTTTGTGGTAAGGTGAGGAGCCGTGTCCGCTTGGATGGGACAGAAGGGACACAAGGGGATTGTTCTCTCGAACCCCACCTGCTGCTCAGGTTTCAAGTCAAAAGGGGCTCAGGGGCAGAATACGTAAGAATTCTGGAATGCTTCTTGTAAGCAGTCAGTAGGTTCGGGAGCCTGTGGGAACCCTCAGTACAGCCGCAGTGGTCTTATATGTAAAATGGGGATGTCAACAATGACCCCAAGGAACTTCTGGGGGACAAAATAAAAGGCATGACAGCTGCTTAGCACGTGACTTAGCATACAGAAGCGATCGATCCATGTTGGCTGCTATCCCACGCAAGACCGCACTTCCAGCGTCCCTACATGGTGAATTTCTCATCGTCCCATAGAGCTCCTCCAAGGCCCAGCCCCTCCAGTAAGGCCTTCTTAGCTCTGTTGGAGAAGCTGCCATGTTTGGCCCTTGCACTGTCCTGGAATCATTCATTTCTGCTTTTGTCTCCTGAGCTGGCTGATAACTTCCGGGGTGACAAAAGACCACATCAGGGCTACAGTGTTTCCAAAATCTGCCCTGAAGGACAGCACATGCAGCCGAACCTCAGGCCTGTGGAGCTGAGGGGGAGGGGAGGGGCGGGGCCTGGCAGACAAGAGGGGAGGTGGACCTAGGGCATTGGGAGAAGGCTCTGGAGATTGCCTTGGCCACTCTGCCGCAAAGGTTTCTGGGAGCTGGCCAGCCCGCATCTCCTCCCCAGGGCTCTGTTTACCAGGCATGGATTTTCTTGCCTGTTTAGTGGTAGTTATTAAAGGCAGTGTCCCTGGAGCCCTTTTGAGAACGGATCAGAGCCTGGAGAACTGAAGTAATTAGGGCGGCTACGCCCGCCCTGCTACACCCTGCACTGCTGCGCCTGCTGTCGACTGTCAGTCCGTCTGCCCCTCCAGCCCAGGGTGGCCATGAACCAGGGGTGTGTAGGGAAAGGAGGCAGCTGGTTCCCACCGTCTGCTTGGATTTTGGATCTTGAGATTTCCTAGGCAGCCGTGCCAGCCTCCTCCACGGTGGCCTTGGCCTAGATTTGTGGACAGAACAAGGAGCCAAAGACTGAATACCCAGGGCATGAACCTGGGAGAAACTCAGGCTTCTCCAGCCCGGGGCTGGCCACCCAGAGTGGGATCCCAAGGCTGTCGGTTCCTGTGCAGAAGACTGGCCTGGTCCTGGTGTTATGTGTCAGCTTTTGTGGATGCTCCATCTTCCTCTGCCCCGCAAGACTGAACAATTGAAAAATAGCCTGAATGATGAGGGACTGGGGGCTTGTGTCTACTGGAGGCTGCAGGGCCTGAGACAGCATGGAGGTGACAGCCAGACAAAGGAGGGAGCATAGGTGACAAAGAGAGAGAGGCAGACAGACAGAGACAGAGACAGACAAAGCAAGACAGAGAGACAAGGCAGAGAACACAAGAGAGATGGAGACAAAGAGACAGAGACACACATTCACTCAAAGACTGTCAGAGGCAGCAAGATGCCTATCCCTCTGGGAACCAGAGGGCAGGTACTGTGTGCTGGGCCAGAGAGCGACTGGAAGCTTAGAGACAGGCCAGCAGAGTCAGGGAGGGCTGGAGGCTGGGGCTGAGACAGTGAGAGAAGGGAGGTGGGGATAGGAGACCCAGCACTACCAGAAAGCACCAGTTTCTATGACTGTATACCCTACTGTATACACTTTGCTGGGCACCTACTATGTGCACCCCCTTGCAGGCTCGTTGCTGTCCTCTCTCTCCATCCCTTCCCTCTCAGACCACACAGACTGGTCCCTTTTAACATTTGAGGAGACAGGACTACAGAGGGAAGGGAAGGAAAGGGGAAGAGTTGAGGCCTGAGCAAAGGAGAGGAAGTGTGGAATCGGAGGGTTTCTTTCTTCCTGCGCTCACGGGGAGCTCACTACCTCGGTTTTCTTTCTTACCTGGACACCCTCCGACACACACACACCTAGAGGCACAGCATGTATGGGGGGGTCTCACCTCCAGCTCTTCAGAACACGGATCCAGCTTTACCCTTGCTTGCCCCTCTGGCACTAAACAGTCCCCAGCAAAGGCTCCTCCCTTTGGAGGTAGCTTCCCTGAGGGATATGACCTCAGGGGCACCCAGACCCAGTGGGAAGGAGGGCCTGTGGAAGTCAGTCATGGACATCCTGTCAAGTTGGGGTCCTCAGACTGAGGGTTAGGCAGTGGTGGGTTGAACAAGTCTGAGCCTCTCTGGATGCTAGGCTCAGGGAGGGATGTTGTGGTATCTTCATCCATCCCAGAAACCAATGACCCAGGCAGTAAGCTTCTTCCCTGTCTGAAACTCACTTGTACCCCCATCTCATCCTCAACCACACTGTGAAATGGAGCTGGCTGTCCCAGATTCATCCCAGGTCCCCAGATATAGCTAAGGATGCCCAGGTGCAGGGCAGTTCTGGGACACACAGGGTCATCCATAGTTCCCTGGTCCATTAGACTTCAGACTGTCTGTGGCTGCTTCTTTAACTGTGTGTATTCACAAGCCCCTATCACCATGGGGGAAACTGAGGCACCCCAGGAAGACACAGAAGTCTGGCCCCAGCACTGACTGACTGGGGGGAGAAACAGCTGGCTCTGGATCAAGAGCCTCCTGCTCTGGCCACAATCAATGAACCTACAGATTCTGTTTCTCTCTGATTGTTCCCTTGGGATTTTCAGGCTTGGCACTGGCCCATTAGTGGTTTGGGCACGGGGCTGCCCAAGCTCCCTAGGGGTGGGCTGCTGGCGGTGGGGGTAGGGAGGACTTGGCCCCAAAGCTTCCTTCCTCCACTCTGTTTGGCCACGGATGTCCTAAGGCTTCTGCTGCTGCTGCTGCTGCTGCTGCTGATGTGTGTGTGTGTGTGTGTGTGTGTGTGTGTGTGTGTGTGTGTCCTTGTGCACCTCGTGGCCCTGGTGTCTCCCTGACACTGATTCCCAGGCCCCAAGATTCAGATGGCATGGCTCAGCTGCAGCTGAGAGTGGAAAGGGCAAGGGGAAGAGACAGAGGGACCCTGAAACCTCCTTCCATGGATCCCCCAGGCTGTTCCTTCAGGCCTGTAAAATGGACACAATACTGTACAACAGTATTTGGCTGCCACCCGCCAAACTATGATCATCTAAAATGTTCCTCCGCCCTTCCACATTTCTTCCCCGCTGAGTTTCACTTTCTCAGCTTAACTCTGGAATCCTCTCCACCATCTCAAAGGAGAGCCGAGGACTCTCCCACAGGCTTCCTTGACACCTTGCTCTCTGTAGTACCAGAAGCTGCATCACTAGGTGACAGGGGCTGTCGGTGTCCCCTTCAGTCTGGCCACACCCCTTACCCAGAAGGTTGGGGCAGGTTTTCTCAGCCTCTTTTACATCCCAGCATCATCAGTAGTAAAAGGTCAGCGCTGTGGAAATGATGGTTGTATACGAGTGAATGAATGATGCAGTGAATGAATGATGCAGCGAATGAATGATGCAGTGAATGAATGATGCAGTGAATGAATGATGTAATACACAGATATGAATGACACTAAGTGGGCCATTCCCACAGCCAGAATGGAGGCTCTCACTGGTGAATGTGGGCTTTCTCGGCTCACCCACTACTTATGACGAGAAAAAACTCAAGAGTAACATTTAAAAACTGGGAGTGTAGGCAGGCATAGCAGCAGCGCACGCCTTTGGTCCCAGAACTTTGGAGGCAGAGGCAGGTGGATCTCTGTGAGTTAAAGGCCAGCCTGGTCTACAGAGTGAGTTCCAGGACAACCAGGGCTACATAGACCATGTCTCAAAAAAAAAAAAAAAAAATGGGGAGGGGAAAAAGGGCAGGTTAGTCTTGCTTTCCAGATCCTCGAACTCGAATATCCAGAGACCATGGTTACAAGGTTTGGTTTCCTTAGCAACAGGTCATCAGATCTGGGTCAGGGCCACCCTGTGCATGACTTCAAGGTGCTTTTTCATTTTGCTTTTTGTTCGTTTTGAGATTGAGTTTCACTTTGTAGCTTAGGCTGGTATCAAACTGACAACCCTGCCGTAGCCTCCAGAGTGCTGGGATCGATGTAATCCTGGCTCAGTTTCTTCCAGGGTCTACTAAGCATCTTCCATGGGGTGGAGTGTAAGAGACCCTTAGACCTGTGGGTTTCCAGCCTTTGCCTGCACTATTATCCAGTTAAGCAACTGAATTTGCCATCTCTGCACAGATGGGGAAACTGAGTCCCAGATAGAGAAAATTGTCTGAGGTCACCTCACTAGCTAGTCAGCGTTTGAACTCAGGCTGTCTCTCCCACAGGACTTTACTCACACCTCAACAGGAATGATCCGCCTTCCCTCTGCCTCCATGTGGCCATTTCTCTGCCCAGCTACCCTTGGTAGTCCCAGTGGAGCCCGAGAGAGATGTATAGAGACTCACAGGGGCTGTGGCGCTGTCACTGTGGAAGAGTTGGGTTGCAGGTATGGGCAGGCTGTCTTGGCAGCCACCTACGATGGCTGGGTCTTTTGTTCTGCAGCTCAGGGTGCCGGACTATGGGGCTGCCTGCCAGGTTCCTTCATGCACCCCAGTCACTGCTGTCTGGGCAGGTGGAGGTGGCAGCCTGGACCAGATCCAGAGAGAATGTGGGAGGGGCCCAGAGAGACTGCCATGGAGGCAGAGCAAGGGCAAAGCCACACAGGATTTGGAGGAGACGCAGCCCCAGTTTGGCAGCTGAGCAGGTCCAAGGTCAGCGACAGCCCCAGGTCCTGGACTTCTGTGGTACCTCCTCATCCCACCAGGACTGAATACTACAGGCACGCTTTCTGTGTTCGTCCTGTTGATTGTGATATTTCTAACAGTTGCACACAGTAGGTGCTCATTAAATTCACAGGGTTTCACGTTGCCCAGGCTGGCCTCAAGCTCTACGTAGCAGAGGATAAGCTTGCATTTCTAACCCTAACCCTCCCCAGTGATGTGATTACAGTTATACTCCACCACCCCTGGTTTATGCAGAGCTGGGGATTGCATAAATCCAGGGCCTCATGCATACTAGGAAAAATCACTGACTGGGCTGCATCCTCAGCCCCTGTAGAATGACTTAAGGCTGGACAGCTTGGATAAGGCTGCTGCTGCTGGGTCCATATTGCAGATGAAACGGAGTCTTGGGGACCGTGTGGGCCTTCCTTATCCAAAGTCACAGTTTCTCGCTGTGCCCAGTGAACTCTTGGGCCAGACAGGGGGACCTTGTCCTCAGCCACAGGACTCTAATGTGGTCTATGTTGGGTCTGGATCCCATGTCCTTGGCTGCTGTCCTAGGCTGAGTGGGCTCATGGTGACTGAGTATCCAGGAGGCAAGGTTGTGCTGAGGGCTGGCCAGGGCTCTGTTGTGTCAGTGGCTAGGTAAGGGGCAGGAGGTTCAGGGGGAAATGGGGAGGACCTGCATGAAGATGGAATCTGGGCATGCTTCTGCCCCCAGTCTCCTACTTCCCACCTGACTCCTCCTCCTCTCCCTCCTCTCTTCCATCTCTACCAGAGTCCTCCCTCCCCTCCACCCTCCCCATCCACCTCTCATCAGGCTCTTTATCACCTCTGGTCTCTCTCTTCTCATCTATCACAGATATACCCCCATCCTGGCCTTCAGCACCCCCACACAGCTAAGATAGACCCCATAGCTGTCAGAGAAGCGAGGAAGGAAGTGAAGGAGGAGGCACTGTGACCCAGGACCCCTCCTCATAGACTCAGGACCCTCATGGTCATCCCAAGGTATCACGTAGCAGCCAGGGGGAGGTGCTACACCAGTCCTTGTCACCCTCACCCCATCCCCCACTCCTCAGCCTGTGTCTCAGCCTCTGGTTATGTCCTGGACAGGTGCTCTCACCTCTCAGCTTCTGGGTGTGGCTAAGGGGAGCCCTACTCTCTGTAGAGAAGCCTGCCCTCCCTGGTTCACCTATGCCAGCCTCCCGGAGTCTGAGGTTAATATTGCTGGTACTGCATACTGGCTCTGAGTCCCTTGGGGCCAGGCTGCTAAAGGGCAGCAGCTGGCAGCCGAGTCTGCCAGGTCTTAAGGGCCCTAAGGGACCACGGTTTCCGCCCCCTGCTTGTCATGGCCTCCCTCTGTCCCCAGGCCTGAGTGTGCCTCTTAGGCTGACTGCTGTTCTTTGGACCCTGGCACAGGTCTGCACTCCCAGAGGAGTCTGCACCACCAGCTTGGAACGCCCTGGGCCTCAGAAGGCACTCAGATCCTTCTACGTAAGTGCCCATGAGAATGACGTACGAGAGTGTTCTCCAGGCGTCTCGTGAAACCGTCCTGAGGAAAGACTATTCCCATTTTACACTGCAGTAAATGGAGGCTCAGAGAGGTTAAGTGGCTTGCCCACAATCACACAGCCGGTAGGCGGGCTTTTATACACCTTTCTGTTGGCCTCAGTGTCAGAACTGGGCTCGGAAGTTACGTCCACGATGTGCTGGCTTTTATCCTCGGCGCTGACATAGATTTGGTACTGATTGATAAAATCTGAGATCCACTGATTTAGTCCTTTTCTCTGAGACCTCTCCCCCTCCCCCCAACACCCAGCCTAGTACCAGGCCCTGGACAACACCAATGACCTTCCAATAGAATACTGATAGACTTGGGCCTCAAGAGTCATCGACAGTAGACCCCAAAGAACAGAAGTACAGGGGAGATACTGTGGGCTGTGACAGGGACACGGGGCACAGGGACATGGGGCACAGGGACATGACTTAGCTGGGGATGGCTTATCTGGACCTGAGGGATCCCTCCTACCAGACTTTCTTGCTCCTGGCATCAATCCCAGCTCTAGACCTGCTAGGAAAAGGCCTCAGAGGTTCGGTAGTCATGGACCCAGGCCCTAGAGGCTCCAGGGTAACTTAGGATGTCCCTGTCTTAGTTCAAACATAACAACAAGCCCGAGAGAGCTCTCAGGGGACAGGAAAAAGGGACACCCAGCCCTCATCTCTGTCCTTGAGACCTGACTTAGGATGCTTAGTTTTGGTTTGGGAAAGAAAAGCTGTGTGACCTTGGGTAAGCCACTCACCCTCTCTGGGCTTTGTCATCCCATCTGGACTGTAAACGTCGGAAGTGCTTTCCCTGGCAACAGCTGCCCTTCTGCTCTGGGTGACCTCATTCTTCCCCTTCTGTCTAAGTGTCTCAGGCAGGACCTACTCTTAGGGGCTGAATGAGGGATGAGAGAGTCCTGGCTGTTTAGAGAAGGGGTGTAGGTCCCCAATGCCTGCTTCCAGACTAGCATCCTCCGACATGGCATCTGTCTTAACTGTCTCTTATGGATGAAGAGGGACACGGGAGAAACCTGTCACAGAGGAACCCTCTATCTCCACTCCCAGCCCCTGGCCACAGAGACCATGGAGCCTGCTATCCACAGGGACTAGATTACCTGTTTCTAGCTGTGTAGAGAAGGTCTTGAGAGAGGCCTTGAGGCTGCTAAGCTGTGTGATCCTGGGCAAGTGACTCACCCTCTCTGGGCCTCAGTCTTCCTATCTGGAGTCTAATCTTGTAGGCCTCAGAGGAGTTGTTGGGGAGGGGTAAAGCCATTCCTAGCCCCGAGTCCCCACATCCCAGTGGCTCCATGGCCTCTGTGAGCTCATTTGGCCCAACCCCTCAGGTCCTGTCAATCTGCGACCACCTGAGGTGGTGTGCTGCTCCAGGCAAAGGGTTAAGCTTTGGGAGCCCAGCCGGGCCTGCCATTCCATCAGGAGAATGAGAAGGAGGGTGCCAAGTTCAAGGCCAGCTGGGTAGAGCCTGTCTCAAAATGAACACTAAAGAGGGCTGGTGAGCTGGTGATGTATCTCAGTGTTAAAGCACTTGCTCAGTATGTGTGAGGTCCAGGAGGCTCAAAGTTCAAATCCCAGCACAGAAAAGAAAAGCATCCTCACCCACATGGAAGCCTAAGGGAAACCTAGCAAGCAACAGACAATGGGGTGTAGCCGTTAGGGATCTAATATCCCGAGGTCAGGGATATAGCCTTTGCCTCCACATGGGGGGCTGTGGGAGCCACCCCCTGGTGGGGGAGAAATGGAAACATCTGGGGCAGCTGAATAAACAATCATGTCTCCCCTGCCCCCCCCCCCACGTGACAGGTCTGTCCTCTCCTCTTGTCCCCAAGCCTGACACCTGGCCCCTTTTCCCTTCCCCTCCCTTCGGCTGGCTGGCCGCCTTGCAGGCAGACAGACGGGACATTTGTGTGCTGGTGAGCAGGCTGTGGCCGCGCGCGCATGTGTTTGCACTGAACACGAGCTCCGTCTGGCACATCCTGAGGCGTGCCTACATCACGCTGGGTGTTCTGGGGTGTCGGCCCCGGTCACACCCCACAGGCAAGTTTAGAAGATGCTCTCTGGCAAGGGATGGGGGTGGGGGTGGGGTGAACAGCAGGGAGGAGCGGTCAGTGCCCCTCCTCTCTGCTGGCAGAAGAATGGAGAGTGGTTTTTACATTTTCCAACAGTTGTTAAAAAAAATTTTAATAACTTAGGGGCCATGAAAATGAAGGCCCGAAATCATACAAAAATGGCACAAAATTCAAATATCAACGGCCACTTCAGTGTTTATCGGAACCCAGCCACACTTGCTCATTTGCATATGTTCCAGGCAGTGCGCATGCTCCAGAGGCAAGGTTCTGGTCCTCAAGAGGCCCCACAAAGCTGAAAAGCCCACCAGTTCCTGCATCAGGACAAAACCAGGTTCACATCTCCCCACCTGAGGGCAGGTCAGCTTCCAGAAGCTTCCAGGGACTTTGATACTAAGCGAGTCTAGATGGGAGTCCTGTGTGTTTTGGTGCATGCACGCGAGTTTTGGGTTTTATGGTTTTACATTGGACGTTTTTTTTTTTTTTGTTTCCTTTTGGTTTTGGTTTTTGAGACAAGGCCTCGTCTATCCCGGGTTAGCCATGAACTCATTATGTAGCTGAGGATGGCCTTGAACTGGTCCCCTCCTGCCTGCAGAGTCTCTGCCTGCTGGAGTGTCAGGTGTGCACCGGCATGTTGCCTATGCCCCTTCTATCAACTGAGCAAAATTCCCAGCCCCTGTTATTAGGATATACCCATCCCGTCTCTCATCCACAGTGTGCCCAGCTGCAGGTTCACTGTGGGGTAGGAGTTGGTCCGTTAGGTGAGACAGACTCCGTTCTTTCTGCTGACATGATGTAGAAACTGAAGCCTGGGGAGGAGAGAGGTCCTCAGGCCTAGTCCCCCAGCTGTTGAGAGCTAATGAGAAACCTGTATGCATCTCGTTTCTTCCCTGAAACTGGGGCAGGGAGGACCAGAGGCCTTTTCTAACCAGTTCAGCCCAGTCTGTCTCTCTGCAGGGAGGCAGCCGCCCTGAGCTTCCCAGGATCCTAGGCTACCGGCTTATATCTACAGGTTTCTAGACCCTGTACCCAGCTGGGGGATCTTGGCAGGCCCACAGAGGCCCAGTCTCTTTTCCAGCTCACAGGCGGGGTGTGGCTTGAAGAAGCACTGGAGAGAGGTTGGGAGATGAAGGCTCAGACCTGGGTTGGGAGGTGAAGGCCTGAGACTCTGGGGACTTGGGGGCTAAAATGGGGGTGCTGAGACTTGAAGGAGACCCAAGAGGAGGACGACTGGCAAAGATATGAAATTGGGGCCCTTGGGAGGGGCTGTTTCTGCTTCTAAGGACCTTACCCTTCAAGTTAAGTCCCAGAAAATCTCTATAGCGGAGCGGACACTGTGAAGTTACAGAAAGCTAAACCAAGGTGCAGGTGAGGGGACCACTCCCACCTTCTCCTCTCAGACCCCACCCACCCTCCTTTTCTCCAGGAGAATGAGCCTAAAAGGCTGCAGGACTTGCAGGCTTACATCTGCATATCTGGAGTCAGCTTCCCTGTCTCCCAAACACAATAGACTTGAACACCTGCAGTGTCTTCTCACCCCAGGACCTTTGCACTGGCCGATCCCTTTTTTCTGGGAACATCATATTCTGATCTGTCTTCCTAAGCATCCATCTCCATCCTGCTAGCTCCTCAACCACAGAGGAACAATCCCTAGTGACCAGTCCCTGCTAAGAAGGGTCTCGTTCCCTGCTGCACTCCAGCACACAGTAGGAGGTCAGCAAATGTCCTTATGACAGGCCTGGCCCCAACTGAAGCCTGAAGCTATGGAAACAGATACATTGAAATGTCACATTGACGGGCCACTGGAGATGTGTGTGTCATCCCCGCCCTCCGGCCCTTGCATGTCCCGACTCTTGTAACCCTGGAAGCTCTGGGTCCACACTGCAGCCTGCTTAGCCCTGTTTGTGGCTCTCGGGCGATCAAAGCGTGGCTACACACTGTCGCTGACGTATTTTTAACTAACTCGAGTTGAAATAGCTACAGGTGGTTAGCGGCCTCCAAGCTAGCCAGGAAGCTACAGGGAGGAGGAAGAGCCCATTGTCCTAAAAGCTAGCCGCCTGTAGCGTCACAGTCACGCAGGGAAGCATAGAGGCTTCCTCAGTCCCCATCACTGCCCCTGGAGGTCAAACACACCAAGGCCTCCTTGGTTCCCAAGATGCAGGGCCTCACTGCACACCACCCGTCCTGTGTGTCTCAGAGGCCGCCCAGTGATGTGGCAGAAACTCTCCATGGAGGTGACAAATCCCCAGAAGTGGAGAGAGAGCCTGAGAGTGGGGACATCTTTAGCATCACAGTTACAGTTGTACTACAGACACACCAGGACCACCATCAACAGCTACCACCCATACCAGGGGGCCACCAAGATGGCAAGCAAACCCCCCCACCCGCCCCCAGTCACAGGCCACTCCCAACATCGCACCATCAATTTCAGATCATCAAGGATTTCCACAGTCCATGACACTTCAGTGTCTCATCGTTCCTAGGCCACTACCCTTCTTTCTTCCAGCACGGCCCCACCCCCACCTCAGACATCACCAGCACTTCTGAGGCATCATCAGCACCGTTACTCCCCCCCCAACCCCCACCTGCAGCCAGCTTGTCACCACAGCTCTGGACTCCCAGCTGTCTGGATTTTGATCCCAGTTGGAAGTGCAAATCACTCAGCTGCTAGGAGACTCAGTTTCTCTTGCCTGTAAAATGGCCCACTGGGAATCAAAACAAATAAGACTTTCTACCTGCGATTGATTGGCAGAGAGAAACCAAAGAGCCCCAGCCCCATGGGTTTAGTAAGAGGGTGTGTTAAAGCACTGAAGGGACTCAGGGCTGGGGAGTAGGGGGATCCACTTTTAAAGAAATCTTTACATAGCTTGGAGAGACAGCAATCTACCCACTTTGCAGACGAAGAAACTGAGGCCCGGGGCCTTGTGATTTGCTTATCCATCTCCCACCCACCCACTAACTAATATAAGACATAGGGCTGGAACCAACATGTTAACCTGGACCAGGTCATACTGTTTCTTTTCCCAGGAGAGGGAAGGACCTCCAGAGGCACAGACAGCCCTTTCAAGGATTCTGGGAGGGGGGAATTGTTGCATCCCCACTGTGAGAGTTGCTGGCCTGGCCTGTGGGAGGCTACTCACCTGTGTCTTGTCGGAATTGATGCATGGATTGTAGGTCGATGATATACGGCACCAGCTGGGCGTCCACCTGGCCAAGGACCACAGAGCCCCGGGCATCCTCCTTAAGAACATTCTCGATGTGGTGGCACACGGTGGCCGTGTAGGGTCGCCAGCGGCTGTGCTCATTGAGCCACTCCCACACCACCACCCGGGCCACGTTCTGCGGCGGGAAGCCCAGCCCGTTCACCGGCACCATCACACCTTGGCCTGGCCGTGACATGGCCGCTGCCGCCTGCGGGGCCAGGTCCCCACTGTTGCTGGCCCAGCTCCTCCTGGGCCTGGGAGCACCGGGGAAGCTTCGTCCTCCCTCTCCAGGGCGGGCGGCGAGGAGTGTGGCCTCTTTTCCAGCTGGGCTCCTCTCCAAGGCCTAGAGGCCTGGGTTAGGGGGATGGGTGGCCATCCAGACGCTGCGAGGACCCCTTCCCGCAGAGCGCAGCTGTTGCACACGGCGGTGCGCGGAAGGCAATGTCTGTCCTAGGTGGGGGACATGATCTCAGTTCCTTAGTCCCCTCGGTGCAGGTGCAGGAGTGAGGAGGCGCTTGCCCCTCTAGGTCCGGCCTGTCCCTGCTTCTCTCCCGTTCCTTCTGTCCGCCACGCAGGGCCTTGTCACCCAGGAGGCCCTGGCTCCAGCCTGCTGCTCCTTGCGCGCTCAGCTCCGCTTTCCAGATCCCGTGCCTCGCTTCGGGGTGACTCGGGTCCGCCCCTCCCGACGGGGCTCCCTGCACCCCAGCACCCCTGTCCCTTCTCCTGGCCCGCCTGAGTGGTCGTAGATCTCCCAGGGAAGGGGGCGTAGCGTGGGGATCGCGGCTACCGAGCTGCAGCTGGGGGGCCCCAGGGGGCGGGGGCCGTGGGCACGCCCCACCCCACTGGTGTTCGCGACCTGCAGGGGCGACAAGAAGGGGAGAGGGCCCTTTAAGAAGAGAGCAGCCCCCTCCCCCTCCCAGGAGCCGCGGCAGAGAACAATGGGGCGCCGGTGGGGGGGAGGCAGGGAGGCTCGAGGGTCCGTGCCCTGCAGTCCCTGGGGTGCCCGGAGAAGAGCGGGCACCGTACCCCAGACTGTCACCCGCAGTGGCCCGTGCTCGGCTGGAGCGCGTCCCCCGCCCCGGGCCGCGAGCTACCGGGGGCTGCGGTGTGGGATGCAGGGACGCGGGATGTGGGGATGCAGGATTCGGGATGCGGAATGAAGGATGTGGAATGCAGGGATTCGAGTTCAAGATGCGGGATGTCGAGATGGATGGAGGGTGCCGGGTGCAGCCGCGACCTAGGTTTCCTCAGGGGTGGCGTCCCCAGGGGCAAAAGAGCTGCAGGTCGTTATGTCTCCGCCCGGTAGCATCTGCCCGTGGGCCCGCTGGAGCCAGGGATTTGGGGTCCCTGCGCTGCGAGCTCACCGTGATCTCCCCGCGCTGACTCTTTTCCCGCTGGCTCCCAGGAGGGAGGGAAAGAGGGCACCGCTTTGCCCCAGTCCGGACCTCACCCGCCGCCGGACAGACAGACAGACAGATAGGAGGACGCAGTAGTCCTGGCGCGCGGATGCGTCGGACGCGTCGCTGGGATCCCGCGGGTGGAGGCGGCCTCGGGGCGGGGCGGGTAGAGGAAGGGGAGGAGACCGATCCGCCCAGCCTCCGTGACACGCGAGTCACCGAGTCCCCGGCTGGGCCCACGAGGCATCGGAGCCAGGCAGGGAGACACTAACCCGATTTGTGTTTAGGGGTTCTGGTTCCAATCTATCATCTGTGCATTTAGCGGCTATGCTAGGGCCTGGTACACAACAGGCGCTCAATAAATGCTTGAGTGGATAAATCTTACCGACAGTCTAAGGTCTGCTCATAAGGCCTTCTGGGGTGGCTACCCATCTCCTCACCGGAGTGAAAGGCGTCCAGAAGGCCCGTCACGCGGCAGCTCATCCGGTTCCAGAGAATCGATTACCCTCATAAAGGAACAAAACATTCAAAACACCAACGCACATAAAAATGCTAAAATAAAGAAAGCATTGGAAAAAGAAAAGGATCAAGTCCAGCATCCCAGGGGCCTGGACAGCCACCTGACCTGTGTCCAGCTCTAGTGTGGCTGCTGGAACTGGTTAGCTAAACCATACCACTTTCCTTACAGTCACCGGGCCAGAGGGATGGCATTTATCTGTCATTGGAGGCTGGGGGTGGGGGGAAGGGACTAGGCCTGGAGGCTGGTGGGGAGGGAAGGAAGATCTTATACCTAGACCTTTGCAGCCATGAGGGTGAGCACTTGGGTCAGCAGTTCAAGCGTTCATGGACAGTATGATAGGCCTTTTGGCTTCTGGCAAGCTGAACATGGCATGGACTGACTGAAAGAGGAGACTCCAGGGCCTGCTGTGTTTAGATTGGGGAAGATGAATACACCACAGTCCAGGCTGTGTGCGGCTGTGACCCAGAGAGCTGAGCAGGGTTAAGCGATCTGTTTGGAAGCCAGACCAGAGTGGCCCCTGCTTGCTCCTCTGTTGGGATCTGAAGGGGACCAGGGGAGCAAGGTCAAGGGCAGGCTACACCCAGCTCATTCCCAGAACCAAACTGGGTCAGCTAGAGTCTTTACCCTGCCCAGGCTCCCCTCGGTCCTCCTGGCCCAGCTCCTGGACTCTTTCAGCTGGAGGTCACTGAACTGTCTGAGGGCAGCCTTCAGGTCTGTGGTATAGCCTCCCACAAGATAGGGAAGGGCTGAGATTTTTAGTCCAGGGTCTTCAAAATGACTTCTTGGGTGGTGGTGGTGGGAGGTACATACAAACCCACACCAAGGAGGCAGACTTGTGCGTTGATTTTTTTTTTTTTTTGAGAAGAAAGCCGTTCACAACTATATGCAGTCACTACTTAATGACCACCTTGTGATCAGTGGAAACCTGAGGTCCTTGGGGTAAGGAAGTCATCAACTCAAAGTCACACAGGGATTCAGTAGCAAAAACAAAAGAAGAATCCAGCCAACTCCTCCCAGCAGCCTTTCTTGATTTCATCCGTCTTCCTCTGTGACACCTTGTATCTCGCCATCAGCTACTTAACCACTTACATTGAAACCGGCTCCTGTTCAAAAGGTCCCTAAGGACTTCCACCACCGTTCACCTCTGTGGCCCGAGATCACTACATGATGGATTCTGTTTATTGAGAGTCCGTTCCATTCAGCCCCTGGAGGTAAGACTGTGTCCTCATTTTACGGGCAGGTAACAAAATCTCTGGAAGCTCAGAGAAGTTACGCGATTTGTCCGACTTCCCACAAGAATTAGCAGGGCTGGGAGTTGGCCCCCCAAAGCCTTTGCACTTTTCATGGCAACAGGCTGCCATGATGCTTGTTGAATGTCTAATGGATGCGATCCGGCTGGATCTAGCGCAGGGAGGTCTTTCATAGAGGAAGGCTGAGAAGAACTACAAGCAGTTAACAGCCCAGAAGGGGCCAGCTCTCAGGGGCCCGTCCCTGGGAGCATGTACTGGTCACTCTGTCCCTGTCGCACAGAACAGGGTGGATTCAGGCTTCTGGGCTTTTCTCAGCCCCTCTCTGTCCATCTAGAGCTTGGGACCAGCTCTTTTCTGTCCTTCTACGATTGCAAAAACTTTAAGGAGAGAACAGGAAGCAGAGTGTGGACTGCTTTTATATCTTTGGGACCCTTGGGGGTCAGGGAACTTCCTGAGGCCATAGGGATGGTGAAGGCGGATTAGAGGGACCCCAGAAGGGTGACTTGTGAGGCTCACCCTGTGACAAGGGGCCATTGTATTGATAACCTCGTGTCTAAGCTATGGCCGATGTGTTTTCCCATCAAGAGACAGGAGGCCCAGGGTGACAAGATACCCTAGTACTACCCTGAAGTTCATAGCACCCACCTGAATGCTGGTCTCCCTCCCTCAAGAGCACTTGATCCCCCTCCCTCCTCCAAGTTCTCAAAGATGGTAAGAGTACACTCCTTACCCTACCTAGAAACTGATTTGTTTTTTCTGGATTCAAAAGAGTGATGCCAAGGCAGTTTGAGTTGGGGGTCTCTGTATTGGGAACTTTCCTGGCCTGTTTGGGGGCCATTCATACATCCCTTGGTTAAAAACCATTTATAGCGAGTCCCGCAAGATGGCTCCGTGGGGAAGGACACTTTCTGCCAAGGCGGAAGACTTGAATTCAATCCCTGGGGCCATTTGGAACGACAGGGAGGTCAACAGGCCTGAGTGGGGGTGTGGATTCCTGCCCTGAAGATGATGGAGCAGAAGAAAAGAATGGAACAGGCTGGTGGGAGGCAGGAGGAAGAAGGAGCAAGAGACAGGCACTCCTGGGTTCCCAGTGGGGTCCGGACCCAAAGTCTGCTTCCTTCTCAAATTGTCTAACCCAGGACACAGTTCTATCAAAGCCAATGCTGGGCATAGGATGCAGGAGATAACACGATGTTCTGAGTACGTTCTGTGAACCAGGGGCTTCATAAACTCTTTCGGGGTTCCAACCTCCCAGTAGGCATTGCGGCAGACTTCACACACCCCAGGACCTGGCTTTTGGACTGTGCATCTGGGGACATATACATAAGTACATAGTTTTTGATAGGTGTCTCTCTTGTTTATGGACCCCAGTATCTCTACGCCACAGAAGCTGGAGGAACCCTCACCACCTCTCCCTTTGAATCCAAGTCGGCTGGCTTTGGATGCCCTTGGCCTAGGCTCCTTTCTCCATCGCAGAGAAGGACCCACGGAAAGAACCAGGCAGACAGTTAATGTGACCTAGATGAGCCCGAAGTTCGGTGCCCCTGGAGCTGAAAGAGTTGGTCCATCTGTGGAACACGGAGGCTGGCCAAGTGGAGGATGGAGCCGCATCCACCTGCAGGAACCCAGGTCTTTCGCCGCAGAACGAGATAGGAGCGGGTGCAGAGCGCCCCCTGGTGGCCAGAATTTACTTCTTTGCTCTCCTGGCCGCCTTTTTTAGATAATCTACTTAAAAGGATTCTTATAGTGGCAAAACCGGGAAACATAAGATTTCCCCATCTCGGTCACATTCGAGTTTAAAATTCATCAGCACTAAGTAGTTCCTGTTATGCAAACGACCCCAGAGGCTTTGTCCTGCAGAAGTGAAGCCTTCGCTCTCCGTTCACTTATTAATTAATTCCGACCGTGGGCCGTTGCAGAGCAGTGTCTATGGGAACAGGGGAAAGTGTCTCCTTGAGACCTTGCCTTCACTTCCGCTGGCTGCGCCCACCGTCACTACAGCAGTCTCTAGAGTTACCTGCCAAATGGTGAGGCTTGGCTCTGGGCATGTGTTTCCCTCAGAGAATTCCCAGAGAGAGACCTCCATTCCATGTGGACCATGCTGTCCTGTGTTCTCGTGACCAGGTCAGGAACAGTGGGAAAGAAAAAGCCATCCAACGGCTGACCTGCTCCCCTCCTGGGCTTCC
This sequence comes from Rhabdomys pumilio, assembly GCA_030674055.1. Classification (NCBI taxonomy): domain Eukaryota; kingdom Metazoa; phylum Chordata; class Mammalia; order Rodentia; family Muridae; genus Rhabdomys; species Rhabdomys pumilio. The sequence continues at coordinate 31,461,496 of JANHMN010000023.1, read as the reverse complement.
CACGGTTGGCTCTGTTACACCCTGTCCTCGTGATGAATGGGAGCTTCGGAAGCCCAGGGCCGGCATCCTGTGTCTTCCCTCAGGCTGTGTCTGTCAATTATTTCATCCCAGAGATGAGAAAGGCGACCTAATGCTACAGACTAGGCCATGCTCCCCTGAAATTTATAAGCTGAACATTAGTCCTCAGTATGGCTGCGTCTGGGGACACAGTTCAAACCCAGCAGATGCATTAGGAGAGCTGAGTGATGAAACCTTAGTGTCTCTGTCCGTCTCTGTCTCTGTCAGACTCTCTCCCTCCCTCCCTCTTTCTGTCTCCCTCTCTGTCTCTCTGTTTCTTCCTGTCTCTGTCGTCTCTGTCTCTGTCAGACTCTCTCCCTCCCTCTTTCTGACTCCCTCTCTGTCTCTGTTTCTTCCTGTCTCTGTCTCTCTGTCTCTCTTTCTCCCTCTCCCTCTTTCTGCCTCCCTCTCTGTCTCTCTCTCTCCAAGCTACATGATCATGTACATATAATTTTGGGGGAAATGTCTAAGAGCAGATGCACACAGGGTATCTACTTACCCAGAAGCATTCTTCTCCCTATGTCTTGACCACAGCAGGATGAGCAGCTGGATACTATGACATGTGGCCTCCCTGTCATCTCCCGGCAGTCTCATTCACAGTTAACCGGGGGGGGGGGGGGGGGGCCATGAAGAGCATCCAGACACAGCAACAGAAGGAAGAAAACTTCCCAGGTCACACCCATCTCAGCCCAGATAAGGGAGGTCCAGCTGGTTCTCGGACTTATAGGAGATAATTTCCGGTGGCTGTAGGAATTTTTCATGCAGTTAGAATTGATAAAGCAGGTAGGTGCATTACCTGGAAGCTTTGGGATACAATTTAAAAAATTAAATCTTATTTGGTGGTGGTGGTGGGGTACGTGTGTCCTGGCATGTGTCTCCAGATCAAAAGGCAACTTATAGGAGTTGATTCTCTCTTTCTACCGTGCAGGTGCCAGAAATTGAAGTCAGGTCCTTAGGCTTGACAATCACTGTTACAAACTGGCCCAGGACTCTTATTTTGAATGGGAGCCTTAGGGAGATTAGTAGCATCTTTAGTCCGATGATGCTACAAAGAGAACTGACTGTGTGTAATGCTCTCCCTTGGGCCCTTTGCCCTCTCTCAGACCCTCTGCTCTCCCTCCCTCCCTCCCTCCCTCCATCCCTCCATCCCTCCGCCCCTCCCTCTCTCCCTCCTCCCTGCCTCCCATCTTGTTCTTTCCTCCCTCCCTTCCTCCCTCCCTCCCAATGAATTCTTGTGACCATGGAGAGGGGCCAGGCTAAGATCTGCGGAGCAGATGGGAGCTCAGGGAAGAACTGATAGCCGTTTGGTCACGGAATTCTTTCTTTCTCTAGGGACTTCAGTTTTGTTCTCTTGAGACTGCCAACTGATCGGATGACAGCCACCTATCTAATAAAGGATTAAACCTCTTGACTTAGCACCTACTTAACTAAACCTTCTCAATACCATCATGGCAGTGTGGAGATGGCAGGGTGTTTGATCAAACAGCTGGGCACCATTGCCTAGCCAAGTTGACACCTAAAACTAACTATGCCAGCCAGCAAGATTCTCCTGAGTTCTCCATGTCAAAAATGGCTGCTGGGGCGCCAGGAATCACAATCCCAAGTGAAGGTACGGATAACAAGAAGGGAGAAAGATCAACTAGATTGTTCACTGGTCCTTCTCTTCCATAAGAGGAAGAAAATCTCTGATCTCATGACTGAGCTCTGTTTCCACCAGCCAGCCCTGGTCACGTGACCTCCAGTGTGTGTCCTGACTGATACACATGGTCCTAAGGTGGTCTTACTGTAAGGGGAGACCAAGCCTCTGGGCCCAGGTAGACTTTGGAGGGCTGAAAGGGAGGAGGGATGGCAGTGGGAGTGGGAAATCAAGGATGCTGGTGTATATTCTGGGATGGAAGTCATGGCAGATGGAGCAAGGTATAGACAACCCCACAGAGGAGGATGCAGGAAGCAGGAAGCAGGAAGTTGGAACCAGGAAGCAGGAAGGTAACATGTAGAATGGGCTAGGCCCTGTTATAGCATGAACTTCCTGATGGCTGGTCCAGGCCACCTGGGACTTCTCCAGGTTGGTTAAGAGACCCAGCTACAGTGAAAGTGGCCACCATCGGCTTGCCATGACCCCACCCCCACCCCCCTGCTGTCCCTACCCTGCATGTGATAATCTGCTCTTGTCCCATAGCCTGTCTGCCTGGGCTCCGGCCAAGCGCGCTGACACCTGGCCAGCCGCCTGTTGTCAGCTGAAAATTGATTCTGCCTGGGGAGGCCACTGGGTGGGAGGCTACACAGGGAGATTCCCTATGCGTGGGGGAGGGTAGAGAAAGAGAGGTGAGGACGTGGCCACGTTTGGGGAGGCTGTGGAAGATTTGGGGTGCGGAAGTGTGGTTTCCAGTGGGCCGTGGGAGGTGAGCATTAGTGGTGTGCATGTGTGTGTATGTGTGTGTATGCTTGTGTGGACATGCGAATGGGCAGACACACATGAATGGGCATGCATATGGAAGTCAGAGGTCACCTCAGGTATGGATCAGAATGCCTTTTGCGCCCAGTACCCTGTCCTAGCTTCTTACCACTGTCTTGTGAGGTCAGCTCACAGGTCAAGCAGACAGAGGACATTCTCCTTCTAGACCAGATCTCTAGCTTGTTCCACTCCCCTTTCGCTGCTGTGACAAGGGAGCACTCAGGGACGCTAGTGATGGGGAAACCCAAACAGTATAGCTTCAAATCCAGGCACGGGGACGCTCCCAGGTCAACCGTTTCGTCTTAGGGGTGTGGGCTCTTTCCTTCATGGTCAAAGCCGCCACAGTCTTCTGTCTCTATATTGTGTCACATCTGCGCTGTTCACACGGACTTCCTGCTCTTACAATGACCGCCATGATGACTTTGGCTGTCCAGAAAATTCCAGATGACCTTTCATCTTCTGTGGGGCAATGGACCACGCTAGGAAACTTAATGAGGCCGAGTGGGTTCAGAAACCCTAGTACCCTCGGACCCAACGATGGTAGGCGTTTCACCTACTCCCAACCAGGTCCCTGTCACATGCCCATGGCACCCCATGGAGAGGACCATGACAATCAGTCACATAGAAGAAGCACCCCAAAGTCCCTCCATATGCAGATGAGGCATCCCTAACATCCCAGACCACGCCAATAGAAAGCCTCTGCTCTTAGACCCCCCCCAACCCATCCCAAAATGTATGTAAGACTCTGTCCACAAGGAATAAAGGCGAGAGAATTGTTTCACCAAAGATTGTCGGCGAGCATCTGCAGTTTAAAAACTGTAACACTGTTGCAAAGAAAGTTCTCTCCTGAAGCTTTTGCCTCTGGAAGCTGCCGAGGGGCCCTGACTTTGCCTCCTAGACACCATACCAGCTAGCCAAGCCCCGCCCCCACTCCCCACCCGCTCGGCTCTGCATAGTGTCCGCCATTGCTCAGGTTCTGCTCAGACTAAATCCCCCCACCCTGTACCCCATGAAGGCATGGGGATAGTTATACATCGGGATTGGCATGCAGCAGCCATATTTGTTCAGCTACAGTTTTCCAGCCGAGCAGGTTTTATGCTGTTCTCAGCCCTTCCCATTTCCTGCTTCACGTGACTGCAAAGAGTAAACCCCTGTGGGCCTTGTCTGCCTTAGTGATGGCATTTCAGAGTCCCGTGCTTGCCCTAGTTAAAAGAAAAAGGTTCATTTACTTATTTTTTATGTGTATGAGGGTTTGCCTGCATGTATGCATGTGCACCACACTTGCAGCAACTGCAGAGGCCAGAAGAGGGCGTCAGATCCCCTGGAGCTGAAGTTACAGACAGTTGTGCGCTTCCCTGTGGGTGCTGGGAACTGAACCTGGGTCCCTTGCAAGAGCCGCCAGTGCTGTTAACCACTGAGCCATCTCTCCAGCCCCACTTACTGTTCCTTTGGGTGTTCAAGCTCCTGTGTTTGCACAATTGGTCTTCGTGGGTGGCACTGGATTGTGAGAGGTTGGGGAAACGTCGGAATAGGAGGTGTGGTTTTGAGTAGGTCATCGGAGGTGGGCCTTAGTGGCGTGTATGCACGTTTGTGTGTGTAAATGTGCATGCATGTGGAGGTCAGAGGTCACCTCAGGTACTGTCTCTCTGGAACTTTCCACTTTGTTTTTTGAGACAGGTTCTCTCCCTGGCATGAGGCTCCCCCAATAGGTTAGGCTGGCTGAGTAGTACCAGGGACCCTCTTGTCCCACCACCTCAGCACTGGAATTAGAAGTGTGTGCTTCTGGGTCTGATTTTTGTTTATTTATTTTTAATCTGGGTTCTGGGGATCAAGCTCAGGATTTCACGCTTGCAAGGCCAGCACCTTATGAACTGAGTCATTCTCCCCCAAGCCCTGGAGGAAGAACTTTGAGGGCTGTAACCTGGTCCCACTTCCAGCCTTGGTGGGTTCTCTGCTTAGAGATGAGGACTCCCAGCCTCTTGTTTCCACCACCATGAAGCCGGCCATGCTGTCCCCCTCCTGATGGACTGTGTCCCCTCAGACCGGGAGCCAGAAGTAGAGCCTGCCTTCTGTAAGCTGATTCTGTCAGGCACTTGACCACCATTCAAGAAAGTAAGGAAGATACCGATTTCAGGCAAGAGATGGGCTCTGTGGACCCTGTGGTCCTGCTGTCCCAGTTAAATAAGGCTTTAACTCTTAGCTACTGTGTGACTTTGGATAAGTTCCTTTACTTCTCTGAGCCTGTTTTTCTCATCTGTAACACACGATTTTGACATTTCTTCATAGGCACAAGGTGTGAGGACTAAGTTGTTTTGTCAGTGTTGAGTTCTTGGAATATTATCTTGTTGCCAATAACCTTGGTAAATGTTACCCAGCTTTGAAAAAAACAATCACTTCACTATTGAAGAGAGAACATTCTGTCATTTACCATCCTCCAGGTTGCCTTGCTCTCTTCTGGCCCTGAACTTTGGGGTCTGAATGTTCCAGAGTGTTTCAGGCAGTGGCATTATCAGACAGGGAGATGGAACAAAAGGATTCTCTTGAGAACAGACCAACCCTGAAGCCCACGTGAGATATGGCTGGCTTCCTGCCTACTCCAGAACTAAGTAGCCCCCAACAGCCTTTGTTTGGAAGTGAGCCTTGGGGTGGAATTGGGTTGGGTTGTGGAGGCCAGTGTGGGATGGTGTGTGCTGAGTGGAGGGGAAATGGATTCTGGGGAAGGATGAAAGGCAACTATGTTGCCCTAAACGGAGACAGGCTTTGGGAAGACAATGCATATGAACCCAGCATGAGAGAGGCCCAGCAGTGATGGTTCTGGGTGTAGTCTGGAGTCAAAACTTGCAGGAACTGGGCCAAGTCAGGCAGGCAGGATGGATGGATGCAGGACTAGATGATTGGGTGAGAATTTGGGGAGCCTGGGAAAATTTCAGGCTGCGGTTCCTCATCTGAGGTTGCCCTAGCTAACGTTTCTATTGATGCGATAAACACCATGGCCAAAGTCGACTTGAAGCAGGAAAGAGTTTGTTTTAGCTCATAGTTCCACACCACAGTCTGTCACCAAGGGAAGACTGGGCAGGAACCTGGAGGCAGGAGCTGATGCAGAGGCCATGGAGGGGTGCAGCTTACCGCCTTGCTCCTCACGACTTGCTCAGCCTGCTCTGTTATAGAACCCAGGACCACCAGTCCAGGGATGGCTCCACCCACAATGGGCGGGGCCCTCTCACATCAATCACTGATTAGGCAAATGCCTCACAGGCTTGACCACAGGAGGCTAGTCTGATGGAGGCACTTTCTCATTTGTGATTTTAGTTTGTGTCAGGTTGACAAAAGAAAAAAGAAAAAAGAAAAAAAATAGCACAAGGTGAGAAAATAGAAAATAGAGGAGGAAATGGGTAGGAGGGGAAGCAGAGGGGCCGGGATTTGAGAGAAGCAAGAGATGGGTGGTAGGGTGGGAAGAAGGGCCGGTGATGCTGTAGAATGGAGAGGGAATGGGGAGGGAGGGAACCCAGAAGGAGGGAGGACTTTCTGTGCTTGTTCTAAGTGATTTCTTCTAGTCCGCTTTCTAATTGGCTAACTCTCTCTTCAGCCGTGTCTCATTCAGTGTACCACGGCTGCTGCTTTACTTGTGTCTCTGCATGTCTGCTTCCTTCTTCGGCAAACACTTCATGTCATTTTCTGTGGCTTCTATTTCCTGACACTCCCAGATATTGGTTCTTTAGACGTGTGATTCCTAGTTTGTTTTTTTTTAAGTGTGTGTGTGTGTGTGTGAACATGTTTATGCAGAAGCATATGGAGACCAGAGAGCGAAGTCAGGTCATCAGTCACTCTCGACTTTAGATATTTAGAAAGAAATACGCTTCCTTACATACGCAGAGCTTGGAGCAGGTGGATGTCAGCGCATGCCTGGCCATGCCAGCCATGGATGGACCAGCGTTTGGGTTACTGGCCGACGTGCTGGGGTTTTGGATGTCATGTTTGTTTCCTCAGCTTTGCTAAATGGCTATCACAAGCTCCGGCTTCATGTAAATGTTCACGGCCAAGCAAGAGGGACTGGGATGGGGCAGCTAAGGTCATCCCTTCCTTAGGAAAACTCATGTTTTCTGACTTTCTCCAGTAGATTCCCCCTAGACACCCAACATAACCCCACTGCTCAGCACTGAGATCCAGTGCAGAGGCACACCAGCTGTAGAGGAGGCTGGTCAGACTGTGACTGACTGGGCGTGGAGGTCTTGGGGGTGACTGGGCATGGAAGCCTTGATGACTCAGTTGCATGAACTAGGTCAGTGCCCTGGGACCATTTGCTTATCTCTTCCCTCCACTCCTTCTCTAGATACTTCCTGGTGCTTAGCAGTTGCTGGCTGCCTGCCTCTGCCAGTATCAGCTTTTTGGATGTGAGACCTGGGCAGCCACACAGTGACCCTTGATCAGAAGCACCATGGCCTTGATGCTCTGTGTGACATCTTGATACTCTAAGGCATCCTGCAGAGCATGGAGCAGGGCAGAGTGGGTCGTCAGTGTTCCATATGGCATCCTTAGGGAGTAAAAGGCTGTAAGATGCAAAAACTGTTCTCCACTCCACACCCCCATCCCCCGGAGATCTGACCGCCATGATGAGACTGTCTTCAGATGTCCCTCCTGCCCTAAGGGATTCGAGGAGTGTCTCAAGTGAAGGATATAATTTTAGTGGGGGAGAAAATGAATACTTGATTTAATCTTGTTGAGGTGCCGGTAATTAATTGGAACATAATGTAAAATATGCTAATTGGAGCGCAATGTAAAATATGCTAATTGGATCATATTGTAAAATAAGTTAAAATGTCATATAAAATTAGCTCATTTTTTTTGTCTAACCCATCTTCCCACTCCTACTTGCAAGGCCATTTTCCTTCTGTGGGCTCAGTTTAGTCCCCCCTCCTCATCCCTGTCTGTCTGTCTGTCTGTCTTTGTCTGTATGTGTCTCTCATGTATTCATTAGGGATGCTCACTGGAGCATGGACACATTACCAGAGTCCGCATCCCTAAAGAGAATTCCTCTCCCTCCCCCATTGGCCATGAATTGCATATAAATCCTCAGGAAGGGCTGAGGACTCTGTGTGCCTCTTCCATGACAGGATGTCAATGGACTCCACAGGTCTCACAGCTGCTGTGAAATTAAGTGTGCAACTGATATTCCTAGCCCCGAGGTTAGCACCCTGCTCCCTGCCATCTCTAGATCTTAAATTCTTTGTGCCTCTTCATCTCTGATGTTGCCTGAGCCTTGGAAGGGTTATGTAGACATCCCATTTTTTTGCCTCATCTTTTTATATATTGTTTTGGCTTTTTTGGAAGTCCCCTGAAGTTCCATATGAATTTTAGGATATGTTTGTCTACTTCTGTAAGAAACGTCACTGGGATTTTGAGAGGACCTCTGTCTGTGTGCCGATGGGTCATTTTAGTAAGATGGAGTCTTCCATCCATGAACAGCATGGCTTTCTGCGGGAACCCTTCAGCATCTGCAGCTTTCTGGATGCTGTGACAAAATACTGGAAAGGAAGCAGCTTAAGAGGAAAGGTTTGGCCAGGTGGTGGCACACGCCTTTAATCCCAGCACTCAGGAGGCAGATGCATGTGGATCTCTATGAGTTCGAGGTCAGCCTGGTCAACAGAGCGAGTTCCAGGACAGCCAGGGCCATAGAGAGAAAACAAAATAAGAAAACAAAACAACCCCCCGCTCCAGATATGTCTAGAAGAAGGAAGAGGAGGAGGAAGGAGAAGGAGAGAGAAGAGAGAAGGAAGGAGGAGGAAGAAGAAAAGGAGGAAGAAGGAGAAGAAGAGAGGAGGGAGGAAGAGGATGTGGAGGGGGAGGAAGAGGAGAAGGAAGAGGAAGAGGAGGAAGAGGAGGAGAAGATGAAGAAGAGGAAGAGGAAGAGGAAGAGGAAGAAAAGTTAGTTTATTATAGCTCACAGTTTGAGGGCATAACCCACCATGGTGGGAAAGGCCTGGGGACAGAGTATCATGAGGCCTCTGGTCACGTGTATGCAGTCAGGAAACAGAGACAGATGGAGTCTGGAGTTCAACTCACTTTTCCTTTTGCATTCAGTTCAGAACCCCAGCCCACAGGATGCTGCTGCCCAAGTTTGGGCTGAATCTTTCTACATCAACTAACTCAGTCTAGAAACTCCCTCATGTACAGGGCTGGAGGCTGGTCTCCTAGGTGGCTTTACTCTTGGAAGATAATGCTCTCTCTCTCTCTCTCTCTCTCTGTCTCTCTTTCTCTGTGTGTGTATGTGCGTGCATGTGTATGTGTGCGCACGTGTGTGTGTGTATGTTCACATGGGTGTATGATATATGTGTGTCTGTCTTATTTACTTTTTGAGGCAGTTTCTCACAAAATATGGAGCTTATCAATGAAACTAGGTTGGCTGGCCATCGGGCTCCAGTGATCCTCCGGCCTTCCTCATCCCAGTTCAGAGGTTACAAGCACACCCTGCTGTGCCAGGATTTATGTTGGTTCCGACAATTCAAACTGAAACTCAGACAGGCACTGATCGAGCCCACATCTTGGAAGATAACTATAAAAAAAAACCAAAAAACCAAAAAAACAGGAATTCTAGACTAGGCACAGTCTATATACACCTGTAGTCCCAGGACTTAGGAGGTAGGGGCAGAAAGATCAAGAGTTCAGAGTCATCCTTGGCTACTTATAAAGCTTGAGGCCAGCCTGGGCTACAGGGGACCCTTTCTCAAAACAAAGCAACCATGGATTGTTTTGGCACTTCACATTGTGAGTCCACAGGGTCAAATTTAAGATCCCTGGGAAAGCCGGGGCGGTGGTGGTGGTGGCGCACGCCTTTAATCCCAACACTTGGGAGGCAGAGGCAGGCGGATTTCTGAGTTCGAGGCCAGCCTGGTCTACAGAGTGAGTTCCAGGACAGCCAGGGCTACACAGAGAAACCCTGTCTCGAAAAACCAAAAATAAAAAAGACCCCCGGGAAAGAACTGTTTCTTATAGAGAGGAGGAATGATTTCAGAAAAGCTCCATGTCCTTTAGGTATGTAAAAGCCAAAGAAGAGAATAAAAAGTATTTCTATGCCCCAACCTGTCCCCCTCTCCCCTGGTGCAGTGTATGAACCCTGCAAGCTACTGAAAGGTGCCTTAGTTTTGAGACTGTCACTCAGGATGTCCCTCCGCATTCCACTCCCATCTCAACGGTTCTCCCAGTACCTAAGTATACTTTAGGGAATCACTGCTTCCTGCTTGGGCAAATTTAATTCTCCCCAACGACACAAGGTGGCAGAAAGCACTGCTGCAGCGAGGAAGGAGATGTAGGGAAGGGAAGGCAGAGGCTGGAGAAATGGGAGAGAGGGATGAGATATGGGCAGGCAGCAGCTCCCTGGGGATGATGTGCCTGTCCTCAGTGGGCCTCGGATGCTGGCGAGAGATGCACTGTCAACCTGGAGCAAGTAGCCAACAGACAGCTTGTTCAGTAAGACCCAAAGCCCAGGCACCGAGGGAATCTCTCTCTCCTCTCTGTATCCCTTTGAACAGCTGCAATGTCCTAAGACAGCCCTCTGGATATTCACCAGGAATGTTGATACCAACAAGTGTTCCATCTAGAATGTCACCCAGAACCCTCAGGAGGGCTCCCCAGACGGCTGCCTGTCCCAATGGTGTCCTGCAACAGGAACCAACAAAATCCGCTGAGTCATTGCTGAAGGTTGCCATGGGGACAGATGGGTCGGTGCTAATGAGATTGAAGGTGGCTGGGTTCAAGTGATGGCTGACCTTGACTTGGGCCTCACCTCTCCAGGCCTCAGTTTACCTTTCTGTTCCATGAAGATTGAACTCAGACAGTTCTTGATTCTTCAGCCACTCTGGAAGTCTCAGCTTCCCAAATGGGAATATTTAAGGTGGGAGGGGCAAAAGAGGTGATCAGGGGAGGAATGCTGGACAAGACCTGAGCATTCCAGGGTAGGCAGGGATGTCTCCCAGGCTGCACCATGAGTGTTCTGGTGGGTGAGGCGCAAGGAATGCTTTTGCTTTGTTGTAATTGTTATAGTTTTGTTTAGGTTCTATTTTGGCTTTGGGCATAAGTGGGTACTGCCCCGCTTATGGGATCCCCTACAATACAAAGAGACTGTCTCCAGAGACTGATACACTCTCACATATGTGCTGTTCTGTTTATGTGGCCCTCAGGGTCCCTCTGGAAGGTCCTCAACTATCCCTTCCCACCCCCCCCCGTTATCCTCCTTCTTCCCCCCCCCCCCCCCCCCCCCCAAGTCCACAATTGCTTCTTTGTTCCAGCTGGAGACTTTTGCTTCTGGTCCAATCTTTGGGTGTCTGCCCTGCTGGTGTACCTCTTGAGGGACTGCCTCAGAGTTCCGTTGCAGCACCCAGGATGCATAGACCATCTATCCCTTACTTATTTCAGGATACCCTGGAAACGCAGACCCCACAGTGTTCTGTTCTTGTTTCCACTGAGACTCTGAAAAGAAACACATGAAGGCTTTGGGGGAACAGAAGGGGAAACAGGAGGAGGAGACAGGATTCTGTGAATTACTGTTTCAAGCAGGTGGAAGGCAGGATGCAGCGGTGCACATCTGTAATCCCAGCACTTCCACAGCAAACTGGGAAGTGGAGACAGGAGAATCTGCCATAAGCTCCCAATCCAGCTGCTCTGGAAATCACAGCACAGCAGGAGTGAGAGAGACTCTTACCTCATCAAGGGGGAGGTAAGAACCTAAAAGCTGTCCTTTGACCCCCCCACACGCTTACAGTTATGTGTGCATGTGCCATGTGTGTGCCAAAGTGTGCACATACACATACACACAGTTAAATACACCCACACCTACAGTTATATGTGCATGTGTATGTGTGTACCAGGGTGTATGTACACACATACACACATACACACATACACACATAGTTACACACACCCACACCTACGGATATATGTGCATGTAGAGGAGTGCATGTGAGTGTGTGTACTCACACACATACACACACGTACATACATAGTCACACATGCACATGCACAGTTATACATGCATCACATGCCCACACCTACAGTTATACATGTATGTGCACATGCTCCTGCAAATATTCACGCACATCCACAATCGCACACCCACACCCAAAGTAAGTGTCACACACACACACACACACACACACACACACACACAAGCTGGCAAAATATGCAAGCCAGGCAAGGAGAGACCAAGACCTTGAGTGTAGTTGGATGGACGTATGTGTTCTCAGAATCACCGAGGGAAGAGAGCTGAGAACAAACTCAACAAACAACCCCCCTACAGTAGAAGGTGGCACCTGAGGAATGACACCTGAGGTGTGCCTCTAGTCGCCACACACACGCACAAATTTGGCACATGCACCCCCCCCCCCATGAACATGCACACACAGAGAAAAGGAGTCAAGCTCTCCTTCCTCCCTACTCTCTGCTCCTCCCTCCCAGATGGTCTTCAGTGTCCCAGAGAGCAAGAGGGAGAAAGCATTCAGATCCTGTCTGGTCCATGCACCTGTGCTGAGAGGCCTGAAACCGCAGCTCAACCTGCTCTGGGATAATGTGGTGCTCCTGGAGGATGTGGTGCTCCTGGAGGGTGTGGTGCTCCTAGGACTTTGCTGCCACTCAGGAGCTGAGAGAGAATGGTTATGGTCAGCTTCAGGGGTGGGGGACTCCTTGCCAAAATCCCACAGGAAAAGGACAGGGCTCCCACCCCCACCCCCCGGCCTGTCCTCTCCCTGGTACACCTGCCTGTGAACACCAGAGAGGCAGAACTGTCACCCTTAAACACTGAGTTCAGATGGTTCTGTCATTCTCTCAAGGGATTGGCAGCCCACAGAAAAAGGACCAATGTTTACAGATGCTTACAGAATGGGTCTCAGACAGCGAGCTTAACCAGGGCACGCACACACACACACACACACACACACACACACACACACACACACACACGTGTACACACACGCATGGTGTAGCCTGTGTGGATATGGAAGTCAGAGGACAACTTGAAGGAACCGGATCTCTTTCTTCACCATGTTGAGCTCTTGGGATCAAACCCACGTATGGAGCTTAGCGGCAAGCCCCTCTTTATAAGCTAAGCCATCTTGCCGGTCCCCACTTTATTTTTCTTAGACAAGATCTCTCATTGAATATAGAACTTGCTGTTTTGGTTGGCCTGGTTGGCTAGACAGTTCCTGAGAGCCTCCTGTCTCCCCCAGCTCTGGGCTGTAGGCATGTTCTCCACTCATGCCTGGCTTTTATGGGAGTGTTAGGATCTGAACACGGGTTCTTCCGCTTGCTCAGCAAGCTCGTCTTAATATACTGAACCATCCCCACACCCCTTCTCTTGTTCCATGTAGCTAAAGCCGACACCAAACTGACAAAACGATTTTGTCAAGTAGGCAAGAACTTGTGGATTGTGCTGTGGGCTATGTGCCAGGCCTAATAGTCTCTCTCCTAGTCTTTACCTTCTGTTGTTTGAGTTCCGTGGAACCCAGGATACATGTCCAACTGCGCAATCTCCCTCTCATCGATGTGTTTTAACTGTAGGTTGGGGAGGTGACAACCCGACCCAGGTTATAGTGTCCCCATCGGGATACAATGACGGTACCTCCTAGATCATGACATCATCGCTGCATGTTGCAAACCGGAGATGTTTTAATTTTGCATGCTTTTCAGCACCGATTGAATATGTTTCTACAAAAATAATAATAATAATAAAGCTTTTTCTTCATTAGTTATGGCCACTTACTTATCTTGACACGATTGCACAGGTGAGCCCAGGATTAATTATTTCTTGTGCATAAGCATTAATCACCAATTTTCTGAGAAAGGACTGATGTCCTAGCTACTTCCAGTAATAACCGGTGACAGCGTGTTTCCCAGGCCACTGTGAATTCTCTTGTATTTCTGCTCCAAATGACTTTAACATACCTACAGATGCGGAGAGGACACTGATGAGAAAGGTGGTGTCCCTTTGTCCTGTTTGAGTCTCTCGCCGTGCTCTGCAAGGGTCTGCATTTGTGTGGGTTGCACATATGACCCCCTTCAGGATTCATAACCTATCATGACGGCTCATAGACTGAAGAAAGGATGCACCCAAGACCATCATTTATTATGAAGCATATAAATGAACAACTAGACACAGAGTCCCCAGGGAGGGGACTGACCCAGGAGTGTCTGTCCCCAAGGAGGCCGGATTCTACCTTGTTGATTCATTGGGATGTTTATCAGTGTAGAGGTTCCTAGAACTCCCTTATCCAGAGACTTTGTGGGGTCTCAGCACTTAGGGGTGATGGGTTTCATCACTGGTCATGAGGTTTAAACCCCACCTTTGGCCCCATCTCTTCCCTGCAGAAGGGCAAGGGTTAATGTTCTGATCCTCCAATCACGTGCCTAGGATTTCCGTTTGGGCTAGCATACATCAGAGATGGATGAAGGCAGTCACACCAAGGTCAACCCCCTGGGATGCTGCATTGTTATGCAGAGCTATTCACTGAACCACACTGCCGCCATCTTCAGGAGTCCACCTGAGCCTGCTCATCAATGACCATCACAGCTGGGCCTGCTGACTGTTGATCTTTACCCTTGGAAGAGGGGTGGGATGGGAAGGTTATGGGATCCTCTTGTGAGTCATGTAGCAACTGGTCCCAACCAGCTGTATGCTATTCTGCCCTGATTGCACGTGGTCTGTGGGCGGGGCTAGAGAATACAACCCCAGGGAAGCCGTCATCCTAGCTGGGTGCAGACCTTCTAGTGTGGCAGCTTCCAAGGTCCCCATGCTCCTACCGGTAACCCCTCACTTGTGAGCAGATAAGCTCAATCAACTCCTTGGCACCTCAGGGAAGGTAGAAATGTACCTTGGTTTGTCCTGGGACCTTAAGAGGGGGTAGATGTTGTTTACACTCCCCCCTCCCAGAGAGAAAGGGTTTTAACAGCAGAGGTGGAGGAAGGGGGGATTGGGTAGCTGCTGGATGGCTATCTCTGTATCCACAGGGACAGGGAAAGAGAGGCAAAGATGCAAGGGAAGACTGTGAGGGCTAGTTGGGACTGACGGCAGTGAAGGGCTAGGGAGGGACTTAACCTTGGTGACACAGGGTGAGTCTGGAGCTGCTGACTGGAGACTAGCAGATCCGGTGACCCTGAGTGAGGGTAGGGGGAATCCCATGTCTAGATTTCTTTTCATGTCTTGATTTCAAGCAGGAAGGAGACAGGTGGGAGCCAGCAAGAGGGGACTGGACCCAGGCTCCCTTTTATAATATGAACTGAGACTTTGCTAGCAGATGACTCTAGAAGCTTCTTCCAGAATTTTTGCTCCAGAGCTGAATGGTCTCCAACTTAGTACTCCCAACCCACAGTGGGGTAGATTTGAGCTCCACAGCTTCCTGGGGTCTGTACAACCTGGAGAGAGATGGAGAGGGGGAGCTTAAAGAAGAGCATAGTGATGCATACCTTTAATTCCAGCAGAGGCAGGTGGATCTCTGTGAGTTAAAGCCAATTTGGAATATATAGGGAATTCCAGGACAGCCAGAGGTACATAGTAAGAGCCTGTCTCCAGAAAAGAATCTGGAAAACATATTTGGGAAACTTGACCAGAGACAAACACATCAACAAACAGACAGCTTCAGTTTTGGCTAATGTGGGCTGGCCCTGCAGGTGAAGGTAGGGACATGCCCCTGAGGTATGGGTCTCACCAGGGACAAACTTTCTCTCACCAGAATGTTTTGTTTTGTTTTGTTTGTTTTTTTTTTTCTTCTGGGAAACACCTAGAAGAAACTGGGAGAGTGTTTGGCATCCTCCAGTGGACAACACAGCCCTCTCAACTTGTCCCCAGATGTCAACAGGACTGAGGGAGGACAGAAGGGAGAACAGTGTGCTTGCCTGTGGGAGGGGAGCCTGCAGGGCTGTGTCCAGTGTGTGTTGGGCGAAGGAGGAAGACTCTCTCACCCCGAGAAGACACAGCATTGCCTGGTAGCCACTTTCAAAGTTACCAGTGGCCACGTAACAACTCCACATTTTTTAATGTGTAAGAATGTAACAATGAAACTTCTAAACTAATGTCCCACCACCCCCTTTTACTATTTTTTTCTCTGTTACATGGATTTATATGTTTGTATGTGTGTGTTTTCTGAATTTGTTTTCTGAATTTGTATATATGTTTGTGTGTGTGCACATGCAATATGTCTGTCTACACGTGTGAAGCCCTGAGGTGCTGTCAGCAATCATCCCCGGTCACTATTTTACCTTAGTTACTGAGCCAGGGTCTATCAATCAAACCCAGAACTAGCTTGCTCTGGGGAGTCCATCGACTCAGCCTTCCAAGGCTGGAATCCCTGCCACACCTAGCCTGCCTCAGAATCCTGGACTCTCAGTTATTGGTTCTTTCCCCACATCTTCCTGTTGGGTGAAGCTGCAATGTGCAGACGCCCTACTGTGTTCAGGGTCACTTGTGCTGAAATCGACCAAAGAGGACAGAAGCTAGTTCCAAAAGAGCTAGGCAGAGTAGTACCCTTACTTCTGGGGGATAACTGACAGTGTCTGCTGTCATTTTGACCAGGGACATGGGTGGTGCTGCCACAGAGGCACAGGTTGGGAGCAAGGAACCACCTAAACAAAGGACAAAAAGCCTTGGTACTGTCACAGATGCCTCCTGGAGAGACTAGATTCCACCATGTCATTTGTCTCTGGATCTCTAGGTACCTGGAAATATCTCTCTCTCTCTCTCTCTCTCTCTCTCTCTCTCTCTCTCTCTCTCTCTCTCTGTGTGTGTGTGTGTGTGTGTGTGTGTGTGTGTGTGTGTGTGTGTGTGTGTGT
>JANHMN010000023.1:31418309-31433210 GCA_030674055.1 Rhabdomys pumilio | reverse complement strand
GCATGTCTCTCTGTGAATGTGTGTGTATGTGTGCACGAGTGTGTGTGCCGGGCGGTGGTGGCGCACGCCTTTAATCCCAGCACTTAGGATGACAGAAGCAGCAGACAGGTTAAAAGAATAAAATCACCACGAAAGGATTCCCCACGTGTTCGTGTGAGTTCCTGTGGGCAGGGATACCTCGCGCGGTACATCTGGCGCCGAAACCCGGGATTATAACATCACCGCACCGAGCGAGCGATCTCTGCGCTCCGAGTGGATCCAGAATCGTGGTGACGTGGTAAGGTAAACAGTTGAGAGACATGTTCTGTCTGGAATTGAGCCAGCTCCTCCCCCAAGAGACAGGAGTTTCAATAGCCTTGGCCGCCGTGATAGCAGTGGCTATACTCGTCCTCTTAGCTTTATGGGAGGGAAAAAATCATTTAAAGATCGTGGAAACGGGCCGACGGTCAGAAACAGAGTCAAGGAAAAGGCTAGCCACTCAAGAAGAGAATAGAAACGCGTCCTCCCAACTTGCGATCCCCAGCGCTCTTCCGCCTTACGCGGATAAGCGCCGTTCAGATTCCTTCCTTTCAGAGGAAGACACAAAAAAGATGTTACAAGCCTTCCCCGTGTTTGAGGCCGCAGAAACAGGCCGAATCCACGTGTCAATAGAATACGCCGTGATAAAAGAGTTAGCTGAAGCAGTTAGCAAATATGGAATCGATGCTAATTTCACAGTCATGCAACTCGAGAGACTCGCCGCGGTGGCAATGACTCCGAATGACTGGCAGAATACAGTAAAGGCTGCTCTCCCTAATATGGGACAATACTTAGAATGGAAAGCCTTATGGCACGATGCTTCCCAAACGCAGGCAAAGGCCAACGCTAACGCGGAAGGCAACCAAAAGCAGTGGACATTTGAGTTGTTAACGGGGCAGGGACAGTTTGCTAATAACCAAACAGATTATGATTGGGCGGCTTATAGCCAGATCTCCGCCGCCGCTATTAAGGCGTGGAAGGCTCTTTCAAAGAAAGGCGAAATTGGGGGACATTTGACCAAAATCTTGCAGGGTCCCCAGGAGCCATTCTCGGACTTTGTTGCTAGGATGACAGAAGCAGCAGACAAGATTTTTGGAGATGCAGAACGAGTTAAACCAGTGATAGAACAATTAGTGTATGAAAATGCCTCACCAGAATGTAAGGCAGTTATTACCCCTAGAAGAGATAAAGGGTTAACTGACTGGATTAAAATCTGCCGAGGACTAGGAGGCCCGCTAACTAATGCTGGTCTCGCTGCAGCCATTTTGCAAGGTCAGAATAATTTCGGAAAAGATCCTACGTAATATTTGTCTTTGGCGCGCCAATGTCCACGTGTCTCTGTGTGTGTCTTTGTCCACGTGTCTCATTGTATGAATGATTGGTGGTCTATGTCTTATGGTGTTCTATGTTTAATGTTCAAAAGATTGTTTAAATTACTTGATTCAACCCTTGCTAGAGTTTAACTTGGTTTTCAAAGACAGTTTTAAAATGCCGAGCAGCGGCTGATAAGTTTAACACCTGTAGCTAGAGCTGAGCTGAATAAAAAGCCTTTTTAACAGCTAATTGTCGGTATAAGCTGCTTTTAAAGGGAACAACAAGTTCTTAGAGTCAGTAAGGAAGCTAAGAGTGGTTTTAAAGGACCCTACCTCCAGTCTGGACCGGTGCTCACCCACGCACACTCAATCGTGACTTTGAGAGGATGCATTTGTATATGGTAATTTAATAATCAGGGCTTTGGGTTAAAACCCGTCCCACGCAGGAGACGGGGAATTTCGAACCCGAACCCCAGAGGCAGGGGACATTTTTGAGTAGGGGTAGAGAAAGACAAAAGGTTTAGCGCGGTTGCACATGTTTGGTTATTTCTAGTGTCAGCGACTTACAGAGGTGGCAGGATGGCTAGTTAAGACTTGTCTAGACATGCTTTTGTTTTTCTTTGTGGCCAAAAATGTGTCTTCCTGCTTTGGGCCTACCCCACCCATAGGTGGATTCTCTTCCCTGAAGAATGGTTAATTGCTTTACATATAAATATTGTTGTTACTTTGATACTAAAATTTAAAAATTTAAATCTTTTAGTGTATATTCATTGTGTGATACTTTATTAGCGGTTTTCTCTAAAGGAGTTTTTCTACAAGCCTTTGCTCCAATATAACGAGTTTTAAAAGACCTTAGAATAATTGCTACTCCGAAAAGAATTCAAAGGCAATATCTTTTCAATATTTGAGACCTCAGTTATATCCTAAACAGGTTGTGACATAGAAAGTTATAATAAAAATAGATAGTTGGGACTAGAGAGATAGCTTTATTAGAAGTAGAGTAAACTGTTAGTTAACAACAGATCAATTATATAAACTGATAGATTGTTAGATGTTTGTGTTATTACTACTCATATGCCCATAGCAGCCCTTTGACAAAAGAAACCATTAATGTGGATTCATCCTTCTACATCTACAAGTAAAGTTTAAAACATTCTATTATAAAATTGTAATTGTGTTAATACAAGATTACAAGATATTATAGAGTGGACTCATTAAACCTTTAAGCCCTATTTTATAAAGCAAAAAAGGGGGAGTCGAGGAAGCTCTACCCTCAGTGCCACGAGTCACCGTTTCTATAATACTTTTCACCCTTAATTTTTTAAATCTGGACAGCCAAGGCCACACGGCAGCTGACCGTCATTGTTTAGAACCTAACAGACCAAAAGAGATGGTCAAGTGGAAGGATGCTCTAACTAGACAATGGAAAGGCCCGGACCCTATCTTAATACGGTCCCGGGGAGCTGTTTGTGTGTTTCCACAGGAAGAAGAACCCATTTTGGCTGCCGGAACGCCTGACACGAAGAATCTTGGAGTCTCAGCCTGATCCTGCTGCCCAGAGAGATGAAGACCCTCCTGCTGTCACTCCTGATGGCGGGACAGACAGAGCTGAGACGGAGATCCCCCCTTTCTAGGTTTTCCTGAGAGATCTTCAGCCCTCTCCTATTAAAATTGGGTGGGAATAGGCCTGTTGTCAATAAAGATAAAAGGGAATTTTTTATCAGGGGAAGTGTGGAGAAGAACAAGACCTGTTTAGTATAACCCTGGGCTGTAAAAAACATTCTTGGTTGGTCTGCAAACTCAAAAAACCCAACAGAAGTGTAATTAGGCGATAATTGCCCAAGTACCTGTTGCCTTACAAAGCTTCTCCCCCCAAGGTCTGGCTGTTTGTGCTACAAAGTAATTAGCGCTTGAGGTCTCAGCTGTTGCACTCCACGGGTTTTACCCATTGCACTGGATCAGTGAGACAAAAGCCTGCGCTCTGTACATCTCTGGGTAGAGGTACACTGTGATGTACAAAGGATGTTCCTCAGAGATAGATTCCTTGAAGGCATGTCTAGTTGCACAGAGGTCGAATTGCCAAAATCCTCTCCCTGTCAAAGGCAATGGGGATGGGTAGATAAAAGTACACTCATGGACTCAACGACCAGGGTGGAAATTCTTTACAATATCCCAATATTCTGCACAAGGGACTAGACCTCTACCTTCCTCTACAAGAGAGATAATTCAGAGTCGCACCAGACGCCATCCAGTCATTCAATAAACAAAAAAAGGGGCGGATGTAGAGAGCCGTAATCGCTGTGGGCACAGGGCACGCCTACTTCCCGGCGTCACGCCATTGAACTGCGCATGTGTATCGCAAAGGAATCTGGGAATTTGAGTGAACAGCTAACCATGAATGACCCCGCCCACGGGCCATAAAAGGAGACGCGCCATGCGGCTCGGTCTCTCTTGGCGGGTAACCCTCTCTGTGTTTCTGTCCTTCCCCTATCTTAATCTTTCTGTCTCCCCACTCAGGTTAAAAGAATAAAATCACCACGAAAGGATTCCCCACGTGTTCGTGTGAGTTCCTGTGGGCAGGGATACCTCGCGCGGTACACATACACAGTGAGTAGTTCCAGCGCATACAGCAATGGCTGAGGTGGGGGTATCATCCACTTCTCCTGGCACTGGGACAGAAGACAAGGCCATCAGGAAGTCAGAGTCAGCATCCTCCACACCTGGAAGTCAATGTGTCTGTACCATCCGATACTGTGGAAGGTACACCTGGAGTGCTCACACTGCTTACAGCAGGAGTATGTGTGTGTGCAAGTGTGTGCACGTACGATTGTGTGTGAGTATGTGCATGTGAGATTGTGAACGTGTTGACTGTGGATATGTACGTGATGGTAAATGTGGGTGTCTCTGTGAATGTGTGTGTGCGCATATGCATGAGTGTGTGTGGGTGTGTAGTGGGTGTGAGTGTGAATATGTGTCTGTGTCACTGTGTGCGTGAGTGTGTGACTGCGTGTGAGAGTGTGACTGTGTGAGTGTGAATGTGACTGCAAATGTGCATGTCTCTCTGTGAATGTGTGTGTATGTGTGCACGAGTGTGTGTGAGTGTGAACATGTGTGGCTCTGTGGCTTTGACTGTGGGTGTATGTGAATGGGAGAATGCAAGTGTGTGTGTGTGTGTGTGTGAGAGAGAGAGAGAGACAGACAGACAGACAGACAGAGAGACAGAGAGACAAAGAAGGCCAGAGGTCAAGGGCAGGTATCTCCTGTCATTTTCCACCCAGGACAGCATCTCTCACTGAACCTGGATGATTGACTGACACTCTATTAAAGCTAAATAAACACTCTCCACTGTATTTCATATAAAGTCCATGTATGTAAATATAGACATGTACACGCATGTTGTCTGGAGGTCTATCTGAGAACTCAGCAGTTCTGTGTGTTTACCCAAGAAAAATGAGTGCTGAAGTTTACAAAAGATACGCTGGAGAACACTCACAACGATCCAGTTCATAGAGGAATCACTCAAAGACCCAACCCAGCAGAAAAGAAACACATGGCTGTATTACGTCAACGGAAGAATACAAGGGAAGGAAAAAGCTATTACTACATAATGATGGGGCACGAGAGTGGAGTGAAATAAGACACCAACTGTGTGCAATGTGATCCATTTACAGTGTTTGAAAATAAGGGAGGACCAGCAAGAGGGCTTGGTGAGGAAAGGTGCTTGCTACCAAGCCTGTTGAACTAAGTTCAATCCCCAGGACTAATACAGTGGAAGGAAAAGACCCACTCCTGTAAGCTGTCCTCTGACCTCCACGCATATATTATGCCCCCCTCCATACATGGCGTCTGGTATTGGAATTAAAAAAAAAAAACTATTTTAAAATAGTTAAATTTTTATTTTATGTGTACAGATATTTTGTTTGCATGCTCTGGTGCCTGCGGAACCTGGAGGTGTTAGATCCCTCCGGAGTGAAAGTTGGTTGTGGGATGCATGATGTGCATGCTGAGAATCCAACAGGGTCCTCTGGAAGACCAATATGTGTGCTCTCTCTCTCTTTCTCTCTCTCTCTCCCTCCCTCCTCTCAAAAAGATTTATTATTTATTGTGTCCTTCCCCCAGGCCTGAGCAGGCCAGCAAGTCATTGACGACAACAAGACCAAACAATAGGACCTAGAAGGAGGCATTGCCTTGCCAGTCTTGGCGCCCTGAGGTCTGCTACAGAGCTAAGAAGAATGGACTGCCTGCTGAGCTAGCCTTGACACCTTCCCGACTGCTATCTCCTTACCCAGCCCCTGGGCTGAACTGAGAAGAGACTCTGGGGGTGGAGCTTCCCCTTTATATGTGAAAGCAAATTATTAAACTTCGGGCCTTGATCAGAATACTTTGTCTTGGCCCCACGTTTCTCTCGCCCTCCTTCCCATTAATTCCTAGGGTTCGTCTCAGGAGAACCCAGTGATCGTGGCTGGCTAAAATTTATTTTATATATGTGAGTATAATGCAGCTGTCCTCAGACACACCAGAAGAGGGCGCTGGATCCCATTACAGATGGTTGTGAACCCTGGAACAGCAGCACGTGTGCTTAACCACTGAGCCATCTCTCCCATACACAATATGTGCTCTTAACTGCTGAACCATCTCACCAGCTTCAGATTTTTTTTTTTTTTAAGGAAGAGTCTTGCTATGTAGTTGAGATTTGCCTTAAACTCTAGAGCTGTGTCTTCTCTTCTAGAGTGCTGGGACCACAGTCAGGCAGCCACCATGTCCTTGGGTTGAGAAAATATTCTATTTTGGTTTGTGGCTGAAGACGAGATCAAATCAGGTTGAGGTATGTTGTTAATATGGTTAAAATTTGCTCACTGTGAATGATCTCAGTAGGGAGTGATGGCTTTGGTCCCAGGACTTGAGGCAGAGGCAGAGAGGCAGAGGCAGAGTGGCAGAGGGGCGGGGCGGGGCGGGGGCGTGGCGTGGCGGGGGCGGGGGCGTGGCGGGGCGGAGGGGCGGGGCGGGGGCGGAGGCGGAGGCGGGGAGGGTCGGGGGCGGGGCGGGGGCGGGGGCGGGGCGGGGGCGGGGCGGGGCGGGGCGGAGGGGCGGGGCGGAGGCGGAGGCGGAGGCGGAGGCGGAGCAGGTGGATCTCTGAATTTGAGACCAACCTGGTCTGCAGAGTGAGTTCTAGGCCAGACTGAGACCCTCTGTAAAACAAGACAACCACATACACTACCTGTTCGTACCAGTTCTTGACCAATAGGATCAAATCCTTCAGTCTTCTGGGATATTTCTTGAAAAACTGCCTCTGCAGTGTGGTGAAGCAGTCTGAGAACTCCCCTGGTGATGCTCTTACCGCATCCATGGACTTTTTGAGATCCAGATAGGCTGTTTTTAGCGGGAGGCCTATGATTGGATAGGGAAAAGGGAGGCAGAGCTAAGGGTGACAGAGACAGGAATGCAGGGAGAAATGTAGGGGGGAGAGAAAGGCTACGGAAAATGGCAGTGAACCCCGCGTGGTTTTTGTGGTCTCAGGTGATTATGCGTATCAAAAGGTTAGGATAACTGAGATAACTTGTCTAATTGTGTGGGCATCTTGGTTATTGAGATTTTACAGATATATTAAATCCATTAGTTAACTGCAGCGTTAAGAGTTTTGATTTTGCCAGGTGATGGGTAATGCGGTGGCTGATCTCGGGGTGGATGGTCGTTGCGTGGGGCTGGCGTGGCCGATGGTCATTGCATGGGGCTGGCGTGGCCGCGAAGGGAATTCGGGAACTCCAGCCCCGCAGGAGAGCCCGACGTGAAGAGGGCAGTTAGCTCTTTGGGAAAGCTAACAGTGGGGATATCCTCCTTTATAGATAGTAAAGACTAAAATGAAGCTGTGTGTGTGTGTGTGTGTGTGTGTGCGCGCGCGCGCGCGCGCGCCAAGCTTTTCTGTTTATAAACATATTTAGGTATACAGCTTTGGCCAAGGAATCCTATAGACTCCCCAGCAAGGAACTGGACACGCGCCCTAGCCATTTATGGACTAGCGACTATCTACCAGGCATAGTTGAAGTCCTTTATGCAACAATGTAACACGTAAGTCTTATAAACCTTGTATTGGGCATAATTACCACAACTACAGAAACCATGGCCACAGGAGCCTACCTGACCTGGTAGAGACAAGTAGATCAGGTTAGTTGGCCTTTTATCTAGTAAAGGAAGCGATTTCTGAGGCCCCCTGTAGGGTCTTATTTCCTCAGCAACATTTATTGCTTTCTTGTAATTCAGTCTTATTTTGGTCGATGCAAATCTATCGCCATCTGGTGGCATCATCCAGTACTACATGCGGAGAGTTCATTTCTCTCAGCACCTTGATTGGGTCAAGGCAGCAGAGGGTGGGTTGGGCTGGACTCCTAATACCAGGCTCTGTGGATCAGAAGATAGAGCCCAGAATTTCCTGTAGCCCTTTCAAGGCAGGCACATCTTTACAACTAAACAAACCTGTTAGTTGGTTGCTCTGATCTTAGATTTGGTGACAAGGGACCCACAGGGTCATGTGTCAGTCACTTTTCTGGTTGGAAGAGGGATGTCTTTCTTTGGCTCACTGTTAGAGGTAGGGAAGATATGGCTACAGGAGGTGAGGCTGCATGGTCCCTTCTTGGACCAGGAAGCAAACGCAGACTGGAAGTGGGGTTGGAAGCAGGATGGGGTTACTGCCCTCAAGGCTCACTTCCCAGCCCCTCACTTCCTCTCTACACCCTCTCAAATGAGCACCACAAGCTGGGACCAAGTGTTCAAGCACATTATCCTGTAGGGACATCTCACCCTCAAATCCTAAGATGGGAGAGGCCCAGGGATGCCACCTTTCTGGGAATGCCATCATGAGGCTGTGTGTACAGCTCCATCTTGTCAGAAAATGGTCAGGTGGTGGCTACTCAAGGGCCCAGTAACCCAGAAGTTTCTTAGAATTGTGAACAATGAAGGGGCCCTGGCCTCCAGCACAGAGGTCCTAGGCTGTCAGCCTAGTGGAGTCCACCATTGACAGAATGGCCACAATACATTCCTGTGTTTCTGTTTTCTCATCCATCTATCTGTCCATCCCTACATCCATACATTTTCTATCTGTCCATCCATCCATCCATCCATCCACCCACCCATCCATCCATCCATCTACTTTTTCATCTGTCCATCCATCCATCCATCCATCCACCCATCCATCCATCCATCCATCCATCTACTTTTCATCTGTCCATCCATCCATCCATCTACTTTTTCATATGTCCATCCATCCATCCATCCATCCATCCATCCATCCATCCATCCATCTATCCATCAATCTACCTTTTCATCTGTCCATCCATCCATCCATCCATCCATCCATCCGTCTATCCATCAATCTACCTTTTCATCTGTCCATCCATCCATCCATCCATCATCTGTCCGTCCGTCCATCTGTCCGTCCATCCAACCATCCATCTATCCATCTGTTCATCCATCCATCCGTCCATCCATCCATCCATTTCCATCTGTCCACACATCCATCCATCCATCCATCCATCCATCCACATCCACATCCACCTACCCCTACATCCATCCGCCCACACACACACACATCTCGTAGGACCCAGCCATCCACCTGTCCACTTTTTTTTCCTGCCATTTGTCCATCTGCCCATAACTCATCCACTCTCTCACTTATAAAGGCTCCCCTTTAGGTTCAAGTGTTTAGAACATTGTATCCAAAGCCAAGGAGATGAGAACGAAGCTCTAGACAGAGTATACCTAGGGAAGGAGACTTGTGTCTCTTAGGGTTTATGGTGGTTTGAATGAGAATAGACCCCAGAGGCTTATTATCTTGTAAGCTTAGTCCCCACTTGATGAACTGTTTGGGAAGGATTAGGAGGTGTGTCCTTGTTGGAGGAGGTGTGGCCTTGTTAGAGGAGGTGTGACCTTGTTAGAGGAGGTCTGCTGCTGGGGGTGGGGCTTTGAAGTTTCAAAAGCCCATGCCAGGCCCAGTGTCTTTTCTCTCTTTCTGCCATCTGCCTATGGATCAGGATATGAACCTCTCAGCTATTGCTCCAACAATATGCCTGTCTGATTCCCACCATGATGATAAGGGACTAACCCTCGGAAACTCGAAGCCAGCCCTTAGTTAAACACTTCTTTTTATAAGAGTTGTCTTGGTCATGGTGTCTCTTCATAGCAACCGACCAGTGACTAAGGCAAAAATTCACAAGCCCCATTTTGGAAACAACTTCAGCCCATGGGACCCCAGTGGCCTCCCACAACTCCCAGAATGCTTGGACCACCCCCACTTCAGTACCCAGAACACTCACTCAGAGGATCGAAGGCTGGAAGTAACTTCAAGAGTATACTCTGCCCTGGTTTAGACACTTGTACTACCAGGGTGTCTCCACGCTTTACTAACTTCTTGTATCTCTCATGGCTTTTCAGCAGTTGCTCAATCAAGTCAAGGAGTTTATCTTGGTATTTCTTCTGATCCTGGAAGTTTTGGAAGTGACTCATGAAGAGAACAAGGGTACCATCGGAGCATCCTCTTAGGACAGTTTCCCGGCCATAGGAGCCACCCTGCAGGGAACGGAAGGGCAGTCGTGAAATCTAGACCTTCTGTAGCCACAGCAGTGACATTTCTTAGACCAAGTGAAATCTCCCCAGTGTCACTGTCATTTTAAAATCAGGTTGCCAGCACCAATTTGTGTCCATGTTTTGCATGCTAGCTCCAAACTGGAGTCAACTCAAAACTGCAATAAGATGAACAAATAGCATAGCAGGCTACTATACAGGTATGAAAAATAATAGATACAGTGGAGTACTATACAGGCATGAAAATAGATACATGAACAAAAATCTCACAAATGTGGAGTCAAAGACGCTATACAGCAAAACACAAATGCATGTAGTCAGTCCCTGGTAATTTACCAAGCATGATAACAGCGGTCTCTGTGCTAAGAACACTGTGTGCTCTATCATCACAACACTCTGAAGTGGGGTCTAGGCTGACTTCATTCTGCAGATTAGGATACTGAGGCACAGAGAAGTAAAACACCCTGCTGGCGGGAGTCATGCAGCCAGGCAGAGGAAGACCTGGCAGTAGCTTGGGTCCTTGCACTGTCTGTCCTCAGAGGAAAGCTTTTGAAGTGCAATCCCTTGGGCCTGGTGTGGAACAATACTGAGCACCACCTCCTGTGGGGACAGAAAACTCTCCTGGGATCCAGAGTCCTGGCCCCCACCCTGAGTCTCACCGTAGCCACTCTTGTCACAGGGAACTCCTTCATGAGCAGCAGGCAACAAATGACATCCACTTCCTGGTCTATCTGCTTCAGAGATTCTTCGTAGGGTTTGAGATTTGCCTGGATATACTCCTCTAGCTTGTTCGATGGCACTGAGGTCACTTCAATCTGTTTCAGGCATTTTTTGTTGGGTTGGAGGTTTGCCTGGATAGACTCTTCTAGCTTGTGCGCTGGCCCGGAGGGCACCCCTGAAGACCCACCAGATGACCAGCCAGATGAATGGCCAGATGACCCATCAGATGACCAGCCGGACAGCCAGTTTCCCATAATCGCTAGCTGGCCTTGTGAATTGCAGAGGCAGAGTACTGTAGCTCAGGTCCTGGGGCTTCTGCCATGCACTCGGGTTTCTAGAAAGAGGAAATCAAATCCAAAGCCCCACCCCCAATACAGCCAAGCCTAGGAGCCTAGGAAATCGAAACTCAAGTGCAGGACTCACTGCCCAGCAGCTGGTGTGTGTGTGTGCGTGTGTGTGTGTGTGTGTGTGTGTGTGTGTGTGTGTGTGTGTGTTGCTTCCAGCTGGCTGGCCACTCCCAAGGACACCCCAGCTTAAACTTAAAGCCTCTAGAGCCTCAGGGGACACCTTACAGAGGCCAGTGTAGGACTGTCTTCTTGGTGCCTCTGTTTCCTCTACTTATAGCTAGGAGAAGCCTGTCTCAGAAAATAACAAAACATTTGGCAGAAAGCTGGCTGGCTAAATGCTAAGCTAATTCGATTTTGTTGATGGTGGAGTCTGTCCATTAACATAATGTCCTTCCCTCCTGTTTCCAGTGGCAGGAGCGTTCAGTGAAAGACAGGGCAGACAGAAAGAGCTCAGAGAAGGCACTGTCTTGCTCAAAGATGCACAGCAAGACAGGTACCCTGACAGACTTCAGGCTTCCTTTCTGCCTTTGGGTGAACAAAGGGCCCTGAAGGGTCAGGAGTAGCCCCCACCTCCAACACACACACATTAAAAAAGTAAATATTTAAAAATTAAAAACAAAAAGAAACTTCACAATTCAACACAATTATTTTGGGTTACTATCAAGATAGATCCTTGTTATCTAGCCCAAACTGGTCTTGAGCTGGTAATCCCCCTGCCTCAGCCTCTCATAAACTATTATGTATAGCATCTTCTTCCAAGGTTGGATGACACATTGTGTGTGGCTGTCCTATGTGGCAGATGGCTTCCTGGGAACCTCACTGGGAAAGGCACAGTGACTTTGTATTGAGAAGTCACCTCGGAGTCCAACAGAGTCACAACAAAGCTTTGATTTTTGAAGTGGTTCCCGAAAAGGATCCCTGAAAGCAGCAGGGTTCTTGCGTTCCTCTGAGTGAGGCCATAGACAGGAAATGGCCACAGGGGGGCACTAGTAGCTCTCAGGGACCTTGCCTCAGCTTCCTGAGTGCTGGGGATTGAATATGTGTGTCACCTCACCCAGCCTTTGCTATGCCCCGCTGGGCCTCCTCCCCTGGGCTGTGGCCTGAATCAAGCTTAATTGTTTCATTCCGCTGTCACTATGGGGCCCATTCTCGGAGACTATGGGGCTCAGGTTAGTAAGGCCTCTCTTTCCTCTGCCCTGATGGCCTTCACGTCACCTCACTCTTTACTCTGTCTCACAGTCACCTCAATTCTGGAACCATTTTGAAAAGAGAGCCTAGAGTCTGTGTGGTGGGGACAAGGGCTGGCATTAGATCTGAGGGGGAAAATTCCCATTACTGTCTGACTAAAGCCAGTGCCCAAGGGGACAAGCCAGATGAGTGTCTCCCCCTAATTTGAGGTTTACAAGAGAGCAGCTCCTCACTGGCTTTTGAGAAAGTTCCTTTTATGGAGAAGGGTTAGGGTTGATAAATACATCTGTTGAGTCAATTGGCTGTTAGCACTGGGATAGTTGGGGGATGGAGGAGGTTAGGGCTCAGGGCTGCCTGTGGGGTAGGTAAGTGAAAGAAGACATCACGCAGGGAGTCATCATGGATGTTCAGGAGTTTAGCAAGGCAGAGGGGTGGGTAAAAACCCTGCTGGGTTACAAGTTCAGCATAGATTGAAAACATGGTTTGCAGGATGGGTTAGGTTTAGGAAACAAAGTTCTTGTATGGTGTGGCGACTTAATAACAATGTATAACAATGTGGCTCTTAACAACAACCAGCCTTCTGTTTTCTTTTCACTCTGGGGTGGTAGGCCAGTGCCCCATCTGCTGCAAGCTCCATGGAAAAACCAGGTCTCTGCTGGTCATATCTGTCTAAAGAGGCAGTTTTCAATCTGTGGATCTCCACCCTTCAGGAATCAAAAAACCCCTTCACAAGGGTCACTTAAGATTATCTGAAAACACATTTTTCCAACGGTTAAGACCATAACTGAGATACCTCTCTTCTGCCTCCGGGTGGGTCAACCCACCTGCAGATACGCCCACATCGGAGTACCCGGAACTGTATTAAAGGGTGCCAGTGTTGGGAAGGTTGAGAACCACCGGTCTAGAGCTCTGAGAATAGCGGCCATCAGGAGACATGACATGAGGTCTGGTCTGCATCCTCACTGAGTTGGCTAGGCAAAGTGAGGTCGGGGATCAACCCTAGTGCAGTCTTGTTACTGCCTGGGGCCAAGAACAAGAGGCACAGGTGGCGGCAGAGAGGAGACCTGGGGAACTCTCCTCAGGCTAAGCTGAGGAGGCAGGAATGGGTTGCAAGGATGAAGTTACTAGACTCTGCTGTCTTCGCCATCCTACATCCCTCTCTGTTGATCTGTCTCCAGCACTGGTCCAGGCAGAGCTGAGCTGTCTGAGATGCTCCTGGTGGGAGATGGGTTTGCACAGACTCCTTTCTCTGATTCCTCTCCTGGGGATGAATCACTACCACATCCACCCCTCAGATGGTTTCTCTGGAGGATCCTGCTGTGGCCACACTGCCCCCAGCATCTGTCGCTTGTTTTCTGTGTCTCTGGGTTGGGACATTCATAGGATATGTCTCCCTGTCCTTTACCCTCTGGTTCCTAGATGTCACTTAGTCACTAGGGGATAGAAAGCTTTCTCCAGTGTAAGACAGATAAGTAGATATTTGTCCTGGAGACATCCTGGCATCATTCTGATCTTGGTGGGGACCAGGGAATGAGAGACAAACACTATCCATAGTTCACCCATAGTGTGGCAAAAAAGCAAAGATTCTTGTTGGAAAACAGGCTTATGAATCAAGGGCTTGCAAACACGTTCCTTCTCGTCCCCCTCAGGACCCCTGTTTGCATTGCATATGGGAACAACAGACATCAGGGGGCAGGACGCTGTGGCATGACCTTTCCTGGGGAGACATGAACAAATGTCTATTTATCTCAGACAGGGCACAATGACAGAGCAAGAAACAGATTCCACCTGAGTCTAAGTGGATGAGCCTATGGGTTTATTGCTTGTAGAGCATAGGTGGGGGGGGTTACAGGGGTGCAGGTGACCTAAACATTGCATTATCCAAAAGTCTCAATTTTCACCAACTTCCTCCCGAGGGAGCGGGTGGAGCCACAGGCAAGGCCTGGGGACTCTTCCTGCTTCTTCATCCCTAAGTCATCCCTAAGGCCCAGTTATCACGTGTTTTTCTCATTTCATTGTGGTGGCCATGGACCAGGTACTTTTATAGTCATCACAAAGTCAGCCCCATGAAGGCCATGGTCACATTACTTGGGGAACATAGTTGGACTCCAGCTGGTGGGTCTCTGCAGGTAGAGGGGTATACACGGACTCGAGGGGCAGAGAGATCCAGGGAGGCCTGTGGCTTCTTGACTGGGCTGCGGCATTGCTGGGTGGGTCTGTGGAAGTCGGGGTAGAGCCCAGGGTAGATGAACAGTAGA
Organism: Rhabdomys pumilio; assembly: GCA_030674055.1. Lineage (NCBI taxonomy): Eukaryota > Metazoa > Chordata > Mammalia > Rodentia > Muridae > Rhabdomys > Rhabdomys pumilio. Next base: position 31,418,792 of record JANHMN010000023.1, on the reverse strand, counting down.
CTGGCAGTTTTAGAGATGTATGGTTCCTAGGGTGTCTAGCATGGGAGTCAGGGGCACTGGGATGATCATGAGATCAATGAATCGATAAACAGTGGGAAGAAAGGGAGGGTCACAGGTGGGCAGAAGGTGTGAGGGAGCATATACATACATTCATACATACATACATACATTCATACATACATACATATACAAACATATATACACTCACAGACATATAGACACACAAAGACATACATATATATACCTATAGACACACAGGTACATCTACAGACATATTACATACAAACATACAGACACACACACATAGACACATGAACACATACATACACACACACTTATATACAGACACATATAGACACCCACAGATACACAGATACACACTACAGATGCATACATAGACATACACAAACATATAGACACACAGACACACCACAAATACACACATATAGACACACCACACACACACACACACACACACACACA
>JANHMN010000023.1:31386501-31418299 GCA_030674055.1 Rhabdomys pumilio | reverse complement strand
CCCTCTGGCTCATCTCAGTGGCCCCAGGGCCCTATCTCTTACCATCACTTCCCAGGGTGGCGCCAGAGTCCCATCCCCACTCTGAAGGTAGACTTGTGACTCCAGGGAAGCTGCCTGCTGAGCTAACAGCTTCCAGCTGCCCTGGCCCACATTCCAGGTGGGATCTGCAGGGTCCAGGACTAGAGGCCTGGGGACAGGGCAGAGGGAGGGAGGAAGAACAGTCAGTTATGAGCAGCTAGGAGGAGCCAGAATGGAATTTGGGGGCCAGAAGGAATGTTGGGTGGAGTCTAAGCCAGCCAGCTCTTGGGGCCCTTAGCGCTAATAGTGTTTAATTGTGCTAATCAAATGGGCTCTGGGGTCCTCTGGGTACCCAAGTCCATGCTTCCTCATCAGAATCCAGAGGCAAGCAGGGAGAGTGGGATGGGTGACCCAAAGCCTACCATGGCCTCCTCCTTGGTACATGGACTCCAGGAGAAAGTAGGAAGAGGGGACTGAGGTGGTTGCTGGAGAGTATGCACCTGACTTTCAGAAGCTGCCTGAGGTGTGATCTGATGGCTGGGTCCTGCATGCTGTAGTTGACCGTCCAGTAGACACAGAGTGACTGGTGCTGCTGGACCAGCCTCAGGACAGTCCGCAGGCCTTCAGCCAGGTTGAACTTTTGCTCTCCACAACCTTGTTCCCAGGCAAAGATGGTCAGGAGCTCCATGGCATAGGCTCGGGGCAGAGCATTGCCTGATGCCTCTCCTCCTTTATATCGATTGACAACCTGTCACCCAATCAGAGATCAGTTAGTGTGAACACCTACTCCAGGCTAGCCCTTGGGACTTAGGAAGTGACTCTAATAAGCAAGTTTCAACAAGCAAGTTGCAACCATTTCACATATGCATACATACATAAAGCTCTAACAAGTAGACTCTAACAACCTTTGTTTTTGCTTTTAGCTTTTTACAGGTTTTCAGACTAAAGTTCTCTATGTAAGAAAAAAAATTACCTCACAGATAAAATGTTACACAAAGAGTTACAACCAGACGCTGATAATAAGTTCAAAGCAGTTGTTTTATCTGTGACTTGCTCTAGAAGCTCATTACAAGTTCAAAGCCATAGTTTTATATATCCACGGCCTTGCTCTATCATGGTGCACACTTGTGGCCTCATCCTTGGACCTGACCTAGAATGAGTGGTTTTCTTTCTATCAATTCTTCCAACTTCCTAAAGTTATTTTAACCAAATCAGTAATTCTAGAAAGTCATCAATTCATCTAAACAGCATCAATACAAGAAAGCACATCTTTCTATTGATCCCAAAGGAAATCTGCCCAATAGAGTGGGTTAAAAACCCAGGAACCAACAGGTTACGTCAGAGATATGAGAGATGCTGTGGCAGTGGGTATGGAAAGGCAGAGCACCAAGAAGCCATCCTGAGATAGAGTCCCCGAGGCCCACGCCTCTTCAGAGCTCACCCATGGCAGCCATGAAGAACAGAGGGCCATCTCCAGGAAGCTTACTCACCACAGTCTCCCTTGCATGGCTCCTGACAGTGACTGTTTACAGGAAGCCTTCTGAGATGTGTTGATTTAACGGCTAGCTTCCACCAACCCAAAGGCTAACATGAATATCAGTAGCAGGTGAGGCTGTAAGGAGAACTCTACTCTTTGCTGATACCTACCATTCTATCTGAGGACTGTTTTGATTAAGACATTTATTTATTTATCTATTTATTTACTTGTAGTGTTTTGAGATATAGCCCTAGCTGTCCTGCAGCTCACAGAGATCTGCCTCTGCCTCCTGAGTGCTGGGATTGAAGGTATGCACCTGGTTTAGGCTTTCTTTATTCTGTTACCGTAAAATATCATGAAACTGTCCCCACAGAACATGGAATTTGGTAACCTAAATCTGACGGCTTGTATTCTGGTCCATGTTACACTAACTCTTACCCCTTTGAGGAGAAACTTTGAGGAGAAAGCTTTTTTTTTGTTTTTTTGTTTTTTTTTGCTTTTGTTAAGGGCATGAATGTGAGCTAGCCCCCAGAGAAGGGCTTGCAAGGAAGAAGGTTCTAGAAACTGCTCATGATGCCGTACAACTTGAAAAGAGGTGGTGATGGTGAACCATCCTAGGCACTTGGGGGTGAAGACTGATGGAGGTGGCTTCCTGGGATGGAGGAGAGGGAGAGTGGCTTCCTGGCAAGCGGGAAGGGGAGGGTACTCACCTGCCGGTACCATTGTTTGACCAGTAGTATCAGGCTCTTAAGTTTGGGAGGGCGAGTGTTTGTGAAGTTCCTTCGGAGCTCTGCAAAGCAGGCTGCGTGTTCCCCGGCCTGGCAGCCGCTGCTGAGGAGGGAGGAGTACACCTGGGGCTGAGGTTTGGCGCCGGACTTCAGCGGTCCTGTGGAAGCACAGAACATGCATGACACCAGTTCACCCATACACTGATTAAGCTCAGTATTAATAACTCTACACTCTGCCAGCCGTGAGCTACAAATCAAATAATGTAAGAACAAGCAATCTGTATTAGCATCACTGTAATATGTAGGCCAGGCTGGCCTGGAACTTGCAGCCGTCCCCCTGCCTCAAGCCTTACAAGATTATAGGTATATAGCATCTGGTTCATAGTTTGCACTACCTCCCCCTGACTCTGCAATCCAAACTGGATTGATTGTCTCTAGGCCTCAGTTTTCTCATGGGTTAAAGGGGCCCAAGAGGCTGGAGAGATGGCTCAGTGGATCCCATTTGCCGGTGGAACTCCCAGTAATAGATCACAAACGAGGAAGTGCGCCAGCCAGCGCAGCAGAGGAGGTGTCTCAAGGATGGGAGATTTAACACTTTAATAACTGCGGGCTGGAGAGATAGCTCGGTGGTTAAAGACGCTTGTTCTTGCAGAGGACTAGGGCTCCATTCTCGACACCCACTGGAATGCACGCAACACTGTGTGACTCCAGCCCCGGGGATCTGGCGCCACTTTGTGGCTTCTGCAGGTACTGCATGTGTGTAACATTGTAAGTAAGCACACATTAAACAAAAAATTAAGAAGGAAAAAAAAATCCAACAATTTGAAACTGGACCTAGACTCACACATCTATGATCCTGGAAGACTTGGGAAACTGAGGCAGGGGGATGACACTCAGCTTGCATATCAAGACCCAGTTTAAAATAAAATGAGTGGAGTAATCAAGAGAACAGTGGAGCTGGGGCAGTTGACCCCAGGACAGAGAAGAGAGAAAACAGGGAGGCGGCATTCAAACAGCAGCACTGGGGGCTGGTGCTGGAAAACGTTTGATGATTGCTTTAAGATCTCCCAAGGTGAATGTTTGATGATTGCTTTAAGATCTCCCAAGGGTGAATGTTTGATGATTGCTTTAAGATCTTCCAGGGGTGATTTTCAGTGCTTGGTGAGTCCCAAGGAGTATAACAGGTGTCCCCTGTTCAATGATTCCTGGTCCCCTGGGGTCCCACAACTGCCTTACCTACAGCATCAAAAGCGGGCAGCACACTGAGGTCTACCCGGCTGCTGAGATCGGTGGATACCAACTGGAGCTGCAGAGTGTTGGGCTTCTGTTCAATAAACTGGAGGCTCAGTCCAGGTACCGGGTTCTGACACCAACGCTGCAGCTGGTCCTGCATGTCACACAGGATCTCTGCCTGGTGGGATTTGTGGCCCTTGAAGTCCCCGAGGGTTTTATAAAAGATGACCAGCTCCACGTCACAGCTGCCCCTGAGGTCCGTGCCACGGCCGAATGATCCACCCTGCAGAGGGAAGAGAAAAGTTCAGACCTTGGACTCTTTAAGAACCCCAACTCCAGGAACCTGGAAGTCGTGCCAGAGTCCTTTGGTGGCCTGGGGATGTGACTTTTGCTGATGTTGGGCCTGAATCTTGGGAGAGTCCAGGGGTCCAAACCTCAGGAGCCTTAAGAGCTGAGCTGTATCTGAGGAGCCTGACTCCAGGTCCACTACGTCAGACCAGTGGCTGCTAGCTCTGGAGGGAGTTGAGGCAGTGACCCATATTGTCCCCGTCTGTGGCCTCTAAGCACATCTGAGCAGCAGGAGGTGGATGTCCCGTCCTGGAGGCTAGTGAGGCTGTGTGTATTCTGCTTGCCCGGCTCAGTCCCGTCCTGGAGGCTAGTGAGGCTGTGTGTATTCTGCTTGCCCGGCTCAGTCCCGTCCTGGAGGCTAGTGAGGTGTGTGTATTCTGCTTGCCCGGCTCAGTTAACCACTCAGCTTTCACTCAGGAATTTAATTCACTACGGTTGGTAAACAGAAAGTCCTTGGCTTTGGACTTTGCTTAGTACCTACTAGGGTGGGAAGGGTGCTGGACACTGGATACACTGGCTCGTGTGTGTGTGTGTGTGTGTGTGTGTGTGTGTGTGTGTGTGTGTAGTCTAGGCTGACCTTGAACTCAAGAACCCCCTGCCTCTGCCCTTCAAGTGCTGGAATGAAGGGCGTGTGCCACCAGGCTTGGTGAGACTAACTTTAAAAAAAAGTACTATGGGCAGGCATTGGACGGATCTTAGCAGAGAGGAGGGGTGTGAGAGAGCTGAGGCTGGAGGTGTGAGGGAGAGAATGTTCCAGGAGAGAAGACCTGACTACAAGCCCCCTGGAGCAGGTGAAACAGGGCAGTGTGAGGCCAGCAAGGGTTAGAAGCAGACAGGACTAGCCCTGTAGTCCTCAGGAGAAACACAGAAGATTTTGAACTCAAGAGGGGAACGATCCAATTGTTTTAACAGGAATTTGAAACAGCAAAATACTAGACACCTTATTGGGGAGAGCCATTGCCTGGGATTGCAAGGCACAGGCATCAGTCAAAAACACACCAAATGAACAACAGAACTGTGTTGTGAAAAGCAGAACAAGCCAGATGTGGTAGGCCATACCTGCAGCACCAGTTCTGGTGATGATGAGGCAGGAGGAGGACCTGGAATTTGAGGCTAGCTTGGGCTACAGAGTGAGTTCCTGGCTAGTTTGGCCTATTGTGAGACCCTATCCCTCCTCTAAAAATTCCAAACATTGAAGAAAAGGAGGAGGAAGAAGAGAAGAAAGAAGAGGAGGAGGAAGAGAAAAGAGAGGAAGAGGAAGAGGAGGAGAAGAAAGAAGAGAAGGAGGAAGAGGAAAAAAAGAGGAGGAGGAAGAGGAAAAGGAAGAGGAGAAAGAAGGAGAAGGAGAGACAGGGAGACAGATGGGAGACGGGGCAGACATCAGGGTTTGGGGGGGATGAGATGGAGACAGAGATGATGATGATGATGACAATGATGATGAAGAAGAAGAGGAAGAAGAAGAGGAAGAGGAAGAAAGCTAAAGCAAGTTTAACTGCTTTGGCTTTTGATGACATGGAAATGTAGCCACAATGCTGGATGAGCATGTGTGGGATGGTGAAGGGTAGCCTGGTACCCCATTGAGCTAAGGCTAGCCCTGGAGACCCTGAAGGGATGGTAGGCACTTTGCCTGATTCCCAGGCACCAGGCCCCTGTCACTAGAGTCAGCCGTAGATTTGTGGTCATCAGTCATGTAAGGGCAACGCCCCAAGCCCTTCCACAGGTAAGAGGATGTGACCTGTGATCATGCAGGCTCGAGACAGATCTCCATTTTAATGAGGTACCTAAAGGCCTGGAGGCTTAGCCAATAAGCTTACTTTCCCAGACACTCCTCCCTGTAAAAGATATTTAACCTCAGGCCCACCCTGAGAAGTGGGGTATGGTTTTACACATCCACGTTCTGTCATTATAATAAATGTCTTAAAACCATGGACTGCATCTTTTCATCGGGATCTGCCATGGGAAGCTATGGAGAAGGCCTTTGCCTACAGAGCCGCTGTCTAATCTTTATGCTCCCAGCCATGGCTGCTGCCAAGCCAAGCCCAAGCCACCACCACCATCAAGCCAAGAACTTTCCCTATAGGACCAGCCAGAGCTCCCCACACCCCACCTGCCCTGGGCCAGATCCAGCCTGCTAGCCCTCACTCTGTTCTCAGCTTTTCCATGGCTCCCAGCGGTGCCTGGGTGTCCAACAGCCTGAGAACCAGATGGCCCCTGGCCTCCTTGCAGGCCTGGAGACCCTCGAGCCAGCTCCATCTGTCCTGTGACTTAGTCTGCACTCCCCCACTCCTGGAGCGGTGTCTTGTGGCTCCCTATGGTCCAACACCCACCCAGTGACAGTGTGGGGTAAGCATGGTCAACTTCCCTTGTCCTGCCTTCATGAGTGGCCGAGCCCTGTGGCAGAGCAGACCCATTACCCTACAAACATGCCCAGCATAGGCTCCTGCAAGTGTGGGAGCATCAGAGGGCAAGCCAGGCTAGCCATGACATAGGACATATGGAGTTACCTGAAGTTACAAACATAGCTTTGATTTACACTATTTCCAGCTTAAAGTAGACTGTGACTCCATTTTAACCCAAAGAGTATCTGTTTGTTTGTGCCCAGCCAGCCACACTTCCTAGGACATCCAGTTCCCCTGGCCAACCTTGGCTCTGTTGAGGACCCTTCCTGACCACCGTGGTTCCCCAGGGGTATCCCAATGGCACCTTAGGACTCACCTTGCTGACTCTCAAGACTTTGTATACAGACTTCTCCCGGAGGCAGCACAGGATGGTGTCGATGGCCTGTCTCATCTGCTGCTGGAACTGGGGAGCTGGCCTAAGGTGGTCCTGGACGAATGAGTCTAGATCCTTGCTGGGGATCTGTGACAGATCTGGGACTGTCCCTGACCCAGCGGTGGAGATGTTAGAGCGGCCAGGAGGTGTGTTTGAGGACGCTGTGCTCTGGGCGATCCCAACGTGACTTGAGGTATTATTCGACACTGTTTCACTGACAGCCTTTGGGTGCCTTGCTTTCTTGAGGCTCTTGCGGGTTTTACTGGCTGATGGGTTTGGCGTAGCAAGGATCTTGGTGGCTGCTTCTGGGAGTCCTGGAGCTGAATTTGAAGACTTTAAGCTCCTTTCCTTTGGCTGAACAGCAAGGTGGCCTTTTTTGTCTTCAAGGGCCTGTTTAGGTCCTTGATGGATAGGGTGGCCCAAATCTGAGATTCCAGCATATGGAAGGCCCTGGAAGGTGGTGACCAAGCCTTATCAGCTAGAGCAGAAGTGTCTCTCACCACCTAGCCTGTCTGGCCACAGCTGAGGTGACTGAGGCTTGGGGAGGGGAGGGAATCATGGGAGATATGAACCCTGGTGTAGAGCAGGCCAGGTGCTCTGCTGGGGAGATAGCTGTGAGGAATTCTAGGTGAACAGACATATCCAGAGAGTGGAGGACACCACAGGCAGCCCCAGGCTGCTGTACCCCATAACCCTTGGCACATCCTCACAAAGCCTGTGGTCCCTGGTGTTTCCTCACTCACCGGCCCCTCCCAAGGCTGCACAAGGACTCCTGAGGCCTGCTTGAAGCACTGCTGGCTAAAGCTGGACTCTGCCTCCTTGGCCAGCACATCCCAGCGCCAGGCTGTCCCATTGCCCACGTCCCACGTTGGGTCAGCTGGGTCCAGGATCACGGGCCTATAATTCCAGAGACAAGAAAACCCCAGGCAGTCTGAAGTGTCAGAGTCAGGGCAGATCTGACACTTACTCCAGCTTTTCTCTTCCAAGTTTCCTCATTTGCATAAAGATGACATCACCTGCTTTGCTGGAGCCCCCCACCCCCCCATCCTGAACTCCAATGTGGTGGTTTGAATGAGATCAGCCCCACATAGACTCACATATTTAAATATTTAGTCCCTAGTTGGTGGAACTATTTGGAAAGGATTAGGAGGCGTGGCCTTGTTGGAGGAGGGGTGTCACTGGGCATGTGGGTGAGCTTTAAGGTCTCAGACTCTCCCTTTCCCATTCCTGCCCCACCCAGCCCCCCAGCCCCATACTGCCTGTGGATCAGGATGTAAGCTCTCAGCTATTGCTCCAGCACCATGCCTGCCTGCCTGTCTGCCTGCCATGCTCCCCGCCATGACGGTTTCACCCTCTGGAACCGTAAGCCCCAATTAAATTAGCTTTATAAGTTGCCATGGTCATGGTGTTTCCTCGTAGCACACACACACACACACACACACACACACAAAAAAAAAAGAAAAATAAAACAACCAACCCAGAACAAAACTAAGGCATCCAGCTACGAAGCAGAGGCTCAGGAGAGAGCAAACGGTGTCCACCCCAGGGACTCTAATTCACACCATGTTCTAGGTCTACACATTCATTCGTTTGCTTCATGTGTCCCGACTCACACGTGACTGTCTCTAACAGCCCTGTTCATGATTCCTCTCCCAAACAAGCTCCAAATCCCTCCCCCATCCCCCCAGGGAGCAGAACGGAACACATAGCACGACAAATTCACACAAACACTTTCCTTCAGTGACGAAGAGTGAGCCACAACCTTACGGATGGATCACAGAGACTCAATGAGAAAGAAGAAGAGCCAGACCTAGCAGGGCATGCTGCCAGATTCTCTCTACTAGGGCTAAAGACCAGGCAAGACTCTGATGTTACCTCTGGGGTACCGCTGCCTGGGAGGGGCCCCCTGGCATGCTGGACATGTCGATTAAACACCCACAACAATATGAGCCCTGGGTAAGGTTCTGTTCCTAAACTCCCCCAAGTGTTTAATCAGTCAGGATCAGTTCATTCCCCTAGTGTCCAGGACAGGGCAGCAGACAGTCGGAGGGAATACCTGGGTCTCTTAAGCTGCCTTCTCAAAAACTCCCCAACCACAGGGTCCTCGAAGCCGTAGTTTTCCGTCCAGAAAATGCAGAGGTACTTGTTGTGTTGGATCAAGGCCAGGACGGTCCGGAGCCCTTGGGCCAGGCTGAAGGTGTCCTTCCTACAGCCCTGCTCCCAGGCAAAGATGGTGAGCAACTCCAGGGCGTAGCTGGGGGGCAGTGTGGCTCTCACGGTCTGTGTCTGCACCTGTGAAACACAGGGAGGGCTTGACTCAGTGTGTGGGGTGGAGCTGGGGTCATAACACCCCACAGTCTGATCCTGGGGCAGTGCATTGCTCTCTCAACTTACCCCAGGATCCAGTGTCCCACCCCTTCCCTGAGTCTTTCTCATCTGCCTACTGTGGGGTTTCAGACTGACATGAAGGAACAGGAGGAATGAAAGTCAAGCCCCAAAAGAAAGGTGGCCAGAGAGAAGCCAGCAGGGAGACTGATGTAGGTTGGTCAGTCACTTTTCCCCAAATACAAAGAGGTAGGCCTGGGGCTCAGTGAGATTGGAGATGAGACACTTGGTACCCAGGGAAAAGGGTGGCAAGGAGCCATGCTCTTTCCTGTGGTGCAGGGTAGACTGAGTGGTTGTGTTTCACACATTCCTCTGGGCCCTGTCTCTCCTCTGCTGGACACAAGACTTTGGAGTCTGTATTGTGCCCTTGGGACCCCATGCACTAGGGAGGGAGGGGTCCATGCTCCTAAAGGAGACACACTGGCTCTCCAGAAGTGACTTGTCTGGGTGGAGGTGGCCAGCAGCCCTGCCAGTACACTCTCCTCATCTCTGGGTGCATGGCATGTAAGTCTGGGCACATGGGCACCCACCACTCTGGTATTGGAAGAATATTCTAGAACCCAGGTTGCCTGGCTCCATAGTTTGCTCTGGTGTTCTCTTTCCCTCCATCCTCCCTTCTTTATGAAAGAGGGCCCCATGTAGCCCAGGTTGTCCTGAAGTTTACAATGCAGTCCCAGGTGATCTAGCGTTCAAGGTCTTCCTGCCTCCCCCTCTGAGAGCTGGGATTACAGCTGTGTGCCATCACAGCTGGCTGTCTTGGTTAGTTTGTTTTAAGAGAGTCATGCTATGTAGCCCACATTGGCTTCAGATGTCCAATCTTCCCCCTTCTTCTCCTCCCAAATTAGAGTTCAGAGACATGTTATATAGAAGAAACTCGAGACTTGTGTGTTCATTTATTGGCAAGTGGCAGAAGCAGAGGCCCAGAGGAGTCTGGGAATTTGCCCAAGGCCGAGCAGCAAATGAAAATCTGAATTAGAATCCAAGATCTTCTCACACCCCGACCTGCCTACAATGAGTGGTTTCCTGGAGCCAAGATATGTGGCCCAGGATTTGAGGGGAGCTTGTTCCCTCCTCTCCAGGCAGAAGCAGAGCACCCCACAACCCACCCTTCCATCGGAGTTGCTAAACAAGTATGAACAGATCAGGAAGCCATTCCGAGTCTGGGAAGGATCTGAACCCATCACTTCAAACCCAACAAGAAAGCCTTTTTGCAAGGATTCATGGGAGACTCATGTTAGAAAGTGAATTTCAGGAAAGACATCTTTAGATTCCCATAGAACGAATCATTCAGAGGAGAAATGATTATACCTGCTAACATTGGAATCCAACTATTCTCAGTGAGAAATGCCGCTTAAAGACAGCAGAGGTATGGGAGACCGCATCCTCATTAATAAAATAAATAACGTTCAAAATCCACAGTATGTAAAGAGCACCCAAAAATCAACAAGAAGTCAACTCACAGGAGAAAACCATATACAATGAACAGAGCAGGTGCTTCCCAGAAAGAGAATAAAATAGCCACTAAGTAAAACAAACTGGCCCAATCAGTCTTAGGCTACAGGCAGAACTCCCCACTCCCCAAGTGGCCTCACCTGGTAGTACCAGTGTTTGACCAGCAGGATTAAGTTCTTGAGTTTGACTGGGCGAGTGTTCACAAAGTTCTTTCGGAGCTCTGTGAAACAGGCAGAGTACTCGCCAGCATGGCAGCGGCTGCTGAGGAGGGAGGAGTACACGTTGGGTGTTGGCTTGACTCCAGAGCGGGGCTGTCCTGGGGGCATCAAGGGCAAAGGGTTAGGAAGACACAGAGGACACTGAGCTCAGCCCCTCTCTGGAGCTGAGGCGAGGCTAGCGGCTTGGAGACAGGGATGTGGGGGCTGAGAGGAAGAGTAAGATTTCAAGCTGACTAAACAGAGGAGTTTCTAGCTAAGACACGGGTGTCAGGGGCCTGGCTGTTGTGGTCAGGAATTGGTCACAGCGAGGTACAGGCACTGGCCCTGTACCTTTGCCTCATTCCCAGCTGTGGACGGAAGCGTAGTTCAGGATATGTCTAGCATATCATAGGCAGAACATCTTAGAGAACTCAAAATTCTTAACAAAGGCGCCAAAAGAGCATTTTCCCCAGCTTGGGACATCACAGAAACCTTTGCTTTTAGGGCAATCAGAGCGGCCCAGTGAGGACCAGGCACCCGCCCCAGGACCACAGAGCCAAGGGAACTAGGCTTTTCTGGCTCCCAGGTGACTAAAATTGACATATTTAGGCAAGACACCAAGATCCAGAGAGGGCTGGGGGCTCTCCTTGGTCACACAGCAAGTGGGTAGAAGGTCAGAAGGCAATGACCAATCTTTCTCCTGATGATGATGCCTCTAACTCTGGACCAGGCCTGGGATCCCTCACCTAGGACATCAAAGGCAGGCAGCAGGCTAACATCCATCCAGTTTTCTTGGTCTGCTGATGCCAGACGAAATTGTAGGATCCCAGATGCTTTTGGCTCTGAAAACTCAAAAGTCAAGCCAGGCCCAGGGTGGCCCCCCCAGGACTGCAGCAAGGTTCGCATGGCACTCAGGGTCTCCGTGTGACAGGTCTTCTGGTCTTCAAAGCTCCTGAAGCAGCTGAGGAAGATGACAAGTTCAACATCGGTGCCACCCCTGAGAGCTGTACCTCGGGCATAGGCTCCTCCCTGTGAAGAAGAGAGACAGCTGAGGACCGCATGTTCCAGTACTACTCCCCAGAGGGGCTCCTGATGGACTGGGCAGGCCGTGAGGGATGGGGAGGGGCCGCCATGTAGCTCTTGGCATCAACACCAGGCAGAATCCAGGTCTTGCTCACTGCATCCGGGTTTGAGCTTGGGAGAAAGACTTTAATCTGTAAATGAACGCCTGCTGGACTCCAGTCCCACCAACCCTTTCCTAGTTTTAAAATATCTTATTTATTTTTATTTCCTGTGTCTGGGTGTTCTGCCTGCACATATGTATGTATAGTGTGTGTATGCGCATGGTGCCTGCAGAACCCTGAAGAGGGGTCCTGGATTCCCCTGGAACTGAAATCATACACAGTTGTGAGCTGCCAGGTAAATGCTGGGAAACAAAGCCAGGTCCTCTGTGAAAGCAGCCAGAGACTTGAACCCCTGAGCCATCTCTCCAGCCCCCTTTTCAGATTGCACTTGTGTGCATGGGGTGTGTGTCTTCATGTGTGTGTACAAGTGTACAAGTGCTTGTGTATATGCGTGTGTGCACACACATGTGCACATGTGTGAGTGTGTATGTGAGTGTGTGCCTGGGTGTGTTTGTGTGTGTACACATGTGTATGCATGGGGTGTATGTGTGCATGTGTGTGCATACACACATGTGTGTGAGTGTGTCTGTGTGTGCTTGTGTGTGTCTGTGTATGCATGTGTGTGAGTGTGTGTATGTGTGTCTGTGTGCATGTGTGTGTTTGTGTGTGTGCGTAGGGTGCATGTGTATCAGTGCTTGTGGTTATGTGTGCATGTGCCTATGTGTGTGCATACGCACACGTGTGTGAGTGTGTCTGTACTTGTATGTGTCTGTGTGTGTCTGTGTTTGTGTGTGCATGTGTGTGAGTGTGTGTATGTGTGTCTGTGTGCACATGTGTGTACATGGGGTGCTTGTGTGTATGTGTATAGGTGTGTGTGTGCTCAGCACATGTGTGTGTGTGTGTGTGTGTGTGTGTGTGTGCATGTGGAGGCCCAAGGTTGATGTCAGGAATCATCTCCCTCACTGTGGCAGGATCCCTGAATCAAGCCCAGAGCTCTATAATAAGGCTGGTTTCTCTGGCCAGCTTGCTCTGAGGATGCACTGTGTCCACTTTCCAAGGCCTGGACCACAGGCTACCACACCTACCTGGCATCTATGTGGGTTGGATATTTGACCTTCAGGCCTCGTGCTTGTGTAGCTTGTGTAGTCCCCCCAGCCCCTGTTCTCAGCTCTTTAGAGCCAACTGTGGTTGGGAAGTTCACGCTCTTTGTGGCAGGGAGTACAGAAGCATGCTGTGACAGGCCTAATGTCCAGACCTTTCCGAAGGTGTTTGGGTCTCTAAGCTCCCAGCCTGAGAACTCTGGAAGGAGACTTCCATCCCCCATTCCCTGTACTCTGTGTTCTTAGCACATCATCACCCTGGTGTGGCCAAATATAGTGGCAGATACCAGCACATGAACCCAATCATAGGATGGGAAAAGTCAGATGAGGCTCAGGCCCCATGCAATCTGGGGCCTTTGTCACCCCAGTGATGACGCCAGGCAGGAAGTAGTAGAGGAAATGACCACTGGGCAGCTTCCAGTCTTATACTTGAACACTCCCCTAAGGATGCTGGGAGGAAGGTGCTACCATACCCTCATCTTGCAAAGAAAACTCGGAAAGCCAGGGAGGTTGCTTCCATCACTCTTCCCTGAATCCAAAAGAGAAAAGGAGTGTTGAGGTTTGGTCTTGCTGCCCACCTTAATGCTGAATGTGGGCCCCCAAGACCTGGAGTCTGCATGTAGACTTATATGACGCTGACCCACAAATTATTTCCAATTGATAAATAAAAGATGCCAGCAGCCAATAGCTGGGCACAAGAGACATAGGTGGGTTTGGGGTCAGAGGAGAACCACAAGGAAGAAGAAGAAGGTGGTGGAGGAGAAGCTGCCATGGGGTAGGTGAGCCATAAAAAAGTGGCCCCCAAGGGCTGGCCAATTGGAGGTAAGATCAGCCCAGATGAAACATAATAAGTAATAACTTAGGGTTATCAATAGGAAAGTAGATTCTGATAGCATAGAGGGTAGATGTCTGCCCAGCTCCTGTGCTGTTTAAGGCTTATTGTAAATATAAAGGTTGTGTGTGTCTTTTATCCGGGAACTAGATGGTCAAAGGCGAGGTAGAAAACCCTGCGTTGGGATTTAAAAATCTCTACAACAGAAGAGGGAGGGGGTCCCAGCTGACACCTCAGTGGTGCAGTGTGGGTCTTTTCTGCCCATCCTGTATCAAGCTCAATTGTGGTTTTCAAACCCATCCCACTGGTTTAAAGAGGTCTTTCCCTGAGAACGCACTTCCTCCCACCTCCTCCCCCACCCATTCCCCTTGCGTGGTTGAAAGGAGACTTTATAGCCTGTGGTGGCCTATAGTGGCCTCTGGTGGACCACACCTGTAACCCCAGTACACGAGAGACAAGTTAGGTCTGGAATAATGGCCTGGTGATATTCACATCACTCACAGCTCATTGCCCCTCAGAGGACCTAGCAGCTCCCTAGCACAGTTCTGTCCTAACTGCTCCTGGCCTGAGGTATGTAGCTTGGGAGACTGGGAGGAGGAGAGGGCCCGTGCAGCTTCCAGATAGCCTTGTCCCTGCTGGTGAAGACTTTTCAGTGGGGCTCAATTCCCTAGGCTCAGTATGGAAGACCAATAGATTCATTGGTCCCCCAGAGTGACCTGTGGTGAGATTGTTTCTTTACTTGTCCTTGGGACCTGAGGAGGAGAGATACATGTTGCTCGCATCCTCCATTCCCCTGGAAGGAATTCAGCCACACCTGAGATGCAGAAGCAGACTCGGCGTCTCCCAGGCCCCAAGCCTCCTTCCATATCTCCAGCTCAGATGCAGCCTCAGGAACCGGCAGGTGAGCTGAGACCTACCCAGGACAATCTCTAGTCTCACTGCACCCCTTCTAGGTCCCTATGATGCTCCTGCATCAGCAGGGTTACCCAGGAGTAAGGCAGCACACGACTTGTCTCCCTCAGCTCTCTGAGCAGCCAAAGGTTATGGGCCAGCCTGGCAGGATGCGCCAGTGACACAATGTGGCTCAGAGTAGCAACTGAGCCCCATGCAGCCTCAGTTTCCCCATTCCTAAAGCTTGCAGTCATCCCTACCTCAGGCACCATGAAGTTGAGGGAGTCTGGGTGCTTTAACCAGGTCATGCTCCTTTTCTCAAAGACTGGGCCCTAGTGGGTGTGGCTGTGTGATCCCCCAGCCTCAGATCAGCGAGGCTCAGGCAGTGTGAGGTCTAGAGTCTGAGAATGTGAGTGAATGGGACAGCCTTTAAGAGAGAATAGGAAGCACTCAGGTGACCTGGCGCACCCCTGGCTGGGCCTTTACCCTGAAGTGTAACTTTGTTTCTGATGTCTCCGTTTTCCCACAGACTAGTTGGTTACAGCAACACCTGAACCTTCCCTTAAGAAGACCCTGAAGGTGTCTGCCTTGGGGTGCCCCACCCTCTCACCTTGGCAATCCTTATCACCCTTGGTCCCCGTGACCCTTTGGCTCCGAGCTCCCGTAGAGCGATGTCCAGGGACCCCAGAGCACTGCGTATGGCTGCTGTGAAGTCAGAGGCTGGGTGTAGGCTGCAGGCCACCAGCTTGTCCAGAGCTCTGGCTGGTGTGTGGTACAGGTCCATGTTGACTGGTGCCCTCAGGAGAGTTTCGTTTCTCCCCGGGGTTCTTGGGGTGCTCCTGAGCTGACCGCAGGGGTGTGTTGCCTGAGTCACCTCCCTCAAGCTAGCTCATTTACTTTCATTTTCTCCTTCCTGCTGAGTTCCTATCTTCCCTCAGTTAGGGCGTTGTTGAAATTATTTGTTTATGGCTTTGCTGTTTCCTGGTGTGACTTCTGACCCTCTGGGCAGCTTGGCAACACTGGGACCAGGCTCACAGGTTCCCTAGATCTGCTGAGGCTTCCTGACCTCCTATTTGGGGACCCAAGACAGGCTGCCACAGAGCACCTCAGAGCCAGGCCTGAGGAAGCAGAGCCCCACACTCCTTCCTCCCCTCCCCACCCACCTGCTCCAGTTCTCTCTATTGTTTTGCTGTGCTGCCCTGTGGTAACCTCTCTGGGCCTCGGTTTTTCCATCTGTAAAATGGGGTTATATTTATGAGCCACCATTAAATGCCTGGTGGTGGTCTAAACATAAATATCAGCTCACTCAATTCTCTGTAAAGTTTACAAAGTGTGTGTGTGGGGGTACAACTGTCTTTATTGTAGAGAAAGGGGAGCAGACGAACAGAGAGGTTGAATAAGTCACCTAGCATTACACAGCAAGACTCTCATAGTTACAATTTGAACCCAGGTCTTCCAGTCCCAGGCATTCTGAGTTTTTGCTCCTTCCTCTGCTGTGGCACAAGGTTGCTCCAAGGGGAGACATTGGATTGATGAGTGTGAGGTCCTTGGCCGGGGCTGTATGCAGGACTAGGGTAAGAGACGAAAGCTGCTGTGCTTAGCGCCCTGTCTGTGGGAGGAGATGCTGAAGACAGAAGCAAGGGCAAGCCCATCAGCAAGGAAGTGACGGTTCTTGTGCCTGCATGTTTGTGTGTGTGCATGTGTGTGTTTGTGTGTTGTGTGTGTGTCTGTGCATGTCTGTAGGTATGAGTGTGTATGCACATGTCTGTACATGTGCTCATGTGTGTGTGCATGTGTGTGCACGAGTGTGTGGGTGCATGTGTGTGTGTGGTGCCTGTGTGCCTGAACAAGTGTGTCTGTACCTGTGTGTGCACACGTGTGTGTGCATGAGTGTGCACATGTGTGTGCATGTGTGTCTACACATGTGTGTCTGCATCTCTGTGTGTGTGTGTGTCTGTTTGCCAGTCAAAACTGCACAGGTGTGGAACAGAGAGTCATTTTGATCTGATACTGGGCTCCTGTTTGTGTGTGTTGAGAACCTAGTGTCTTCAAGTACTAATAACAGCTGACAGAGGGTTGGTGTGTGTGTGTGTGTGTGTGTGTGTGTGTGTGTGTGTGTGTGAGAGAGAGAGAGAGAGGGGGGGGGAACAAATATGAATAAGCTTTAGTCTAGGTCTCACCAAGCTAATGTAGGTTTGTCCTTGACCCACATACTGTTTGGGGAGCACAATTTGGGCACTCCGGGACAGAATATGCTTTTAGGAGATGGTTTGATGGCATGGCTGTCTGAACCCACCACCTGCCTCGGGCATCACACAGCTTGGTTCTGTTCACTGGAAGAGGCTGTGGCCCTGGGGATTGATAGGAGCCAAAGGCATCCTTGGTCTCCTGTGTTCGCTTTAGGGGGGCAGGGGGGATGGTAAAGTAAGTGGGTTCTGAGCTGTGCCAAATAGTTAGGAGGTCAAAGATATGGGGAAGGCAAGTGTCATAGGCACACCCTGTGTCTGGGAGCCCTGAGGATCTGTTCTATGTTTTAGAGCAGCTAGTGCAGGCCGACACCCTGCCTACCCACCTCCTAGCATCTCTGCTTCCTGTAAGATCTGCCATGTCTAGGGTTACTGACCTACATGTGTCTAGAAGGGACCAAAGAGCTGGGATGTCTCCTGGCCTTTCTTCAAGAGGAGGTAACTCTCAGGACCTCAAGGTAAAATCTTAGGAAACAGGGCTGTGCTAAAGGATGATCATGAAAATGGGTCCTGACCTGAGGCAGCTGAGCTCCTCCTGTGATGGAGTCAATGGTGAGAGTGTGGTGGGGGATGGGTGGAGACAGAGAGAAAACATCAAGACCAGCAGAAGGTAGAATCTCACTTGCAACACGGGAAGGGACCCGCCTGCTGATGTCTGGACTTGAGATTTCTAACCCAGAGCCTCTCAGCTCTTTAAACTCTGTTGTCACTTTGTCACAGGCAAAGCCACAGTTTGTCCCTGCAGCCACATGGGATGGACCAGGACCCTTTGTCTTCTCGGTGACTGTGTGTCTGTCTCCCACACACAATCTGCTTCTCTTGTTTCTGTTGCTTCTGGTTTTTGTTGCCACCTCTGGGTCTTTGCAGAGTCTGTTCCCAGCACCTTGCATGCTGTTCCACTTCTGCAATTGGCTGGAGGCCCTGAGTCCTTCGGTCCTAGGCTAAGAGGTCCCTGGCTCAGGGAGCAACTCAGGAGCCCTTTCCAGGGTCCCAGGTAGAGCCAGCTGTCCTGCCGCCTCTCCCATAGAGTCTTATAAACTGAACTTCTTGAGAAAGGGGAGGAAGAACAAGAAGGAAAGCCACGTGGGTGTTAAAGACTCTACAAGGCTGAATAAGTAATTAGAACTTAATGATGGAGAGTTGGAATGTTGCTGAGCCAGAGCTCTCTTTAGCACTTTTAAATGTCAGTCAATGCCCAACGCTGGGTCTGGCCTAACATTCTTGGAACAATGGGGTAAAACCTGTGAAATGTTTTCTGACAGAACTTCAGGTTCCAATCGCAGAAGCTAAGAATATCTTCAGACAATATTTCCTGTTTGCAGAAACTGGTCTACCCACATTCTATCCACATTCCCACCAAAGTATTTGATAAATGCCTTGTTTATGACTTCTTTTGTTCTGTAATTATTTCCAGGTCAGACATCTTTCCAGGAGAAAAGCCCTCATCTGTGTCCAGGGCTGTGGTGGCTCATGTTAGGGTCTAGGCAAACTGGTTCCATCAGGGTAAGAGCTGTGTTTTCATGGACCCCTTTATCACTTCGTACTTAGGCCTCTGATAAATAGTCTGTGTCACTTTCATGATCAGAAGTGAGTCAGTCCTGCTAGATAGGGCCTGTCTCCCAGGACACCATGGATCCTGGGCTCTCTGGAGTTTGGCTCCTCAATGCTGAATGAAGCAAGTCTGTGGGAAGCATTGAGTATGTATGTGTGTGTTTGCCCATCTCTCTCTCTCTCTCTCTCTCTCTCTCTCTCTCTCTCTGTCTGTCTCTCTCTCTCTGTCTCTCTCTCTGTCTCTCTCTCTGTCTCTCTCTCTCTGTGTCTGTGAATCTCTGAGTGTGTGTATCTCTGTGTGTGTGTTGGTCTGTCTGTCTGTCTGTCTGTCTGTCTGTCTGTCTGTCTGTCTGTCTGCCTGTGTGGTATATCTGTCTGTTTCTGTGTCTGCATCTGTGTATGTAACAGTCTCTCTCTCTCTCTCTCTCTCTCTCTCTCTCTCTCTCTCTCTCTGTGTGTGTGTCTGTCTGTCTGTCTGTCTGTCTGTCTGTCTGTGTGATGTATCTGTCTGTCTCTGTGTCTGTGGATCTGTATGTGTCCCACTCTTTCTACATGTGTGTGTGCATGTGTGTCTGTCTGTCTTTGTGGTGTTTCTGTCTGTCTCTGTGTCTGTGCATCTGTGTGTATACCAGTCTTTCTCTGTGTGTATATGTCTGTCTGTCTGATATATCTGTCTGTCTCTGTGTTTGTGCATCTCTGTGTGTCCCAGTCTTTCTGCATGTGTGTGTGTGTGTGCATGCGTGCATGTGTCTGCCTGTCTGTCTGTGTGGTGTGTCTGTCTGTGTTTACTTGTTGAGGTCAGAGACCAATCCTCTCTCACTTTCTTATTTTTTTGAGTCATTGTCGGTCTCTCACTGAATCTGGAGCCCAGGGGTTAGGTGTGAGTAGGTGGCCGGCAATCCCAATGGCCCTTCTTTCTGTCTCTGTCCTCCCCAGCCCTGGGACAAAGGTACCTTTAGCCACATCCAGCTCACATGGATGCTGGGATTCAGCTCATGTTCTCACGCCTCATGGAGAGCACTCACATTTCCCCAGAGCAGGAACACTTTTTGAATAGCCATGAGCAAGTGATGCTCGGTTACTGCCCAGCTCCCACCTCTCAGTGTGAGTGACCCCGATGGCTTTCTGAGGTCATTGAAATTGGGACTGGAAAGACAATGTCAAGAGTGAGAATTGTTCTTCAAGAAGACGTGAATTCAGCTTCCAGTCAAGTGGCTCACAACTGCCTGTGACTCCAGTTCTGGGGATCTGTCTCCCTCTTCTGGACTCCTCAGGCATTGCACTCACACACACACACACAGATACACTCAAACAAAAAGAAATCTCTCTCTCTCTCTCTCTCTCTCTCTCTCTCTCTCTCTCTCTCTCTTTCTCTCTTGATATAGGGTTTCTCTGTGTAGTCCTGGCTGGAACTTGCTCTGTAGACCAGGCTGACCTCGAACTCACAGATCCACCTGCCTCTGCCTCCTAGTGCTGGGATTAAACCTGTGCACCACCACTGCCTGGTTATAAAATAAATCTCAAAGACAATCACAAGGTCCAGTTCTTTCCAGATAAACTGTGCACTGGGCACCAACATAATCTCTAAGCAGTTGCTCACTAAATCTATCTCAAAGGCTGGGGGCGACAGCACATGCCTGTAGTCTTAGTACTCGGAAGGCAGAGGCTGGAGGATCTTTTGTAAGTTTGACACTAGCTTAACCTACAAAGAGAATTCCAGGACAGTCAGGGCTACATAGAAAAGATTCTATCTCTAAAACAATAGCAACAAAAATCTTTCCCAGAGCCAGGGGGCTGCAGCTACACCCCCATTTGACAGAGAATACGTTGCTTCCCTACGTGGTGGATGGAAAGGGTGTTGTTTTATGTCACAGACTCTAGCAGGGTTTAGGAGCTGGGTTCAGGTCAGGGTGGCCTCTGACCTATCTGTAGGGAGGCTTGGTGCTGTTGTGCTGAGAATTCAGTGTCTCTTTTGGGGGTGGGGGGACTGTGTGTGCACATGTGTTTGCTAGGAAATGCATGGAGACAGGTCAACTGAGAGATCTCACTCTAGGTGTCAAAATCAGTAGCAGGGCACATTTTCTTTGAGCTGAGGTGTGTCAGCATGTGGGGTTCATCTGGTAACTTCCTATCTAGGCTTCCTGTCCCTGAGAAAGTTCCTTATATCCTAACTCACTGCAGGAACACCACCCTCTTCTCAGATGTCTGCACATTCTGGGGGCGATACAGACCTGGGTCTGGGTGGAAATAGACTTGGGTTCTGTTTCTTCAGCAGATGCCCTGTCCCTGGGGGTTGTGCCTGTGGAATGTCCTGTGTTCACACATCTGCTTCTCTGAGCCAGCAAGCTCCTGATCCCCAATACCCCAGTGCCTCCAGGAACCCCCTACAACTCAAACATCCCCTCCTTGGTTGGTTGGTACTGTTAGGCAGTGGGGTGGGCTGGGGGAGCTTCTGGAGGTGGGGCCTCATGAGATGGCTTTAGGCCATTGGGGAATGTGGACTCAGAGAAGCCCCATGACACTCCATAGTAACAGAACAAATGGCTAGAAATCGATATGAGAAAAGACCGGAGAGATGGCAACAGGAAGAGGATGGAGCTCCACTGCCTTAGAGCCAAGCAATACCACAACTACAGTTAACCTCACACTGTGCAGATAACACCCCTGCACTAATGCCTGTGAGCCATCGTGCCGGGGTGGATTGTTACAAACAGAGTCTAAATATATAGACAGAGACTCCGTGTGTGTGTGTGTGTGTGTGTGTGTGTGTGTGTGTGTGTGTGGTCTAGCCTTGTCCTCACAGAGATCCCCCTGCCTCTGCCTCCCTAGTACCAGGTGAGCACCACCTCCAGGCTGAGCAATGACTTCTGAGAGTGTCAGAGTGGAGCTTTCTTCAAAGCCAAGATGAGCATGGGGCTCCGCTGGCAGAGTGCTTGCCCAGCGTGCAGTGCCCTGGGTCAAACTCTGGCCTCTGAATGCATGTTCACATATGCGTGCACACAGGCGCGTGCACACACACAGCCAAACACATTTACTGGAAAAGGCAATGCAAGTCCACTCATCCTGACATTAAAGCAGGCTCCCCAAGGTTGTGGGTTGTGAATAATTTAAGATTCACAGCTTGAGATTAAGAAAAAAAAGGAATACTTATCCAAAAATTTAACACGCACACATACACACACACACCACATGACACACAAGACTGGTACCTATCTCTATTTATCATCTATCTATCTATCTATCTATCTATCTATCTATCTATCATCTATTTATCATCTATCAATATATAATCTATCATTTCTATCTATCTGCCTATCTATCTACCTTTTTATCATCAATTATCTATCTATCTATCTATCTATCTATCTATCTATCTATCTATCTATCATCTATCTATAACTCTCGTTCCTTGGAAGGAAAGAAACGGAGAAGAGGAGCCAAATGATGGCTTCTATGGGACAGTTTCACTTTCTGCTTGTGAAAGGCTCCTGGTACCTTTGACTGTTGCAATCTTACACATCTGACAGGAAAAGGTGAACACCTTCCTGTGACTGCGGTTACGGTAAGCATCATCACTTTCAAAGCAGAACTCAAGAGAGCCACAGAAGCTACCGAAATGCGTCTTCATTTCCAGCTAGCGTTGACCCACAAATAAGCAGAAGATGACCCCCACAGTCTTGCCAACCAGACAGACAGGACCAAATTCTACTCTAGGGAATTATGTAGAAGAAACGTGTTCTTCCAGCAACATCAGGGTTCAGTGATGAACCACGGAGCAGGCATCTTCCAGTTCAATGAGGTTCATTTCTGCTCTGCCTCAGAAGGAATCTACCTTAGTCCACTGCAGGTCCTCATAGCTTCACCGTCTTCCAGCCATGACATTCCAGGTGAACAGCATTATTCTTTTTTTTTTCTATCACTTAGAAATCATCAATAGTCTAACTTTCATCTTCGAACCTTACCAACAAGGACTGGCCTGGCAAGAGCTGCCCATGGGTATAATAGTGATAAGGAATGTTACAGGGGTCACTGGCCACGTTCTGACTGGATTCGAGGACCACTCCATGAGAGAAAACCTGGCACTGCACATCTGGTTAAGAACCCATATACAGGTTGCCAGAAGTACATATGCGTTCCCATGTATGGGAGATCACAGTCCCAGGGGTCACTTTCAAAGTCACTTTCAACACTACTACAGTGTTGGAAGCCGACTTTTAACAGAAATCGGCTAGAAAGCAGCTATCCATGCCTGTAAGGCGTACGTGCTAGCCATGCCTCCAAGGCTTACATCCATGCCCCTACAAGGGGTGTGGCAAAAGTGTATAAATACCCCAGATTTCCCTTCAATAAAAGACTAGACTTGAGACTGGATCAGAACTTCTGTCTTGTCTCCATTCCTAGCGTCTCTTCCCCTTATCCCCATTCTCTTTCCCTCTAGACCCTGACCCAAAGACCGGAGCAAGCCGCAACATTTTTTTGTTAAGTCTTTTGTCTCAAGCCAGGTAGAATGGAGCCGATTGCAACACTACAGCTATGTTGATAAATGGACCTAGTATCAGGCTGCCTTGTACATCTCTATAGCCATGGACTAGTGCATCTGTCTGACCTCTGACCTCAGTGGAGAGGTATCTCTGTGCAGTGAATGGTGGTCCATACAGAGAATCACACCCAAAGCGGAGAACAATATCTGCAGAGTGATCAGCCATGAATGGGACATGTGTGGTACACCCATCTCCTCCCAAGGCTTGGGGGACATAGACCAAAGGGGGATGGAAAGATTGTAAGATAAGAGAAGACTGGAGCAAATCAGTATCTTCTGGAGACAGCAGGAAGGACAGCTGCCACAGTGAATTCACAGCAGGTGTCATCTGCACAAGACTGGCTGTCGCTGCAGAGAGGGTGTCTAAGGGTTTCTACTGCTGCGATGAAACAGTGACCAAAATCAACGCGGGGAGGAAAGGGTTAACTTCGCTCACAATGTCACATCACTGTCTATCCACCAATGGCTGTCAGGGCAGAGACTCAACAGGACAGGAACCTGGAGGCAGGAGTATGAGAAGCACTGATGTATCCAGTGATTTATTCATTATTAAGAGAGTCACACTAAATCAGGCTGGGGGAGCATTACTTGGGAAGACAGAGGAGGGTGAATTTGATCAAAAATATATTGAATGTATATTATGATAATTTCAAAGAATATTTTACAAAATGTCCAGGAGGATACTTAATTCCACTATATTTTGCCTTTTCAAGAGGCACAAACACTTCTGCAGACCTGGTCAGTCCACCTCAGGTGGCTCCTGGGGATATCATGTTCCCAGCAGCAACTGGACATGTGGCCAAGAGGATGACTCGGGTTCTTACAATATGGGGCCTGAACACTCCCTGGCTCAGTCAGGCTTACAGAGGGCAGAAAGACTGTCTTGGATGATGGTCACATCATGGGATCATGGTTGTACATCTGAGAACCCACAGAGCGGTGAGACCCTAAGTCTGAACTAGAAGCTAGCAGTGACCTTGCAGACGGCTCATTACAATATCCAGCATGGACCAGTCACCTGTGACAAACACAGCACAGCTGTGATGCAACTGGTGCCTGCCATCTTCTGAGTTATTCTCACTTGCTCTTCCTGTTTTAGTGATGTGTGTGTGTGTGTGCGCACACACACACACACACACACACACACACGTGTTTATGTGTTGCTGTTAAAAGTCTAGGAGACTATCTTTAGTAACAATACAGGACTAAGAAGGAAGAACAACAGAATCTGTTTAGGATGCTCCATGCCTCCTGGTCCACAGCCGGCTGTGATGAGGGTTTGACAATCCAAACAAATACCAGCAGAAAAAATTCACAGAGTGTCAGGGAGCCCAGGAGCCAGAGGTGACAGGTGCAGAGGTCTGATTTGCATAGCCCCGCCCTTCCAGGGAAGAGGGCCCAGCTATGGATATAAGGGGCAGCTGACTCCTGAGGCAAGGCTGCAGCCAGCAAACATTCTTGGTCTCAGGATGTCGAAGGAACTCTGCAGAACTCCAGTCTGGAAGCTGAATAAGTTTATAGAGAATAACCTAGTAAGAAATAACACTACATTTCTTACTAGGGTCAGAGCAGACATTGACTTCATAAGTGCTTTCGTGAAGGAGAGATGCTTCCAAGGTGCTGCCCACCCTGTGAGGGTCTCCAGGGTAATGATGGTGAGTCCCATTAGCCTGAGCTGACCAAGATGGGGTGGGAGAGGACTCTCAGAAGCCAGACTGCAGTCCTTAGAGGGGAGTGAGTTACCTACCTGCTCTGTGCCCAGTGTCCTCATGTACACCCCAGCTATGGCACAGGGCAGAGAACAGAACAGAGACCCCACCTGCTGGATGACTGGACTGATGGAACCTCATTGTCCGTGTTTCCATCTGTCAAATGGGACTTTATGACCACAGTCCCTACCTCAGTCACTGTGAAGTCTGCATAGTCCACTCATCTATGTCAGGGGTGTGAGTGTGTTAGTGATTGTGCTCAGCATTTTATTTAGGGAGGATCTCTGCAGTGTCACTTGTTATTGTTTTCTTGAAAATTTTTCTCTCTGTGTATCCATTTTCTTAATTTTAAAAATTTGATCTGTGACTTTTGAATATTATAACACACTGTCTTCATGCAAGCAGAGTGTACTTTTAGTTTATTCGTCTTAATATTCTGCTAACATTGGGATTATGAGAAGTTTCAAAAGTGTGCATTAATTTACTCACAGTCTCCTCCTACCCACCACTACCATTCCACTCCCTTGTACTCCATGTCCCCAAGACAAGATTCTAGCCCTGCCCTACCTGACACAGAAGCTGTTCCCCAGCCACACATGGTCATGGAACAGTGAGCCTGTAGCCTGTGCACTCAGGTTAAACTTGAGTGGCTACAACACGCAGGCTGGGGTCCCACGGGTGCGGGGGACATAAAAAGTGTTCGGAATTTTTGACACATGTGATTTTGAAACATGGACATTGGTGACAATGACCAACTTGGACCCACTGAGTTAAATCAAAGTGATTGTGGCTTCCTTTCTCTCTTTCTGAGACATGAATTCATGATGTGACACACACTGGCCTGGAACTCACAGGAATCCTCCTGCCTCAGTCTCTCAAGTTCTGGAATCACACACACACACACACACACACACACACATCCCTAATGGTTCCATCAATCAGTGTTGTGAACTTGTAGTTCGTTTCTCAGACTCAAAGGACTCACAGGTGTGCTCACCTCATGGACACCTGATCACTAAGAGTGCAAGGCAATGAGCAGGACCACCAGCTCCCGAAGCCTTTTCCTGTCACTAACACACACTCTCTGAATAACTCTGTGCATGTGTGTGTCCTTCCAGCCCCTGTTCATTCAGTTCTCACTCAAGTCGCCCTCACAAAGAGGAACCCAGTGTCCTGAGTATAAGAAGATGCTCTCCATCACAGAACATGTCACCCTCTGCCTTGTGCTTTATCTGAACCCTTGGGGGACCCAGTGGTGCTGGTCTATTCTCTCAGTTCTCTTCTCTCAGTCTTTCCCTTTCTGAAATACCCTGAGATACACAGAGAGGGTTTTAATAAAAATGGCCAGAGCTTCCCAATGTCTCTTGTCAAGCAGAGGGGAATCAATATGTCAGCTTTCATGCACCCCATGTGAAAGCAAGTCCACACGTGATGCATAATGGCCACATCTCATTTCTCCATGATGGAGTGACCCTTGTGTGGACCTTTGAGAGCCTCCCCAATGATAAACAGCATGTAGGTTAACAGCAGGATACAGGAATAAGCAATGGGAAGCCTAAGGGAGGAGCCTCATGATGGCTGGATCGTTTCTGTGACAACAGTGATGCAGGGTCTCTCACTGGGAAAAAAGATGTACATAGATGACACTTCCATACCAAAGCATCTTACTGCCATGTTGTGGGGAGGGACCTGCTGTGACATCTGCTGCCCTCAGCCCCATTCAACCCTCAGGGTTCCTTCAAATGCTCCAAGATGGTTCATCTTCAGGGTCAACTTCACTAGCCTCAGACCCTAATTGGAAACATACCTCTGAGTGTGTCTGTGAGTACACTTCCACAAATGTCTGCAGATTGCTTCGCAATGCTCTGTGACAAGCTGTGGCCCACGTCCTCATCTGTGGTGATCTGTCTGGATTCACACTGGGTACATGGCCTTTGGGAAGATCAAATCTCAGGATGGTTTACAGACTTTTGAGCAGGTTACCGAGCACACATAGTGGGGGAAAGAAGGGCTCTTGTGTGGGACTCGGGGAAGCTGTGATCCTCTGACCGGACTGAAAGCCCACCCTTGCCTCACACTGCATACACATGCCTTCCAAATGTGAGCACGTGGATCCTGAGAGAAGAGAACTGTTTAGCTGTGATGAAGAGCTCGGTGGTTTACTTGGTTCTGACATCAAAGCCACAGGCAACTCAGGATGATCCCTTTAGGTCAGGCCTCATGCATGCTGGGTAAGCACTCTGCCACTGAGACACACATGCACACACGCACGCACGTACGCACGCACGAATGCACCCTTTCCCTGTCAGACACTAGGCAAGTCCTTCCCTGCTAAGTCATACCCACAGTCATACCCATTTTGATCTTAAAAGTCCTCATCTTTCCATTCCCCCATGGAGAAATGGGCTGCAGCCATTACAGATCACGCATGGAACTACATTAGTTTAGGGTAGATGAGGGATGACGAGATGGGTCTACAGCTTGTCAGAGGACCACGGGCCATTGTTTATTAAAACCCAGTAAATCTGGTGATGTTTCAGGAGGGCAAGACTGGAATCATAGACCAGCATCTAAGATGCTAAGATAAAGTATAAGGCAGAGTGTGGTTTGTCCTATGGGCCATAGGGCATGCATCCTCTCACAAACAGGAACACTGTGGCTCCTGGTCCTCACAGCTGCTGGAGTCATAACTGAAGGAATAGGGGACAGGGAGACCCACCCCTCCCTGTTCACAGAGAATGGATCTGAATACAGGAGTAGGGTTTGAGGACAGAAGCAGGAGTTGGGAGACGTTGGCTCTCAGCAGTTTAGTGCATTCTTAGTGAGAAGAGGCCCACGTCCAGACGGCATAAGTGGACATTTAATGGTTAATGTATTTGTGCATTTATAAGACTGTTGATTCGCCACACTGAACTATGGAACCATTTAGCCTGTATGTGAAGGGTGGTGTGTGTGTGTGTGTGTGTGAAACTTCAGAACATAGAAACTTGAGGCACGTGGTACTCTGTGAATTCCAGACTAGGATGGGACATATATAAGATCCAGTTTGAAGGAAGGAAGTAAGAAAGGAAGAAAAGGAAGGGAAGGAAGGAAAGCAGGCAAGGCAGGTAGTCAGAGAGAAAGAAAAGGAAGGGAGAAAAATTAACTCATTTTAGTTTAATTCAATGCATTTTACTTTAATTCAGTGCTCCAAATCTCACTCTCACACTCACATATCTAAGTTTTAAAGTCATAAATATTAAAGTGCACACAATTTTATTCTCCTGCACTGCGGTAACCCCAGCCTGCATGCTGCAGAAACAGTACACCTTGATGCACACTGGCCAGATTCCCAGGGCTCCAGGGCCACGTGTGCTGCTGAACAGTTTCTGTGTGGGATGAGGACGCATCCCTCCGAGTGCACACACTGCCTCACGGCTGACTGTTGTTTATTGATGATGCTCAGACTTTTTTTTTTTTTTTTTGACAGAATCTCCCAACAGCTGGACAGATGGATGTCAAGTTTGACTTCTCTTTCCTTCAGAGTCTGACTCCCAGAGAGCACTGTTGGAGGGTAAGGCAGATGACGCAGGCTTTGAGGCTGCTGTCCATGGGCAGGCAGGGATCAGAAGCCTGGAGTCGGGTCACAGGTTGGATGCCCTTCAGTGGAGCCTAGAGCAGCATCTTGTCCTCTAGGTCAAGGTCTTGCAGCAGAGGAGCACGTGACCCTGACTCTGGAGCCTCCTGACCAAGTGCTGGGTGCTCACAGGAGGACACATTGTTTCTCTGGCTGCAATGAAAAACATACAACCATGTCAGGAGCCTGCATTGCTTCCAGGAAGAGGACTGTAAACCAGCCCCAAGGGTGCCTCAGTACCAGTCTGGTGTACCTGACTGGACACCTAGTGCTCCTCAGAAAGAGGGCCAACATGCACGGAGATTGGAAAGATTGCCATCAGGACACCTTTGTGACTATGCCCACTGAGGGTACATATGACCCCACAGGCAGGCCCTACATTAATAGATCTGCCAAATGGGTGACATGGCCTCACCACCTCTCTGCTGCAGGACAGCACTACAGGCCACTGTTCCCACAGCTGCCTCCTTCCAGGTCCCCTCTCTCTTTCTTCCTCACCTCCTGAGGTTTTTTTCCCCACATCACTGTACCCATGTTCATCCCCACTCTGAGGTCACATGTGACCTCATCAGTTTCTAGCATCAGGCAGACCCTGCCCCAGGAGGGGACAGGTCCCTCTGTGCCTCTGTGCCTGTGACACAGTCCTGCTGAGTCCCACTGGCCACATGACAATGAGACAGGAAAGACAGGCTGTTTCATTGACCTGACAGTGGCTTCAGACTCCAAGGCCCTGACACTTCGTAGTGGAGTGTCCCTGAGCCAGTGGATTTAGCTCTCAGAGTCTATGCATCTCTTTGTCTGGGAGCACTTGTGTATGTGTGTGCATGTCCATGTGTGTAACAGCACAGAGATGAAGGTCATAGGACAACTTTGGGGGGTTGTTTTTTTTCCTTCTACCATATAGATTCTAAGGATGAAACTCAGGTCTTCAATGTTGGCTGTATGCTTATTCACTGAGGCATCTTGCCAGCCCATAATATCTCTGAGTGGCACTAAAATGCTGTAAAAGAAGGCAAGCAGCTGCCCTCCACAGGACTATGGAACACTTAAGAAAAAGACCACCTGTCAGTAAGAATATTATCCAAGTAGATGGGGTGACCGAAGCCGAGTGCAGGGAGACAGGATGATGACAGGATCTCACCGGTACATCCCAGCCGCTCAAAACGGACTTATCACAGTTCATAAAGAAAGTTGAATGTGTCCAGACCATAGCCTCATTTGCCAGAAGGTGCCAGGCCTCCAAGTCTGAACCAGCCACGTTCCTTGTTGGGTCAGCCGGGTCCAGGATCATAGGCCTGCAGAGCAACATTCAGAGAGGGAATTGAGGAGCTGGCCAGTGACTCAGGTATCACTTCACAAGAAAAAGAAGGAGCCCAGCAAAGCATCCCTATCCAAAGTTTGTCCTTTGTCCCTGCCCCACAGCATACAGCAAGACTGGAGGGATCCTTGGGTATGACCTGGAAGGCCTGGGTTCGAATCCTCTACCCTTTAGTAGCTGTGTGTCCTGGGGCAGGTCCCTCAGGCTCTCTGATCTGTGAGCTGGGGAGAGGTGGACCAGCCAGTCTCATGGGAAAACTGAACAAACACAGGACCAGGACATGTCACTCCCTAGGGTGACACAGTACTCTATTAGTTACAGGTAACTGGTCCACCACTGGTCTTTGGTGCCTCACAGCCTTATGATGCTGTTAGTGTTGGATAATCTCAGTTCCCACTCCATGTCCTCCCCTTCCTTTGCTGCCTGGGTCTGGACAGTGTCAGAGCCTTGGTGTCCTCATCACAGACAAGATAACCACCCTCTCTCCCCACCCCCCAGCTCCCAGGACTTTAGGGCCTCATGTCAGTCAGGTGACAGTGCCCAGTGCAGGAGATGCTGCATTGACACAGAGCTCCCACCTCCCCCTTCTCACAGGACTGCAGGCTGACACCCACGGGGAGCAGAGCCACACGGGGACAAGCTACCTGTCTTTTCGGAGCTGTCTGTGTACGTAGTCAGAGATCTCACGTTTAAATTCAAAACCCCATCTCCAGTAGACTCGAAGATTCAAATAGTCAGTGATCAGGTCTAAGACACTTCGGAAGCACTGGGCTATATGTAGTCCATAGCTGTCTTTGACCCTGTGTTCCCAGGCATAGACTGTGAGCAGCTCCAGTGCATAGACTGGGGGCAGCGGCTTCCCCAGCTTCTTCTTACACTGAGAAGAAAAAGGCAATGAGAAAAACGGGGCTCTCAGTTGTTGTGTGTGGGCCACTGCTCTCAGGCTCAATTCAACTGCTTCAAGGTGATGTCCTTGCAGGTTTATTGCCACACAGCCACACCCAGTCACTTAGATTCAGTCTTAGGCTCCTCTTGTGCTATAGTCAAGAGATGACTGGTTGAGACTGACCCTGTGTCCTCCACAAAGACAGCTTTCACTAGCAGGCACAGGAAGAATCAAGATACCCCGAGTGACAGCTAGGAGTGAAGGTGGGAGCAGGTTATAAGGAGTACTCAACATGAGAGTCAGGCTCTTGAGGAAGCTGACTCATATTCCTAGTTTAAGAAGGTAGACATGGGGCTTCCAGGGGCTGCAGGACTGTGCAGAACTGCTGACCCAGCACACTGAGTTTCATGTGTGAGACCCTGACTGATTACACAAGGTCAGACTTGACTGAGGACCTGCCCTCACGCTCTGACCTCCACATCCTTATGCACATACACATGCACACACAAAGATATGTGCTCCCATGAACAGGTATATACAAACATCACACACATATTTAAAAATTCCAGAAAAACACTGAGAAAACACCCATTTGAAAAGGTAATGGCTTGAAATGACAATAAAATAGAAAGAACAGAAAATGGCGTGAAAGGTTTGCCGAAGAAAGAAGCAGACAGGCAGAAACAGAAATGAAGCAGCCACCGTGGAATAGTGAATTAGACACGGCTAAAAAGAGAGTTAACCGACTAGAAAGTAGACTAGAGGAAATTACTTAGAACAAGCACAGAAAGTCCTCCCTCCCTCCCTCCTACAGCATCAAGTTCCCTTGCTGATCCCCTAAACCCTTGTTTCTCTGAACCCCTCTGCTCAGCTCCCTTTCTAACTACTTCTCCCTCCATTTTCTACTTTCTCATCTAATGTCATTTTTTATTTCTCTTTGTCAACCTGACACGGGGAGTACAACCTGGGGAAGGAGAAGATGGGCCTACAAGTGAGGAAATGCTTCCATTAGCCTGGCCTGGAGTCAGGCTTGTGGAGCATTTTTTTGATCAGTGAGAGAGGACCTGGCCCATTGTGGGCATTCCCTGTCCTGGGCAGATGGACCTGAGATGTTCTTAAAAACCAGACTGATCGCCAAAGGGCATCAGGCAGCCAGCAGACAGTTTCTCCATGGCCTCTGCCTCCCTCAGTGATGGAGTGGGATGCAGGGATGTGAGGCAGACCATCCCTTTCCTCCACAGTTTACTTTCCAGCATCATCTTTACCACAGCAGTCAGAGCAAACATACAGACACTGGTCCTAGAGAGGGGGCACTGCTGTGACTGATATGCCATGTTGCTCCTTGGGAGGACTGAGGAAGGATGATGGAACTTTG
>JANHMN010000023.1:31350891-31361582 GCA_030674055.1 Rhabdomys pumilio | reverse complement strand
GTGTGTGTGTGTGTGTTTCTGTGTGTGTCTGTGTGTCTTTGTGTCTTTGTGTTCATGGTCAAGTAGCTGCACTTATTACATTTGCCATGTGGATCCTGGTACCAAGTCCTCAGTGGTGGACACAGCAGAACCAAACTGATACAACTTTTGATGCCAGGTATCCCAGGCTCCTTCCAGGTCTCTTCTTACACATAAGCCTGAGACAGGAATTCTTAGTTCCTTCTGTGTTCCCAAGCAATAGTAATTTCTATTGAGAATAATTTCTATTGAGCTATTTTAAAGCACATAGTGTCTTTTCCTGGGCTGTTCTGTTTTTCTCTCTCTTTCTGGCCGAGAGTCAGATGACCATTTGATCTAGGACAGAGATGTGAGGAAACTAAACAAGCATGCTTAGGTTGGGAGAGGAAAGCCATAATCCAACTCCAGAGCCAGCTTTATATTAACATTGAACAGCATAGAATGATGCTTCGGTATTATTCATACCCAAAGGACAGCATAAAATGATACTTCAGTATTATTCATACCCAAAGGACAGTGTATCTGACTCCCTGCAAAATGGAATCAAGGGATAAACTACAGGCAGTAACCTGAGCAAACAGATCAAAAAACCTCAAAGATAACAAGATTTAGCGAGACATAAAACATCAGATTTCGGGGTCCGAGAACTGAGCGGGATCACCAGTGGCAGCTCTACATCCAACCTCACAAAACCTAGATGAAACGGGGATACCAGGAGCTCTAACCTGGGCAGTATCTAAGGTAAGGACTCAGCAGCGCTCGCCCCAAGCAGGGAGTAACCGGGGCACACAGGGACCCAGGAATTCACTCCTGGCCTGGAGCACTGGTACCTTCTGGTCTGGGCCTGAGCGTTCAGCAGATCCTGGGAGATAGCTCTGCACCCAATCTCACAGAACCCATAGGAAGCCGACTCTCAGGAGCTTTAACCGGGCAGTGTCTTAGGTAAGGAGGCAGCAACACTCACACCAAGTGGAGGGTGGCTGGGGCCCACCAGGACCCAGGGATTCACTCCTGGGCAGGAGTACTGGTTCCTTTCTGTTTGGGCCCAAGCACAGAGCAGATCTTCTGTACCCAACCTCACAAAACCCATAGGTGGCAGGGGGCCCAGGAGTTCTAACCTGGGCAGTATCTCAGGTCAGGAGATAGCAATACTCTACCCAAACAGGGAGTAACCAGGACCCGCAGGGACCCAGGAATTCACTCCTGGCCCAGAGCACTGGTTCTTTCCTGTTTCCACTTGATCACTGAGAAACTCTTGGACCTCAGCTCTAACCCCAACAGCAACACCCATCCCAAACAGTTCTGACACAACCAAGATAATAGGAAAGACAAGGCTCCAGTCAGAGACAGCTCAGGTAGCACCAAGGAGATCCAGATGTCTAAAGGCAGGCGTAAGAACACAAGCATCAACAACCCAGGGTACTTGGGTTCATCAGAACCTAGTTCTCCCACCTTAGAAAGTCCTGAATTACCTATATTACCAGGAAAGCAAGAGTCAGATCTAAAATCACTTCTAATGACGATGATAGAAAACTTTAAGAAGGACATAAATAACACCCTCAAAGAAATTGAGGAGAACACAGATAAACAGGTGAAAGCCCTTAAAGAGGAAACACAAAAAACCCTTAAAGAATTACAAGAGAACACAACCAAACAGGTGAAGGAATTTAACAAAACCATCCAGGACATAAAAATGGAAGTAGAGACAATTAAGAAATTACAAAGGGAGACTACCAGGGATATAGAAAACCTGGGAAAGAAATCAGGAGTCATAGATGCAAGCATCACCAACAGAATACAAGAGGTAGAAGAGAGAATCTCAGGTGCAGAAGATAACATAGAAAATATTAACACAACTGTCAAAGAAAACACAAAATGCAAAAAGTTCTTAGCACAAAACATCCAGGAAATTCAGGACACAATGAGAAGACCAAACTTAAGGATAATAGGTATAGAAGAAAGTGAGGATTCACATCTTAAAGGGCCAATAAATATTTTCGACAAAATTATAGAAGAAAACTTCCCTAATCTAAAGAATGAGATGCCCATAATCATACAAGAAGCCTACAGAACGCCAAATAGACTAGACCAGAAAAGAAATACCTCCCGCCACATAATAATCAAAACACAAAATGCACATAACAAAGAAAGAATTTTAAAAGCTGTAAGGGAAAAAGGCCAAGTAACATATAAAGGCAGACCTATCAGAATTACACCAGACTTTTCACCAGAGACTCTAAAAGCTAGAAGATCATGGACAGATGTCATAAAGACCCTAAGAGAACATAAATGCCAGCCCAGGATACTATACCCAGCAAAACTCTCAATTATCATAGATGGAGAAACCAAGATATTTCATGACAAAACCAAATTAACAAAATATCTTTCTACAAACCCAGCACTACAAAGAATAATAGCAGGAAATCACTAATACAAGGAGGGCAATTATACCCCAGAAAGAGCAAGAAAGTAAGCCTCTTCCAACAAACCCAAAAGAAAATAACCACACAAACAACGCCTCTACTGTTAACAAAAATAACAGGAAGCAACAATCTCCTCTCCTTAATATCTCTTAACATCAGTGGTCTTAATTCCCCAATAAAAAGACATAGGCTAACAGGCTGGATACACAAACAGGACCCAACATTTTGCTGCATACAGGAAACCCACCTCAGTAACAAAGACAGGCACTACCTTAGAGTAAAAGGCTGGAAAACAAATTTTCAAGCAAATAGGCCTAAGAAACAAGCTGGAGTAGCCATTCTAATATCGAATAAAATCAACTTTCAACTTAAAGCCATCAAAAAGGATAAGGAAGGACATTTCATACTCGTTAATGGAAAAGTCAACCAACATGAACATTTATGCACCAAATACAAGAGCACCCATTTTCATAAAAGAAACCTTACTAAAGCTCAAAGTACACATTGCACCTCACACAATAATTGTGGGAGACTTCAATACCCCACTCTCAGCAATGGATAGATCAACGAAACAGAAACTAAACAGAGATACAGTTAAACTAACAGAAGTTATGAACCAAATGGACTTAACAGACATTTATAGAACATTTCACCCTAAAACAAAATAATATACCTTTTTTTCAGCACCTCATGGTACCTTCTCCAAAATAGACCATATAATTGGTCACAAAACAGGCCTCAACAGATATAAAAAAAATCGAAATAATCCCCTGCATTCTATCAGATCACCATGGTCTAAGGCTGGTTTTCAATAATGACAAAGACAAGGAAAAGCCCACACTCACATGGAAATTGAATAATACTCTACTCAATGATAATGTGGTCATGGAAGAAATAAGGAAAGAAATTAAAGACTTTTTAGAATTTAATGAAAATGAAGATACATCATATCAAAACCTATGGGACACAATGAAAGTGGTGCTAAGAGGAAAACTCATAGCTCTAAGTGCTTACAAAAAGAAACTGGGGAGGGCATACACTAGTAGTTTGACAACACACCTGAAAGTTCTAGAACAAAAAGAAGCAAATGCACCCAAGAGGAGTAGATGGGAGGAAATAATTAAACTCAGGGCTGAAATCAACCAAATAGAAACAAGAAGAACTACACAAAGAATCAATAAAACCAGGAGCTGGTTCTTTGAAAAAATCAACAAGATAGATAAACCCTTAGCCAGACTAATCAGAGGGCAGAGAGACAGTATTCAAATTAATAAAATCAGAACTGAAAAAGGGGACATAACAACAGAACCCGAGGAAATCCAAAAAATCATCAGATCCTACTACAAAGGCCTATACTCAACAAAATTGGATAATCTGGATGAAATGGACAATTTTCTAGACAAGTACCAGTTACCATTGTTAAATCAGGAGCAGATAAACCATCTAAACAGTCCCATAACCTTGAAAGAAATAGAAGCAGTCATTAAAAGTCTACCCACCAAAAAAAGTCTGGGACCAGATGGCTTCAGTGCAGAATTCTGTCAGACCTTCAAGGAAGACCTAATACCAATTCTTTTCAAACTATTTCACAAAGTAGAAACAGAAGGAACAATACCCAATTCATTCTATGAAGCCACAATCACGCTCATACCTAAGCCACACAAAGACCCAACAAAGAAAGAGAACTTCAGACCAATCTCCTTAATGAATATCGATGCAAAAATACTCAATAAAATTCTCGCAAACAGAATCCAAGAACACATCAAAATAATTATCCATCATGATCAAGTAGGCTTTATTCCAGGAATGCAGGGTTGGTTCAATATACAGAAGTCCATCAATGTAATCCACTATATTAATAAACTCAAAGAAAAAAACCACATGATCATCTCACTAGATGCTGAGAAAGCATTTGACAAAATTCAACACCCCTTCATGATAAAAGTTTTGGAAAGATCGGGAATTCAAGGTCCATATCTAAACATTGTGAAAGCAATATACAGAAAACCAGTAGCCAACATCAAACTAAATGGAGAGAAACTTGAAGCAATTCCACTAAATTCAGGGACTAGACAAGGCTGCCCACTCTCCCCCTACCTATTCAATATAGTACTGGAAGTCCTAGCCAGAGCAATTAGGCAACAAAAGGAGGTCAAAGGGATACAAATTGGAAAGGAAGAAGTCAAAACTTCACTATTTGCAGATGATATGATAGTATACTTAAGTGACCCCAAAACTTCCACCAGAGAACTCCTAAACCTAATAAACAACTTTAGTAAAGTGTCTGGGTATAAAATTAATTCAAACAAATCAGTAGCCTTCCTGTACTCAAAAGATAAACTGGCTGAGAAAGAAATTATGGAAGCGACGCCCTTTACTATAGTCACAAATAATATAAAATACCTTGGTGTGAATCTAACCAAGCAAGTAAAAGACCTGTATGACAAAAACTTCAAGCCCCTGAAGAAAGAAATCGAAACAGATCTCAGAAGATGGAAAGATCTCCCATGCCCATGGATTGGCAGGATTAATATAGTAAAAATGGCCATCTTGCCAAAAGCAATCTACAGATTTAATGCAATCCCCATCAAAATTCCTACTCAATTCTTCATCGAGATAGAAAGAGCAATTCTAAAATTTATTTGGAATAACAAAAAACCCAGGATAGTGAAAACTACTCTCAGCGATAAAAGAACTTCTGGGGGAATTACCATCCCTGATTTCAAGCTATACTACAAAGCAATAGTGTTAAAAACTGCATGGTATTGGAACAGAGACAGGCAGGAAGATCAATGGAATAGAATTGAAGACCCAGAAATGAGCCCACATACCTATGGTCACTTGATCTTCGACAAAGGAGCTAAAACCATCCAGTGGGAAAAAGACAGCATTTTCAACAAATGGTGCTGGTCCAACTGGAGGTCAGCATGTAGAAGAATGCAAATTGATCCATACTTATCTCCTTGTACAAAGCTCAACTCCAAGTGGATCAAGGATCTCCACATAAAACCAGCTACATTGAAACTCATAGAAGAGAAAATAGGGAAAAGCCTTGAACACATGGGCATAGGGCACAAGTTCCTGAACACCAATGGCTTGTGCCCTTAGATCAAGAATTGACAAATGGGACCTCATAAAACTGCAAAGCTTCTGTAAAGCAAAGGACACCGTTAATAGGACAAAGTGGCAACCAACGGATTGGGATCTTTACCAAAGATCTTTACCAATCCTACAACTGATAGAGGGCTAATATCCAAGGTATACAAAGAACTGAAGAAATCAGACTCTAGACTATCAAATAACCCTATTAAAAAATGGGGTACAGAGCTGAACAAAGAATTCTAAACTGAAGAATCTCAAATGGTTGAGAAGCACCTAAAGAAGTGTTCAACATCCCTAGTCATCAGGGAAATGCAAATGAAAACAACACTGAGATTTCACCTCACATCAGATGGCGAGGATGTGGAGAAAGAGGAACACTCCTCCATTGTTGGTGGGATTGTAAGCTGGTACAACCACTATGGAAATCAGTCTGGCGGTACCTCAGAAAATTGAATATAGTATTACCTGAGGATCCAGCTATACCACTCCTGGGCATATACCCAAAAGATGTCTCAACATACAACAGGGACACATGCTCCACTATGTTCATAGCAGCCTTATTTATAATAGCCAGAAGTTGGAAAGAACCCAGATGTCCTTCAACAGAGGAATGGATACAGAAAATGTGGTATATTTACACAATGGAGTACTACTCAGCTATTAAAAACAATGAGTTCATGAAATTCTTAGGCAAATGGATGGAGCTTGAGAATATCATCCTGAGTGAGATAACCCAATCACAAAAGAACATACATGGCATGCACTCACTGATAAGTGGATATTAGCCCAAAAGCTCACAATACCTAAGACATAATGTGTAGACACATGTGGGTGCTTTGATTTTATTTTAGAAGGAGTAGCAAAATACTCAACCAGAGCTCCCAGGGGCTAAAACTCCAGCCTGAGAACACAAAGGGAGGAACTCATGGCTCCACTTGTGTAGGTAACTGAGGGTGGCCTCGTTAGGCAACAGTAGAAGTGGAGGGCCATGGTCCCCGAAAGTTTGAATCCCTAGTGTTGGGGCATGTGAGAGCAGGGAGGTGGGACTGGGAGAATGTTGGGAGCACATCCTCATAAAAATTGGAAGAGGGGGTATGAGAAAGGGTTTTGGGGGAGAAAGGAAGAGGAGATAATAGTGAAAGGTAAATACGTAAAATATCCAATAAAAAAGAAATAACAGATAATTGGTCTGGCAAAAAAAAAAAAAAAAAAAGAAAGAAAGATAATTTACTTATTTCAAATGATTTTCAAAAGTTTCCAGGAGATGCTTATAGGTTAAGATCTTATTTTAAGCTCTTCACAAAAGAATTTATGTCTCTGTTTAAGAATCTTAAGAGAGATGCAAATCTTAATTTCCCTCAACAATTAATTGACAAAAGAGGAGTAATTTTACAAAAAGTAGAAGAAGCTCTCACTAATTGACATATTATATAGATTGATTAATTGTTGGCTGTTTTATAATAGTCCTTTGATAAAAGAGATTACTAATAATGAATTATATTTATTTAAATAGTGTCTTTATGACTCTTTGAGGGTGGAAGGAGCATGCCTTGTTTACTCTTAACTTTCTAAAACTGAAAGCTCACAGCAAATCTGCCGCTGATTGCCTCTGGCATCGCTGAGACCAATAAAAACTATGCCACAACTATGTGGAAGGACCTTTTTACCCTTAAATGGAATGGCCAGGACCCAGTTGCTATATGGGGCTGAGGTTTGATATGACTGTTTAATACCACAGAAGGCACAACTAAATGGCCACCAAAAAGATTAATGAATTAAATAGATACCTCCCCCAAACCAGGCCCAATTATAAATAAGATGAATAACAACTGTCATCCAGGGAAGAGAAGTTTCCCTGAGAATTACTTTCTTTTTTCTCTTCCAGGTAAAAATTAATCACCTGTAATGTCTGCTATTAGGAGTTCTAATCCTGATGCTGGCCTCTGGACTTATACTACTCAGACCTCCAATAGGCCTTTGACAAGGACATCAAACAGCTGTAGATTGACATCACTAATCTGAAGAAATCCCTTGTTTCCCTGTTTGATGCGATCCCCCAAAATTCCAAAGGACTTTACTGGACCTGATTTTCTCTTTTACAATAGAAAAGACTATAAATAGCTCTAGACTGTGTACAGCCCTTAAAGAAGAATGCTGCTTTTACATAGACAAAACAGGGATGATTAAAGAGAGCATGAAAAAGGCCAGAGATGGTCTTGAGAAAAGACAGAGAGAGAAAGAGAAAAAGGAGAGCTTGTACAAGAATTGGTCTTTAACCTCTCCATGATTGTTAACCCTACTTACTTCCATCTTGGGATTATTAATTGGGTTATTTTTGCTTATTTCCTTTGGTCCCTGAGCCTTAAATAGGCTGACTAACTTTGTGAAACAACAGACAGATAATCTGATAGCAAAATCTATTCAGATACATTATCATATGTTAGCTTTGGAGGACCACGGGACTCTAGATGAGGTTGTTTCTCTATCCAGGGTGTTCCTAAGTCCCATCTCTACCCATCCTAAAAGAGGGGGCTTCCACCCCTAGACCAAGCAGAGAGGGGCCACCCAGAACCCCCTCTGTCTGGCGATCTGAATTCTTGCTGAGGCTGCGAGGCTAAGCACTGCAAGGGAATATAAATAAAAGTTAAAAATATGTTTCTGGGTTCCCTGAGGGACAAGCCTGACTTCATAGGGGTAGATGTCAAAAGTATCCCCTCTCCAGGAAAAAGACATCGGGTTGGGTATGGCCCTTATGCCTCACTGGACAACGACAGGAGGACTGGAGCCATTACAATGTCCCCTTTAATTACTGGAGGTCAGGCCTCTATCCCCGCCTTGGCAAAATTAGAATTGCCACAGCCCTTCTATACTTGGAGAAGGGAGGAGATGTCAGGGACAGCCCTGCTTATACACTGAAGGCCTAAAATTAGCCATAAGCCTAAAATCAGCAATAGGCCTGACATATATGCCTGCTAACACAAAGACTTGGGTCTCTATGGAAAAACACTGAAACAGAGGGCTATAAACTATTGTAAACAGGCAGCTTTTGTTGAAATCTACCAGCCTGAGTAGTCATAAACCTTGTAAATAGGCAGCCTTTGGCAGATAGTATTAAATTAGATTATGACAAGGGAATCATAGGAAGAGTCATAGTGATCTGACCCCTGAACCTTCACCCAGATGATACCCTGTTCTGAAAGATATCTGTACTCCCCCTGAACATCTATGCTCCTGTGTCATCCCCTTCCCCATATTCTGCATTTTTGTGTTTATAACCACTGTGTTAAAAAGTAAAAGTTATGATTTGATAAAAAAAAAATTAACACACAGTGTACCCCTGGTTCTGCTGACTTAGTTCCTGA
Source organism: Rhabdomys pumilio (assembly GCA_030674055.1). Lineage (NCBI taxonomy): Eukaryota > Metazoa > Chordata > Mammalia > Rodentia > Muridae > Rhabdomys > Rhabdomys pumilio. Next base: position 31,352,677 of record JANHMN010000023.1, on the reverse strand, counting down.
CAATCTATTTTCTTGTTCTCAGAAAAACGTTATTGTGGTTTGTGTTAGTATGCTGGGTAAAATAATTTTTTATTGATCTTATTTTAAACTTCAAAGTTTGTAGTGAGTTAAAATGTCCTTTAACATAATTATAGGCCATATTTACTTTCATATTGTAAAATGCTAGTTAATCTGTTGAACATTTTTAAAAACTGGATTCCTTTTTGAGAATTTCATATATGAACACTGTATTTACCTAACTTTCCCCTTTCTCTCCTTCCTCCCACACTTCCCAACCCCCCCATACTTTTTAAATACATTTTATTATTTAATTATCATTTATATATGTATGTATGTATGTATGTATACATGTATAAGTATATATGTTTATACAAATATTGATAAATAAAGTGTAAAAAAAATAAAAAACAAAACAAAACAAAACAAAGCAAAAACCATCAGATTTCATGAAACCAATGAGAGGGACAGAGACTGAGCAAGGTCCTGGAGTGAGCTGGGAGACAGGACTAGTTAGTGGGGAGGTAGCTGGGAGACAGGACTAGTTAGTGGGGAGGTAGCTGGGAGACAGGAGTAGTTAGTGAGAAGGTAACTGGGAGACTGGACTAGTTAGAAGGTAGCTGGGAAACATGACTAGTTAGGAGGAGGTATCTGCAAGACAGGACTAGTTAGTGGGGAGGGAGCTAGGAGACAGGACTAGTTAGTGAGGAGGGAGCTGTTCTTTGTCCCATTCCATATCTGCAACAAAACTTGTCCACACAAGACAAACACAAGACAAAACCATTACTATACCAAGGGAGTCCAGACAGGGATTCAGCTCACTGGAACAAATACAAACAGTAATAAACAGGCAAGCAATGGCCAGCCACCAGGCTCTCACTCACCCAACACGGCAGACTGACAACCAAGGGTGTCCCGGGGTCAGGAGTGGCCTTATTCATATGTCAATAAGACATCCTCTGATATCCTGGGCTTGAGACTGTTCAGTCACCCAAAAGTGTGCACTCACCAGATTTCAGAAGACTGAACAGTACAGGAGGTATCTTACTTAGGGTCTCCATTACTGTGAAGAGACACCATGACCAAGGTAACTTTTATAAAAGTAGACATTCAGTTAGGGCTGGCTTACAGTTTCAGAGGTTCAGTCCATTATCATTATGGGGGGAGGCATGGCAGCATCCAGGCAGACTTGGTGCTGGAGAAGAAGGTGCTGTCTTCATCTTATTCTGAAGACAGCTAGGAGGAGACTGTCTCTTCTGCACTGGGCAGAGCTTGAGCACTAGGAGCCCTCAAAGCCCACAGACACAGTGACACACTTCCTCAAAAAGGCCACATTCATTCTGACAAGGATACACCTCCTAATGGTGTCACTCCCTGTGGGCCAATCAATCGAACACGTGAGTCTATGGGAGCCAAACTTCTCCAAACTTCTACAGAAGGCTAGAAGGGTTGAATTAGGGTATTCTTCTCAGGGACAGAATAGATCCTGTGCAAGCCCCAACAAGTTATACTTGGCCTGTTCTCATCCAAGAGAAAAGCCACACAGACCCAGAAAGGGTCATACACCCTTGTGACTACAAGTCTAAAGAGACAACCTTACTCTGAGTGAGCAGGGACTTTATAAAGGCAAAAACCTTTGAGTTTTTTTGTTTTTGTTTTTTTTTTTTTTTTATAAACTTTTGAGTTTTATAGAGGCAAAAACCAACTTTCCATTGGCCACACTGAAGACCTGGGTTCGATCCCTAGAACCCATATGGTAGAAGGAGAAAAAACAAATCCTCCAAGTTGT
>JANHMN010000023.1:31315394-31335131 GCA_030674055.1 Rhabdomys pumilio | reverse complement strand
GCCAGAGTGTTCCAGAATGCATCCCCTCTCTCATGCCATCTCAAAAATCCTCTTTCAAACTCTTTTCTTCTTCCTTTGGGTCTGTCTATCCCTCCTCTTGACTCTCTTTTATGCTCTATGGGTTTTTTTCTTAATAATCCCATGTTCACTTCTGGTTAACTGGTGCTTGTTCTGCCTCTTGAACTACGATTGACTTTATTTAATCTTGTTTACAATCTTCAAGTAGAAAGTTCCTGGATTAAAGGTGTGTGCAAAGGCTGAGCCACACCACAACTAAAACCAGGTTTTTCCAGTAAACAACTCAATCTCAGGGTTTCCAGTTTGAGCAAATATCCTGCAACAATTTTGTACCGGGCCTGACACACAGTGTGTCTCCAAAATTACAAATTGCCCAAACTCAGGGAACACATCTGAGAGTATAGTGGGGCCTTGTGGAACTTGCAAACTACTTGAGCCTTTACATTTGGGGGACACAGCACCCCCTCTTGGCCACTATGTGAACTACTTCTATTGCCTTAGAGACAAGGCCACTAGCCCTTGGCTTAGGAGAGCCATGGAAACAGTGTAGAGTCTCAGGCAGCAGGGACTGAGATGGCCAGCCTTGGAGTAGGATCAGGGCAGCCTGCTGTGTGGGAAGCTGGAAGAATCCTTCTCAGAGGAGGGTGCTCAGTGGGGTTGACCCAGAAATGAGCTGGGAGGGGGCTCCCCCAGAAACCTGTCTGGGTCATGGACTTCCTCAGCCTCAGCAGCTTTCCAGTGCAGAGCCGACTCCACCACAGAAGGACTGCCTTGGGAATGGTGGTATGGGTGACAGTCAAAGAGAGGACCACAGCTGTAGGGAGCTGACTTTAAGCAGAAAGCGGCTAGAATGCAGTTATCATCTTTGCAGCCATCTGGAACCATTATCCTGATAGAGACTTGGTTTTTCAGCAGCCCACAACAGCTGAGCACACTCTAACAAATATCTTGTTTATCTTACATAGCTTGTTTTGCTGTTAGTGACCCCAGCTGCATAGTGCATGTGGTAAAATATTTTCACCTGTGTTCTCCTGCATGTGCTTATAAATACCCAGGATTTCCTTGTAAGAATACATATACAGTCAATAAAGTTAAGAGGAGTTAAGAAGAGTGAATATGCGCCAATAGAAGAGAAACAATAAAGGAGACTTTAGATTTGACTACAGAACTTCTGCCTTGTCTCCATTCTTCGAGACCCTGACCCCCTTGACCAGAACAGCAGCTCGATTCTCAACAGTTTGGCGCCCAATGTGGGGCAGAACGGTCCTCAACAGAGTGGTGCCCAAAGTGAGGCTCCAGTAACGGGGTACAGTGAAGGACACCGCAGGAATTTGAAGCGGTCATCCTCACTCCTGCGCTGGAGAATGTTTGAGCTCCAGTAAGCGGGATACAGTGAAGGACACCGCAGGAATTAGAAGCGGTCATCCTCGCTCCTGCGCTGGAGAACCAGTCAACTGATGGAGCTGGCTGAATTCAGAAGTGAAATAAAGGTGATTACAGGGAGACCAGTAGGTCATAGTAATGAAAATGGGGCAAGAAATTAGTGAATAGAAATAGATAAATGTCAGAAGCCAGGACCCTAGCCCCTCACCCTCGCCCTCTATCTCTCCCCACCTACAACCTCTCCCCACCTGCAGCTTGGCAACCACAAGATCCTGCCTGGCAGCTGCAGGTAGATTCAAAGCAGTGTACCGTGTCTTTTGAGAAAAGGAGTTAGATCACCAATTGTTTCAGGACACAGGCCAGAAGATTCTGTACTTTCCCACTATACTTTCCCACCACCTGGCCTCTCTTACCCCCTCCCCTTGTAAAGAATATTATAAAAAGGTGCCTTGCTCCCAAATATATGACTCTTGACAAGCAACTGCTTCCTTGAGTCCTTTCCCTCTCTCACCCGTTCTTCTTTTTCAGGTTGGGGTCTCCCTCGCCCCCCCACGAATTACAAGACCCGCGGGTCGGGTCAGGTGGCGCCCAGACGTGGGGCTCGAAGGCACAGATTCCCTCCGGACGGACCTTCATTGAGGCGTGCGCACGACATCTAGATTGAGTGAGACAGGGATCGTTGCCCACGACCTGTCGTCCTCGAGTGAGTTTCATTTTCATTCCGTCCCATAAGAATGGGCCATTCTTTGTCGAAGGAGGTTGCCTTCATAAAGGACCTCAAACATGCACTCAGAGAGAGAGCAATAAGGGTTAAAAAAAAAAAGGATCTCATAAGTTTTTTTGTCTTTATTGATGAAAAGTGTCCTTGGTTTATGATTGATGGTCCTACCATCCATCCCAAGAAGTGGCAAAAAGAATGACGTGAATTAAATGAGAAAATTAAAGCTGAAGACGATGCTACTGTTACTACAACAATTTTTTCTTTTGAGGTTATTATTAGAGATATTATTGAAAATGCAGATAATGATTCAGGGAAGCGACAGCTTTTGTCTGTTGCTGAATATTGCTTATCACAGTCTCAGTTCGATTCTACCTGCCCATCTCGGCAGCCTTCTTGGCCTCCATCTCAGGTCTCTGTTCCTTTTACTCTTATAAATATCCCTCCTGACCAGGCCTTCTCTGCTTCTGATTCGTCCCGCCTCTATCCAGATTTGCCTTCTCTTGATCCCCCTCCCCTGAATTCTCAGCCTTATGCTTCTTCAGCCGCTGTGGCCGCCATAGCTCAGGCTTCTGCAGCTGGCTCTGATCCACAGATTCCTTTTTCCACTCATCTTTGTAACCCTGTTTTACAAAAGCCCTCTACTGGTGAACACAAAGGCTCAACAGGTTGTGCCTCAGGGCCTACTTCCCTCTGTCCCCCTTGCCTTACTGCTCAGCGTTACACTCCACTGCTCTCTCAATTGGCTACCCCAGCCGCTTTTCCTGACCCAGAATCTTTGAACTCCGCCGCTGCTGACACCCCGGAAGATGAAGCAGCCCGATATCACAATCCTGATCAGCCTTGTCTTGTGGCGCCTTCTGCCCCCCCTACATTTGCCTTCCCGACATTCCCTGCCGTTTTGCCTAATTCTCTTGCTGATATGTGGGACTGCCTATCTTCTCAGGTTCGGGAACTGACAGATATTCTCCGCCTCCAGAAACAAGTTTCGAGTCTCTCAGTTCTTTGTTCTTCTTCCACTGTCCCTTTTCAAGATTCCTTTTGCCTAGCCTTTCCTGTTACTTGATCGCAGGTTGCTTCCTCACCAATGCCTGTAACTTCTGACTCCAAACTCCAGCCTCTGGACTCTGCATCTTGGCAAACTCCGCTACCACCTCCAGTTGCCTGGTCTGGCACTCGGCACTCCCCTTCCTCTGCTCCTGCTGCATCTTCTTTCCACTTTGCTCCTGATTCTTCCTCTCATCTTTCTTGTAAGCCCTCCAGAACACCCCGCCTCCAGCCCGAGATTGAGGCCGATTCCTCTGAGGATGAATCTAGTACTGAAGTTGAAAATAAAAGTGATGATGAAGATTCTACAGGGGACCCCACAATCTTTAAAAAACTCTGTTTTAGACATCTTGAAAAGTTAAATTCAGCCATTAGAAACTATGGCCCTAATGCCCCCTTTACTCTTTCCCTCCTTGAGAGTCTTGGTGGAGGTGGATATTTAACTCCCAATGAATGGTTCACTGTCGCTCAATCCGTCCTGACTCTGGGACAGTTCCTTTCTTGGCAAGCTGACTGGGCTGACCATTGCAGGTCACAAGCGCAAGCCAATCTCTCGAGCACATGCTCGCCCTCCAATAAATGGACACTTGATAAACTCCTAGGTCGAGGGAAATATGCCTCCAACTTAAGACAACAAAAATTTTCTCTGGGTCTCTTAGTCCAGTCCTCTTCGGCAGCTATGAGTGCCTGGAGAACCATTCCCATGAAAGGCTCTGTTCTTTCCCCATTGACTAAAGTTACTCAGGGCAATCAAGAAGAGTTTTCAGTTTGTCGCTCGCCTCCTAGAAGTGGCTGAGAGATCTCTGGGACCTGGCCAGGGAGAAAATAAACTTCTCCAACAGCTTGCTTATGAGAATGCTAACTCTGCCTGTAGGGCTGCCCTTCGAGGAAAATATAAAAATAAAGATTTAGATGAGATGATTCTTATCTGCAAAGATGTAGATCCCTTTGCCCAGAAGGTCTCGCAAGCCATCAATCTGGCTGTGGGAGCAGCCACTAATGGTGGAGCAGGTGGATCCGCCTGTTTCAGATGTGGTCAACTGGGTCACTTTGCTAAACAGTGCCCTCAGAGTAGACCTATGGCTCAGCCCCCGCCTCAACTGAGGGGAGAGTGCCCGCCTCCATTGACCCCTTGCCCTCGCTGTAAGTGAGGCAGACACTGGGCTAACACCTGCTGCTCCAAAACTGATGTTCTGGGCAACCCCCTCCCTCCCCTTCCGGGAAACGGGGTGCAGGGCCAGCCCCGGGCCCCTCAGCCAGTCTCCTTCCTGCCAGCCTCAGGGAACAGCCAGGCAGGGCCACATGAAACCCTTCATCAACAGCTCCCAAACCAGCCTCAGCCCTCCATAGGGCTACCCCAGGGAGCACAGGACTGGACCTCTGCTCCTCCTCCAATACAATATTAGATGCAGATGGAGGAGTCCAGATAATTCCTACTGGTGTTTTTGGACCCCCTCCATCCCAAACTTATTATCTTATCTTGGGCAGAGCGTCTGCTACACTTCAAGGCATTACCATCTTTCCTTCAATTGTTGATAATGACTACTCTGGAGAAATTAAAGTTTTGGCGACTAGCTCCAGAGGGCCTGTCTACATCCACCAGGGACAACACCTTGCACAGGCCCTCCCCCTCCCATTGGATACCTCACTACCCTCCTTGGGCCCATCTCAGGGAGCTTCCACCCCAGGGTCCTCAGATGTTTATTGGGTCCAGAGACTTTCACAAGAACGCCCACAACTCAAACTTAAACTCAATGGCAAAGCTTTTGAGGGCATTCTTGATCCAGGAGCAGATTCTACAGTTATTTCACAGGCCTCTTGGCCCTCCTCTTGGCCCTGTCAGCCTTCTTTAACCCACCTTCAAGGCATTGGCCAGTTCACCAACACCCTTCAAAGCTCCCAATTATTAACTTGGGAGGATCCTGAGGGTAATACTGGACATGTTAGACCATTCATTGTATCTGGCCTTCCTATAAACTTATGGGGTTGAGATGTATTGAGTCAAATGGGAGTCCTTATGTTTAGCCCCTCTGCAGCTATTACCCACCAGATGTTAGACCAGGGATTTATCCCTGGACAAGACTTGGGCAAACACAACCAAGGGATCCCCACCCCAATTGCTGTTACACCAAAGACCTCACCCTCAGGATTAGGTTATGATTCAAATTTTTCCTAAGGACCATTGCTCCCCCTGCACACCAAACAGATAAAATCACCTGGAAGTCAGATTCCCCTGTCTGGATCGACCAATGGTCCCTCTCCCAACATAAACTCTCAGCGGTCATGCAGTTAGTGCAGGAACAATTAGATGCTGGCCACATTGAACCCTCCACCTCCCCTTGGAATACTCCCATTTTTGTGATACAAAAGAAGGAAGGCAGAAGGAGATTGCTCCAAGACCTCAGAGAAATTAATAAGACTATGGTCCCAATGGGAGCCCTCCAGCCTGGCCTCCCCTCTCCCATGGCAATACCTAAGGGTTACAACAAGATGGTTATTGATTTGAAAGATTGTTTTTTCTGTATCCCCCTACACCCAGAGGATAGGAAGCACTTTGCCTTTAGCCTTCCCATTGTTAATTGCATTGGGCCATCTCCACAATTTCAGTGGAGGGTCCTACCTCAAGGCATGGCTAATAGTCCCACCCTTTGTCAAAAGTTTGTGGCCCAGGCCATTGATCCCTTTCATCTTAGATACCCTGAATTGTACATCATCCATTATATGGATGACATCCTTTTGGCAAGTCCTAATGAGACCACCCTGTTTAGAATTGGTCAAGAGTTGGTAGCTGCCCTCCAAGACCTTGGGCTGCAAATTGCTCCCAAAAAGGTCCAGTTACAACCCCCATATTTATTCTTGGGTTTTGAACTTTACCCCTCTAAGGTCCTTTCTCAAAAAATTGAACTCAGAAAAGATTTCTTACAAACACTTAATGATTTTCAACGCCTCTTGGGGGATATAAATTGGTTACGTCCCTATTTAAAATTAACAACTGGAGAGCTTAAGCCTCTATTTGATATTCTTCGAGGAGACTCTGATCCCTCCTGTCCCCGTGTTTTAACCCCTGAGGCCACCTCTGCCCTTAAGCTTGTGGAGAAAGCCATTCAACAACAGACTATTACTTATTATTCTCCCACCTCCCCCTTGTGGTTATTGGTTCTTCCCACCATGTTTGCCCCCACTGGATTGTTGTGGCAGACTAAACCTTTGTATTGGCTTCATTTGCCTGCCACCCCTTCTAAAGTACTACCTGTTTATCCCTCCCTAGTGGCACAAGTAATGAAAATGGGAAGAGAAACCTCCCTGAAACTTTTTGGTAAAGATCCTGACCTTGTTAGTGTTCCCTATGATGCTGCCCAAGTCCGATGGCTACTCCAGACATCAGATGAATGAGCCATTAATTGTATTTCATTTCAGGGAAAGATAGACAACCACTATCCCTCTGACAAACTCATACAATTCCTTGAACATCAGGCAGTGGTTTTCCCTAAAATGACTAAGAATTCCCCCATTCCTCAAGCGCCACTAATCTTTACAGATGGATCTTCCTTTGAGGTTGCAGCCTTTAATATAAGTGGACAGGTTTCTAGGTTTCAGACCAACTTTTCCCTCCTAAGGATTTGATTCTGGTATGCAACCAGACATTGATCCTCAGTGATGTATTTTTATATACCCTGGCACCTAATGGTACATATTTTGCCTGTGCTTCTGGTTTGACTCCTTATATATATAATCCCAGACTTTTATATTTTAAAGATTATTGTGTAGTTGTTACCATTCTTCCACATTTTTTTTATACATGATCCATAGTCCTTCCTTAATATTATAGATCAAGGACCCTCTTTGAGAACCAAGAGAGAACCTCTGACTGCCCTCACCTTGTCTGTTATATTAGGGATTAGTGCCATTGGTGCAGGCACGGGCATAGCTTCCTTGGTAACTTCCAATAATCACTATGCTCATCTCCAATCCCTCATTGATAAAGATTTAAATAATTTGAGGGAAGGAGTACAAGATCTCAAGGACTCTGTGGCTTCTCTTTCTGAGGTGGTGTTACAAAACAGGAGAGGACTTGACCTTGTCTTCCTTAAGGAAGGTGGTCTCTGCGTGGCACTCAAAGAATGTTGCTTTTACTCCAATAAGACAGGCCTTGTTCAAAATAGCCTGGACAGGGTCAAAAAGAGTTTAGAGGAAAGGAAAAGAGCCAGAGAACAACAAGAATCATGGTATCAAAATTGGTTCTCTGCCTCCCCTTGGCTTACCACCCTGTTGCCTAGTTTATTAGGACCCTTAGTTGGTATTCTTTTGCTTCTCTCGTTTGGCCCTTGGGCTTTTAACTGTCTTACAAGTTTTGTTAAGAACCAGGTTGATTCTGCCATCAAGAAGCCAGTTGGAGTTCATTACCTTCAACTGAAGACTGAAGAAGATCCTGAAGTGATCCTGCCAGAGACTGATGCAGCTGCCAATACTCCTGCCTCTTCCTATGGCCGACCCCTAGACTTCCACGCCCTCAAGAAGGGTTCCTGGTATGCTTGGCTCTGCCCTCGTTTCTCTCACTAGGGAGCCTGGCCTCTCAAGGTCCCCGACAAAATTTGGCCCTTTATCAAAAAACTTTATAGGCAGTTGCCTTTAATTTGGTCTTTGATTGTGGAGGAGCCTCCTTTTGGAGAACATGTCGCCCCACAGAGAGTGGTCTGGTAAGTCAGTGACGGAGCGGAGTTGGATAAGCCTTGGCTCGCCTAAGACAGGGCGACCCCGCCATGAGGGGGCTGACCCAATGACGGGTAAGAGATCAAGCACCACCCTCCACCAGGCTGAGACCCCCTGTGAGACCTTGAGCCCCCAGGGGCAAGAAGAGGTTAATCGCTGCCAATAGCCATGGGCCACCAACCAATGGCCTCCTGTGGTATCTCCTATTGACAGCCCTGATCAAGGTTTGTCTCATGCAGCTCAATCACACCACCACAAGGTTGCGACCCTACTTAGAACCCTTCACCATTCAACAAAAAATTTTAGTTTTTCCAGTCAGGATAGACCAAAGAGTGCTCTCTCCATCTAAACAGAGAAGGGGGAGATGTCAGAAGCCAGGACCCTAGCCCCTCACCCTCGCCCCCTATCTCTCCCTACCTACAACCTCTCCCCACCTGCAGCTTGGCAACCACAAGATCCTGCCTGGCAGCTGCAGGTAGATTCAAAGTAGTGTACCGTGTCTTTTGAAAAAAGGAGTTAGATCACCAATTGTTTCAGGGCACAGGCCGAGAAGATTCTGTACTTTCCCACTATACTTTCCCACCACCTGGCCTCTCTTACAACCCTCCCCTTGTAAAGCATATTATAAAAAGGCGCCTTGCGCCCAAATATATGACTCTTGACAAGCAACTGCTTCCTTGAGTCCTTTCCCTCTCTTGCCTGTTCTTCTTTTTCAGGTTGGGGTCTCCCTCACCCCCCCACGAATTACAAGACCCACCGGTTGGGTCAGATAAATAGTTGAAAAAAAGGCTTTAAAGATACGAGGAGTAAATTGCAGGCTGCTCTGAGTTAAGAGAGCCAAACAGATAAATAGATAAAGGTTATAGAAACAAAAATGGGGCAAGAAATAAGTGAGTAGAAACAGATGAAAAAGGCTTTAAAGATGAAAGGATTAAATTACAGGCTGCTCTGAATCAAGAGAGCCAAACAGATAAATAAATAGAAGGTTGCTCTAGACAGAGAACTGAGCAGAATGATAATGTTAATTGGTTTAACTTTTAAAATGTGTGTGATTCTGAGATATGTAGTTATATTTTTCCTCTGGATAAAAACTTAATGTAAAGCTTTTTCTGGTTACTGGCTTAAGGAAAGGCTGATTTTGGGAAAAAGGTTTTTCTATGAGTTTTCTGATGAGGTCATTAAGGTAGTAGTTCTATCTTCCAGAATTATATGGATCAGATATGACAGAGGTAGACCTCCAGAAGACTAGATTCCAGAGAATCAAAATAATTATCTTGATACTAAAATTTGTTTTGAGATATGTATATTACAGAATACACAGCCTTTGTGAATGAATCATCACCTGCATGTTCACTGATGCCCTGGACTTCCAGCTGAATGCAGTTTAAGACAGACATCAGATGCTTATCAACTTACCCTTCCCCACTGACCAATCACACACCCTTTTATTTTTCCATGGTTGCAGGAGAAAGTTCACCTGACGTCACCAGAGTATGTGATAGTCTGTTCATCAGGGGCCACCTCTCTTGAGGAAACAGGAAACAGCATCAGACCAACCAATGACAGATGACCCTAACTTATTTGTAGTTGACAAAAACTAACCTTTGCAACGAAACCCCTTTCAAGTTGATACACACACACACACACACACACACACACACACACACCTCCCATAACCTTTGCTTTCTTGATTTTCCCTAAGATCTCATGTCAGTATCACATCCTAAAATACAATACAGCTTTAAATATCCAATTCTCTTTTCAAATCTCAGCACTCACAAAGATTTGTCTCTCAAGTGCGGGAACCATAAAATTGAAAATACAAATTAAATACTTTCTTACCAGGTTACTGTCACAATTAGATCAAAACACAACCAAAGTCTAACAGAGCCAAAAACTCAGTATCTGATATCTGGGGCTCCCAGTTCTCTGAGCTTCTCGGGCTCTGCCATCCACAGCACACACAACTGGTCTCAGGCTCAGGTCAGCTCTGTTCTCACATTGCTCTGTTCCTGGCAGTCATCCCCTGCTTGGGGTAAGTCCAGTGTTTTGGGGTCACCACTGCCATTGAGGCTGCACTTTCACCAACAGCTTCTCCTGGCCTCTCCCAGTGCCAGGCCTCTGTTGCGGACCGAGCTGCTTTCTGGTCAAGGGGTCAGGGTCTCGAAGAATGGAGACAAGGCAGAGGTTCTGGGGTCAAGTCTCAAGTCTCCTTTATTGTCTCTCTTCTATTGGTGCATATTCACTCTTGTTCACTCCTCTTAACTGTATTGACTCATATACCTCTTAACTCTATTGACTGTATATATATTCTTACAAGGAAATCCTGGGTATTTATAAGCACACGCAGGAAAACACAGGTGAAAACATTTTACCACATGCACTATGCAGCTGGGGTCACTAACAGCAAAACAAGCTATGTGGGATAAACAAGATATTTGTTAGAGTGTGCTCAGCTGTTGTAGGCTGCTGAAAAAACAAGTCTCTATCAGGGTAAATGGTTCCAGATGGCTGCAAAGATGATAGCTGCTTTCTAGCCACTTTCTGCTTAAAGTTGGCTCCCAACAGGTCCCCCTTTTTAAATTTTTTTTTTCAAAAGGGAAGGCTGGGAAAACTTACGGAAACTGTGCCTGTCCTGGGTTGGTACAAAGGACCCCAGCCTCCCTTAAGATGCTGAGGCCTCCCTTTTTTGGGGCAAGGGTCTCGATATGTTCTCTTAGCCGTCATTGACTATCTGGCTTAGCATGTAAGTTAGGGGTTAATCCGCATCAGTCTTGATGACAGAGGTTTCAGAGTCCCCTACATTTCCAGCCTGTAATAATGGACCTGTATGGGTTTCATTTTGAAGCTTGTCTATCTGTTGTCGTACAAAAGCCATCAGTTTGTTAAACAGCATGAACCCGAGAGACAAGAGACTTAATGTCTAAATAGTTGGTATTAAAGCAAAACTCTTTAAGGCAACACACAACTTCCCCTGTTGGAGAAGTAAAAGGTCTAAGCCTTGTACCCACAAATTTTCAATAGAAGAAATTATACCAATGAAATCCTTGAATTTGCATCAACTTAGTAACAATTATACAGATTTCTACCAATGGATTATGACTGTGTAATCAATTTTAGCTCTTTCTTCCTGTTCCAATAAAACCACCACTTTTCCCTAGAAAGAGCCTAATATTAACCACCTCAGTCCCCAAGTTCAGGGAATTGGGGCGCCGACTCTTCATTAACTTCTTCAAGCTGAATATGGGCACTGAGATATTAGAAGAGGGATGAGGGGAAGGGTAAGTTGATAAGCATCTGATGTCTGTGTTAACTGCATCCAGCTGGAAGTCCAGGGCATCAGTGAACATGCAGGTGACAAGAGGATTCATTCACCAAGGCTGTGTATTCTGTAATATACAAATCTCAAAACAAATTTTAGTATCAAGATAATTATTTTGATTCTCTGGAATCTAGTCTTCTGGAGGTCTACCTCTGTCATATCTGATCCATATAATTCTGGAAGATAGAACTACTATCTTAATGACCTCATCAGAAAACTTATAGAAAAACCTTTTTCCCAAAATCAGCCTTTCCTTAAGCCAGTAACCAGAAAAACCTTTACATTGAGTTTTTATCCAGAGGAAAAATATAACTACACAACTCAGAATCACACACATTTTAAAAGTTAAATCAATTAACATTATCATTCTGCTCAGTTCTCTGTCTAGAGCAACCTTCTATTTTATCTATTTATCTGTTTGGCTCTCTTGATTCAGAGCAGCCTGTAATTTACTCCTTTTGTCTTTAAAGCCTTTTTCATCTGTTTCTACTCATTTATTTCTTGCCCCATTTTCGTTTCTATAACCTTTATTTATCTGTTTGGCTCTCTTAACTCAGAGCAGCCTGCAATTTACTCTTCGTATCTTTAAAGCCTTTTTTTCATCTATTTATCTATTTCTATTCACTTATTTCTTGCCCCATTTTCGTTACTATGACCTACTGTTCTCCTTGTAATTACCTTTATTTCACTTCTGAATTCAGCCAGCTCCGTCAGTTGACTGGTTCTCCAGCGCAGGAGCGAGGATGGCTGCTTCCAATTCCTGTGGTGTCCTTCACTGTACCCCGCTTACTTGAGCCTCACTTTGGACACCACTCTGTTGAGAACCGTGCTGCCCCACGCTTGGCACCAAACTGTTGAGGGCCGAGCTGCTTTCTGGTCAAGGGGTCAGGGTCTCGAAGAATGGAGACAAGGCAGGGGTTCTGGAGTCAAGTCTCAAGTCTCCTTTATTGTCTCTCTTCTATTGGTGCATAGTCACGCTTGTTCACTCCTCTTAACTGTATTGACTCATATACCTCTTAACTCTATTGACTGTATATATATTCTTACAAGGAAATCCTGGGTATTTATAAGCACACGCAGGAGAACACAGGTGAAAACATTTTACCACATGCACTATGCAGCTGGGGTCACTAACAGCAAAAAAAGCTATGTGGGATAAACAAGATATTTGTTAGAGTGTGCTCAGCTGTTGTGGGCTGCTGAAAAACCAAGTCTCTGTCAGGGTAAATGGTTCCAGATGGCTGCAAAGATGATAGCTGCTTTCTAGCCACTTTATGCTTAAAGTCGGCTCCCAACAGGCCTCAGCTGCTTTTCAAGGCCCCTTCAGTCCTGCAGGTTTCATGGGACCAAAGCCTTGCCAACTGGGAGACCTGTCTGCAACTGGCTGTGGCTGCTGACTGGAGATGCAATCTTGGGGCCCCCTGAATCTCAGCTATAGCGTGCTGACCAAAGACTACTTTTTCCAGAAGACTTTCCCCCCTATGGTGCAAGTTTCTTCTTAATCAGAGCTGATTTTTAGCCCCAGTTTACAAGAAATTGCTGACTCTTAATGCAAAGATATCACAGAAGGAGCCCGAGAGGGGTAATTGCTTTTCTGAATCGTCACACACCAGTCTCCTTCCTCTGTCTGTCTCTTAGCATTCCTATCTTCCAAGGTCCTCAAAAAACCCAAGGCAAAAGGTCAAAAAGTAGAAAATGGAGGAGGAAAAGTGGTTAGGTGGGTAGCAGAGGGGTTCAGAGAAACAAGGGTTTGGAGGAACAGCAAGGGAACACAATGCTGTAGGAGGGAGAGGGAATGGGAAGGGAGGACTTTCCATGTTTGTTCTAAGTGATTTCTTCTAGTCCATTTTCTAATTGGTCTGCTCTCTCTTTAGCCATGTCTAATTCACTGTTCCACAGTGTCTGCTTCATTTCCATCTTTCTCTGTCTGCTTCCTTCTTTGGCAAACCCTTCATGTCACTTTCTACAGTTTCAATTTTTCTGTTCTTTCCAACTATTATCTCTTTAAATGGGTGATTTCTCAGTATTTTCTTGACCTTTAAAAAAAATGATGGTATGGTATTTGTGTGTGTTCGTGGGAGCACATGTCTTTGTGTGTATATGTGTGCATAGGATTTGGAGGTCAGAGTGTGAGGGCAGGTCCTCAATTACACCCCACCTTGTGTAATCAGTCAGGGTCTCACACATGACACTCAGTCCTGCAGCCCCTGGAAGCCTCATGTCTACCCTCTTAAACTAGGAATATGAGTCAGTTTCCTCAAGAGCCTGACACTCATGTAGATGCTGGAATCTAACCTCTAGTTCTCACCCCTGCATGGAGAGGGAGGCACTTTACCCCTGAGTCATCTCCCTGGCTCCTTCCATGTTACTTCAGAGACTATGAGAAAACTTCCATAATGAGCACTCCTTATGTCCCGCCCCCAACCTCACTCCTAGCTGTCACTCATGGGCTCTTGATTCCTCCTGTGCCTGCTAGTCAGGGCTCAGTCTGTGGAACACAAGGTGTCCATCTCAACCACTCAGCTCTTGACTATAGCACAGGAGAGGCCAGAGACTGACTCTGAGTGACTGGCTGTGGCTGTGTGACACTATATCTCTAAGGACATCAGGTGGCAGCTGAATTGAGCCTGTGAAAAGTGGCCCCCACACAACAGCTGGAGAGCCTTGTTTTTCTCATTGCCTTTTTCTTCTCAGAGTAAGAAAAAAACTGAGGGACCCGCTGCCCCCACAGTACACCCTGGAGCTGCTCACAGTCTATGCCTGGGAATGTGGGAGTAGAGACTGTGATTTCAACACAGCCCAGGGGTTCCAAACCGTCTTGGAACTGATCACCAGGTACACGTTGCTTCAAAGCTACTGGACAGTGTATTATGACTTTTGGCACCCAGAGATCTCCAACTACCTGCATGGACAGCTCAAAAAAGCCAGGTAGTCTGTCCCCACATGGCTCTGCTCCCCATGCAGTACCAGGCTGTTCTTGTGTGAAAGGGGGAGATGGGAGCTCTATGTCTATGAAGAAACTGTCCTGCTGTCACCTCGTTGACATGAGGCCCTAGAGCTCTGGGAGGCAGGGGTGGGATCTCCTCTCTGAAGATGAGGACACCAAGGCTCTGACACTGTTCAGACCCAACAAGCAAAGGAAGGGGAGGACATGGAGTGGGAAGTGAGACCATCCAACATCCAGTAACAGTGTCATAAGTGCTGTGAGGCACCAAAGACCACTGGTGAACCAATTACCTGTAAATAATAGAGTGCTATGTCACCCTAGGGAGTGACATGCCTTGATCTTGTGTTGTGTTCAGTTTTCAAACCCCATCCTTTAAGCCTGGCTGGTCCAACTGTCCTCATTTCACAGATCAGAGAGCCCAAAGGGGCTGCCCCAGGACACACAGCTACTAAAGGGTAGAGGATTTGAACCCAGGCTTTCCAGGTCATACCCAAGGATCCCTCCAGGCTTGCTGTATGCTGTGGGGCAGGGACAAAGGAGAGACTTTAGATAGGGACACTCTGCTGGGCTCCTCCTCTGCCTCTGTGCAGTTACCTGTAGCTGTAGCAATAGCCAACTGATCAATTCTGTCCTCTGAATGTTCCTCTGCAGGCCTGTGATCCTGGACCCGGCTGACCCAACAAGAAATGTGAGCGCTAAAAACCTACTGGGCTGGTGGCCGCTGGCAAAAGAAGCTGCTAGCTGGCTGCAGTGCCCATGCTTTAGGAACTGTGATATGTCCCTTGTGGGCTCCTGGGATGTGCCAGTGAGATCCTGTCATCATCCTGTCCCCTTGCACACAGCTTTGGTCACTCCATCTCTTTGGAGAATATTCTCACTGAGTCATAGTCTTTTACTAAAGGTCTCCACAATCCCCATGGAGGCCAGCTGCTTGCCTTGTTTTACAGTCATTTTCTCACCATTCAGAGCTATCATGGGCTGGCAACATGGCTCAGAGGGTAAAGGCCCTGCCCACACTGAAGACTTGGGTTTGATCCCTAGAATCCATATGGTAGAAGGAGAAAAATAATCCTCCAAGTTGTCCTGTGGCCTTCATCTCTGTGCTGCTACACATGTGGACATGTACACATGCTCACACATGTGCATGCATGTACATGCATGCACAGTGCACAGAAACACACACACATGCACATGTACATACACATGCATACATGCACATGCACATGTGCACACACACATATACATATGCACCTACACACTGATACATACACAGAGAGCCACTGGCTCAGCAATAGTCAGCTAGTAATTGGCAGGGCTGGAATCCCATGGACTCTGAAGCCACTGTCAGTTCCATGAAGCAGCCTGTATTCAACCAATGGGACTCAGTGGGGCTGTGTCACAGCCACAGAGGCACAGAGGGACCTGCACTTGGACCTTTCCCATCCTGGGGCAGGGTCTGCTTGATGCTAGGGAGCAGATGATGTCACGTGTGACCTCAGGGTGGGGATGAACATGGCTGCAGTGATGTCAGAGAGAAACCTCAGGAGGTCAGGAAGGAAGTGAGAGGGGACCTGGAGGGAGGCAGCTGTGGGAACAGCGGCCTGTAGTGCTGTCCTGCAGCAGAGAGGTGGCAAGGCCATGTCTCCCATTTGGCAGATCTGTTAATGTGGGTCCTTCCTGTGGGGCCATAGGTACTCTCAAGGGACACTGTCACAAAGGTGTCCTGACGGCCATCTTTCCAACCTCCGTGTGTGCTGCCCCTCTTTCTGAGAGCTCCAGGTGTCCAGTCATGGTACGCCTCCTACCCACCCACCCCCTGGACTGATTTACACCACCTTCCATGTAGGAATGCAGGCTCCTGACATGACTTTGTGTTTTCCATTACAGATGAATGTCAAGCTTCCACAGGACTGTGTCCTTCTATGAGCACCAACACACATCTCCAGGATGCTTGAGAGTCAGGAGTAGGAAATCCTGCTGGCCCTTGATCCAGGGAAGGGAGGAAGCTGCCCAAGGCCCCAGTCAGGGAAGGTCCAACCTGTGATCAGACTCCAGGCTGCTGACCACTGCCTTTCCACTCCTGCATCCTGTCCCATCACAGACATCCTTCCTCACACTCTGTTTCATCTGCCTTGTCCTCAGACGGTGTTCTCTGGGAGATGAGAGATTCAGAAGGAGAGGGAGGGACTCAAGCTTGACTTCCATCTGTCCACCTGTTGGGAGGTTCTGTCCAATGTCTGATGCACAATAATAAATCACAGTAAGCCATGATGGTGTGTGTGCACTCTGAGGGATGGAGTGTACATGTGTGCGTGTGCGTGTGCGTGTGCGTGTGCGTGTGTGTGTGTGTGTGTGTGTGTGTGTGTGTGTTTCATGCTCAACTAAATACATCTATTGAATACTTGTTACAATCTCTACATGGGTTCAGTTACTGAGCAACCAGCCACAGACAGTGCAGGACCAAACTGCTACAGTGTTTGATGTCAGGTGGCTTGGGACGCTTCTAGATCTCTTAAACATGAAACTGAGACAAGAATCCTTGGCTCCTTCTGTCCATGCTCCCACGACATGATTTCAGACCTTCCCCATCCCACACAGAATCTGTTCACCAGCTGCACATGACCCTGAAGCCCTGGGAATCAGGCCAGTGTGTATCTAGGTGCACTGTATCTAGTGTATCTAGCATGCAGGCTGGGTGGGGTTCACAGCAGGGCAGGAAATCAAAACTGCATGGAATCTGTGACCAACGATGACTTTAAAACTTAGTTGTCTGTGTGAGGATGACATTTGAAGCCCTGAATTAAATCACAATGCTCTGACTCGAACTCATAACTAATTTAATCTCTCTCAGTCCCTCCTTTCCTTTCTTAATTTCTTTCTTTTCTTCCTTTTTTCTTCCTTTCAGCTGGATCTTATTATATGCCTAGCCTGGAGTTCACAGACATCTACCTGCCTCAAGTTCCCAAGTCCTGGAGTTACACACACACACACACACACACACACACACACTCACACACACACTTTCATATGGAGACCTAATGTTCTATATGTCAGGATTGTGAACCAGCAGCTTGTGAATACATACATGCAATAGCTTAAAACACAAAAGACCTACATGTGCTCTTCCATTTGGGCTGCTGCTCACTAAGAAAACAGGAAACTGCCCAAGGCCACCAGCTCACAACCCCTACTCCTGTCCCCAATGTCCACTCTCAATCTCTGTGAAAGGGGAGTGGTGGGTCTCCCCATCCTCCATTTTTTCAGTTCTCAAGCAGCCCCGAGGACCAGGAGCCTTAGTGTTCCTGACTGTGAGACGATGCATGTCCCCTGGACCACAGGACAAATCTTGCTCTGCCTTGTACTTTATCTGTCCTGTCGGTGGACCCAGGGATGCTGCCCAGTGACTCCAGTCTGTCTTTCCCCTTTTGAAACAACCCCCAGATATACAGAGGGGATTTTAATAAACAGTCCAGGAGACTCCTGCCAAGCTGTGGGCCCATCATGCCATTCCTCATCGACACCACACCAAGACTCCCTAAGAAGGTCTTCTGTCTTCTTTTGCTCACCCAGCACTAGGCACAGCTCCCGCCTGTACTGGATTCTACTCATCTCTGCCCTGTTCTCCCCTTCAGGTCTGGCATTCAGCAAAGCCTTCATGCCCCAAAGGGAGGCATAGACAGCAGACCAGACTGCAGATGATGGACAGACAGACAGATGGATACATACACACACATACACACTGACTTCCCCTCCAGGCAGTACACTGGTGGCACCTCAAGGTGTACCTCAAGTAGAGATCAGAAAACATAGCATTTGTTCCATGCCATACCGTTCCACTTCAGTCTGGCAAGTCTTGGCATTTTTGTGCCCCAATTGGAAATTCGGACTGCAGATTCCCTGTCCTGAATTTTGCCCTGCTAGTATATTGGCGTGGTTTAGCACTGCTGGTGAAGAGAGAGAACTCAGGACCCAGAAGGACCTAACTCCTACGAGTTGTCCTCTGACTTAACATGCTCGGACACATGAAATAAATGGAATAGAATATTTAAAGCATAGTTAGCCTGGCCCTCCCCAGATCTGCTCAGGACCCTCAGCTGGCCTCTTGTTGACCCATCCTGACACTTGTGGGAGGGTCACATCCCTGTTCCCTTAGGCAAGGTCAGGGTCCACTGAGGAGCCTCTGCTGCCAGCCAGGCCATAAAGACTTTCTTATCTGCTAAAGGCTGGCCTCTGACCTGAATAACAGGGTCATGGCTTCTGCTTCTCCAAAAAAAAATCCCTTAAAGCCACCAATGACTTGTGGCCACGACCATGGGCAGAGACAATTTTCTTTTTTTTTCCATTTTTTTATTGGATATTTTATTTACATTTCAGATGCCAACCCCTTTCCCCATTTCCCCTCCCTAGAAAACTCCTATCCCGTGTCCCCTTTTCCATTTTGCTTTTATACAATTTTTTTAAATGTTAATCAAGGGGTTTATAAGTATGGTAATGCTCAATCAGAAGTATAACCTAATACCCAACCTAGCTATGTAAACTATCTTTGACTGGTGGAGACATGTGAACTTCTGCCTCCATGCCTCCTCTCTCTTTCTCTCTCATTACCTAGCTTCTCATCTACTTCATCTTCTCCTCTCCTTACTCCATCTTTTCCTCTCGGTGCTCCTTCCCCCTTAGCTCCTCCTACATATTACCCTTCCTGTTAAAATAAAACTTTTCTCTCAAAATACAATTAGAGCATAATTATTCCAATTTGTACCAGTGAGGTACAAGATAGTCTTAAATACCCAGTCCATCCTTTTGTTGACTAACCAGAACCTCTGTCGTCTCTCTTGACTAAAACACTTAGTTTTGAACCTGGCTTTTTCTTGGCTTTAGAATGGATGTCAGCTGAAAACCATCCACTCAGATCTTTTCTCTCAAGGTAAATAGCCAGGATTGGCTATGAGTCTATAGGTCTTCAACCCCGTCAGAAATCCAGAATGACTGAGTTAACTGAAATTATGGGAAGCACTAAGCATAGCTTCTAAAACTTAGCCAATTTATAGAGACCACTGAATACCTGGACAGCCCCTATACTACAGAACGTTGGAGCATCAAATCTTCAGCCTTCTGGCCCAGACTCATCTGACAGACTTTAGTGCTGCAGAATTATTAAGGGCTGATTACTCTGTCTAGGCAGATATAATCAGTCGACTATTCTGCAAGTATGTCCTTTTCTGGACAGTAGTTTGTCTGTAGATGGAGAGAGGCAATTCTTGCCTAGTGGCTGTCTCACCACAACTGGAGTAACTCCAAGGATGCTCAGTTTCTTCTTAGAATCCAAGACAGGAAGCTGTCAGGAGCAGACAGGTCTCTAATCAAAATGGGCATTCATATAGAAATATTTGTGACGGCAGAGACAATTTTCAAATAATTTCCTCAGCCTTCTGTTTCTTGCTCTCTAAAGTGATTCAAACAGTGATTTAGGTGTGTGTGTGAACCTGTATATGCATATATGCACATGCTTGTGTGTCTGGTTTTGTATTTTGAGAGAGAGACAGACAGAGAGAGAGAGAGAGAGAGAGAGAGAGAGAGAGAGAGAGAGAGAGA
>JANHMN010000023.1:31293338-31307241 GCA_030674055.1 Rhabdomys pumilio | reverse complement strand
TCTCAGCTCCTCCTGCACCATGCCTGCCTGGATGCTGCCATGCTCCTGCCTTGATGATAATGGACTGAACCTGTAAGCCAGCCCTAAGTAAATGTTGTCCTTATAAGAGTTGCCTTGGTCATGGTGTCTGTTCACAACAGTAAACCCTAACTAACACACCACAAGACATAAGTGGTTTTAAGGGATTTTCTTTATGGAGAAGCAGAAGCCACAGACTTGGCATTCAGGCCAGAGGCCAGCCTTTAGCAGATAAGAAAGTCTTCATGGCCTGGCTGACAGCAGAGGCTCCTCAGTGGACCCTGACCTTGCCTGAGTGAACTGAGATGTGAAGGCCCTTCCCACAAGTGTCAGGATGGGAGTACAAGAGACCAGCTGAAGGTCTTGAATAGATCTGGGGAGGGCCAGGCTAATTATGCTTTAAATATTCTATTCCATTTATTTCATGTGTGTGAGCGTTTGACATCAGAGGACAATTTGTAGGAGTCGGCTCTCAGTCCTTCCACCACCTGGGTCCTGGGGACCATACTCAGGCCACTAGACATGGTGACAAATACCTGAGCACCCTCTGAGCTACCTCAGTGACTCTTGCTATTGTTAATGAGGCAGGACCTCTGTTATAGGGTGGCTGTCAGTCCACTTACAGCTATCCTCCTGCCTCAGCCGCTGTTGCTGGTATTATAGTGTGTCACTGTGCCCAGCTGATCTATATTGCTTCTGTGCTCTCTGTGCATCTGATCAACGGTTACTCATCCCAACAAGGCCAACATCCAAGACAAGTCTTACTGAGCCAAAGTGTCCAGGTCCAAAAATGTTAAGGCCCTGATTTGCTGCCTTGGACCCATGTCCAGCTGCTGCTGGAGACATGATATCCCCAGGAGATACCTGGGAGGAACTGACCCGGTCTGCAGAAGTGTTTGTGCCTCTTGAAAGGCAAAATATAGTGGAATTAAATATCCTCCTGGATATTTTGTAAAATATTCTTTGAAATTATCACAATATGCTTTCAATAGACCCGGATCAAATTAATCCTCTCTTTCCTCTCATGTAACACCCCACAGCCTGATTTAGTGTGACTCTGTTAATGAATAAACCACTGTATATATCAGTGCTCCTCTCACTCACACAGGTGTGAGGCCAAACCACTGGATGAAGACAACCTGCCAGCAACCACACCCTAAGGGAAACTGACTCTGTCCTTCCTGGTTCAATGCCAACTAGACTCAAGCTAGAGTCCTCTGTGAAGCAGGTACTTACACGAGGGATGCCTACATAATATCGAGTATAAAGATGTAAGGAGCAGTCTGACTTTCTGTCCACTTATCCAAATCGCTGTGGTAGGTTCATCCCCGGGGCCTGTGATCGCCCAGTGGTGGGCTCCCCACCAGATGTGCAGTACCAGCTTGGAGTGGCCTCCTGTGGAGTGGTCCTCAAATCCAGTGAGAATGTTTCCAGTCATTTCCCATAACATCTTGCCCCCAGTGTACCCATGGGCAGATCTGACCAGTCCAATCCTTCTTGGAAGGGTTCTCTGCTGGGTAAGACACAATGGTGGGCAATGAGAGCCTGTTAAAAGTGCCGAAGATAGCCCACAATAATTGATAATTCAGCTCTGGCAACATTCCAACTCTCCATCACTGAGTTCTAATTAGCTATTCAGCCTTGTAGAGTCTTTAACACCCACGTGGCTTTCCTTCTCGTTCTTCCTCCCCTTTCTCAGGAAGTTCAGTTTCTAAGACTCTATGGGAGAGGCGGCAGAGCAGCAGACTTTGCCTGGGACACTGGAAAAGGCTCCTGAGTTGCTCCATGAGGCCAGGACCACTTAGCCTAGCACAGAAGAACTCAGGGCCTCCAGCCAATTGCAGAAGTGGAACAGCATGTAAGGTGCTGGGAACAGACTCTGCATAGACAAAGAGGTGGCAACAAAATCCAGAAGTAACATAAACAAGAGAAGCAGATTGTGTGTGGGAGATAGACACGCAGTCACAGAGAAGACCAAGGACAAGCGGTGTGCTTTTGCCTGTGGCAAAGTGACAACAGGGTTTTAAGAGCTGAGAGGCTCTGGGTGAGAAACCCCAAGAAACCTGAGACATCAGCAGGTGGGTCCTTTCCAGTGTCACAATCAAGACTCTGCCTCTACCTGTGCCTTCTGCTGGTTGGAGCTGTCCAGCTTTGGTCTCTACCCTCCCATCACACTCTGTGCGTTGAGCCCATCATGAGAGGATGCCAAATGCCTCAGGACTGACTATCCTTCTGACTAATGTGGAGCCCAGGTGTGTTGAATGTCCCAGGTTCTGTCTCTCTTTGCCAGTTGTGTCCTGATGTCATCAATACACAAGAAGGGTTATGCTAGGCACAGGGACAGTCAGTGTTACCCTTTGGGGCTTGAGATTGCAGGTACAAGCCAGACCTGAAGGGGAGGGCAGGGTCTGGGACAAATGATGTGGTTCCAGGGCTCCTCTGGAGGTTCCCGGGTGTCATCTTTTTCCTTTTGGGGAGGATGTCAGGAATGGGAGGAGGGGAACTGTGGTCTGTGCCTTTCTCCTTGGCATGAGGAAGCCACTACATGGCATACCTGAAGGAAAGAACCAGGCCCAAGATGAGCAGGGATTGGTCCAATTGGAAGCTAGTGTCCAGTGTTGAGTACCAAAGGGGCGGGAGAAGAGAAAAGGACTTACATGGGAGTCTTAGTGAGGACATGATTGGTCCCCAGCTTGGCAGGAGACCCATGGCCATGGTTTATTAAAACCTCTATGGATCTGCAGTGTTTCAGTACAAGACTGGAATCATAGACCAGCACTACCATGTCCACTGAAAGCTCAGATAGAGCACCAGGCAGAGTGGGAACGGTTCTGTGGTCCAGGGGATCTGCATCCTCTAACACTCGTGGGCATTTGGAGTCCTGGACTTCAGGGCTGATAGAGGGAGAGAACTGAAGGCCTGGGGTTTCAAAGACCCCCCCACATAGATTGAGAGTGGACACTGGGTCAGGAGTAGGGTGTGGGTGTAAAGGACCACTCTGGCCCACGTTTGGAACCCAAACTGTAGTGGCCCACTCTGTTCCACAAGTCAGGGTCTAGCAAAAGAGAGAGTGGGGGAAGAAGGGGGAGAGACACGAAGAATAGAGACAAGCCAGAGGATCTGTGGTAAAGTCTTCTTTACTGTCTCCACCATACACATACCACTACGCCTACTTGTAGCCCGCAGATCCCGATCCGGCATTACAAGATGGCACTGGTTTCCTGCTGCACCACTTGCAAACAAGTCTACTGCGCATGCGCCAGCAGATTCTGGTGCGAAACCCCTCCCGAGTGGATATATGCAAATGAGGTATTGGTGTCTTAGCCAATCCCTGCACGGCAACCCCTCCCTGGGCGGGGACTATGCAAATAGGTCTATGCTAATTAGGTCCGGTCAGAACGACCAATCAGAGAGGCTATGCAAATGAGGCCATGGGGCGACCAATCAGAGAGGACATGCAAATTAGGTCTGACAGGGTGACCAATCTGGCGACCACGCCCCTCTGCCCTCTATGTAAGCAGCACTCTCTGGCTCTCTGGGTCCCGGCTTCACGATGTGGTGCTCCTGCAATAAAGCGTGTTGAGAAGATCCCTGTCGTCGTGTCCTTCTTCCCGGTCGAGCGAGCATAGATCGTTGCATCTTTCTTCCTGGTTGAGCAGATGCAGGATCTTCCTTCCTGGTCGAGTGAACGCAGATCATCGCGACAAGTGGTGCCAAAACCCGGGAACCAAGTGTGAGAGATTCGTGGGATTAGAACTCTTCATGTCAGGAGCGGCAGTACCGATAAATCTCTCCTGTCTAGCAGGTAATGCTAACATACGGACTAGATCCGTGGGTGGTGGTAATTATTCTTGTTTTTGCCTTCGCTTTTGGGATCCCTTGCTGTTTTTTTTTACGGTGCCATAAACCTGGCAACGAGTGCATCTGTTGGGATATAGAGTCCTCAACAGACTTCTCGTAAGTAAGAAAGCAGCATGGGGAACTCTTCTTCTACATTATTTTTAAAGGCAATACAAGAATTATTAGCTCAGAAGAATTTGAAAGTCCCTGAGAAAGTTCTCAAGGGTTTCCTACAAGAGGTAGATGTCGCTGCTCCATGGTTCATGCCTACGGGGTCGCTGACTATCGCCTCTTGGGAAAAGCTTGGTAGAGACCTGGATCACAGAGCAGGGGAAATGTCCCTTAAAGCGGGCACTAGACCTCTCTGGCGAATGATCTGCGCATGTCTAGAAGACAAGCGATGCAGGGAAGGTATAAAGGCAGGGCAAAAGGTTCTCTCTGAGCTACAAGAAAGCATGTCGGAAGAAGACAGGAAGCCACCAGAAAAAGAAAAAAGAAAAGTACAGAAAGGGAGAGATCAAGAGAAGGCAGGTAAAAGCCAGAAAGAAAAATCTGCAGATAAAGTAACAGAAAAAGAAGTAACAGGAAAAAAGGATAAGAGGGGGAACTCAGTAGATAAACTGTACCCTTCTTTCAAGGAACTAGCTATTTTTGACCCAGAGTCGGAGCTAGATAAGTATGATTTAGAAGAAGGAGCAGCCATATATGAGCAAGACAGATATGGCCTCAATGAAGGAAAGGTCCTTAGGGATCCAAGCAGTAAAAACAAAGGATCTGGGGTGCCGAGCGCGCCACCTTATCCTAATTTTGCAGAACCGAGGCTGATAGGGCATAGCTCATTTTGCCCACAGACTTGGAGGGAGGCAACCTCTGCCTTCCCAGTATTTGAACATCAGCATAACCAAAGGTACCATGAGCCTCTAAATTTTAAGCATGTGAAGGCATTAGCGGAGTCAGTACAGGCATATAGTGTCAACGCCTCCTTCACTCAGGCACAAGTAGAAAGACTTGCTGCACAGGCCATGACCCCTACGGATTGGCTTGGCACTGTAAAGGCATGCCTCACTATGGGACAATATCTAGAGTGGAAATCTTTATATTCAGACCTCGCCCAGAGTCAGGCTAGAACCAACGCAGCCAATCAACAACCAGCTTGGAATTATGACATGCTTATGGGTCAAAGTCAATGGATTGTCAATCAGATAGCATACCCCTTAGAAGTTTATGCCCAAATTAACAACATGGCAGTTAAGGCTTAAAAGTCTTTGCCTAATAAGGGAGAAGTCTCAGGTAATTTAACAAAAATTATTCAGGGTACTATGGAGCCTTTTTCAGACTTTGTGGCTCGTATGATAGAAGCAGCAGGTAGAATCTTTGGTGACCCTGACACGGCTATGCCGCTGATCGAACAATTGATAGTTGAGCAGTGCACAAAGGAATGTAGATCAGCGATTACTCCTTGGAAGGGGAAAGGCCTACAGGCCTGGATGAAAGCATGCAGAGAGTTAGGAGGGCCTCTTACCAATGCTGGACTGGCTGCTGCTGTGCTTCAAGTCACTAAGAGAAACGACAAACAAGGGGCGTGTTTCAGGTGTGGGAAGACAGGGCATTTTAAGAACCAGTGTCCTGGTAACAAAATAGGAAGCTCAGGGAGAACTAGCCCAGGGCTATGTCCCAGGTGTAAAAAGGGCAATCATTGGGCAAGTGAGTGCAGGTCAGTGAAGGATATTAATGGCCAGCCATTGCCCTTTAATACTACAGGCACACGGCCAAAAAACGGGCAGAGGGGCCCTCGCTCCCAGGGCCCGCAAATGTATGGGGCATTACAGGCATCAGAAGTCTCCTTGTGCCCGAAACAGGCCAACGGAGAGCCACTGTGGACTCCGCAGGCTTGGACCTCTGTTCCACCACTAGAATAGTTCTGACACCCCAAATGGGAGTCCAGCCCATACCATCAGATTTGTCTGGTCCTTTACCAAAAGATACAGTTGGACTCCTTCTGGGGAGGTCTTCCTCCACCTCAAGGGATTGCAGGTGGTGCCAGGAGTCATAGATGCAGACCACACAGGAACAGTGCAAATCCTATGCTCCTCCCCTCGAGGGATTACATCTATCTCACCTGGAGACAAAATTGCTCAATTACTAGTGCTTCCCAGCCTCCATAGACAGTTTCCTGTACCAGATAAAGTTAGGGGAGAGAGAGGCCTCGGATCTACAGGATCCCGATTTGCCTATCTCTCCATGGATCTGGACCATCGGCCTATGCTTACTCTCCAGGTTGAGGGACATGACTTCATTGGTCTCTTGGATACTGGAGCTGACCGCAGTATCATTTATAACTCGATTGGCCAGAGAAATGGCTGACTCAAGCCTCTTCTCAAAGCCTCTGAGGCTTGGGGTATGAGGCAGCTCCTTTAATTAGTGTACGAGAACTCACCTGGAGAGATAAGGAAGGAAGAAAGGGCAAGTTCACCCCCTATGTAGTCAGTTTGCCAGTGTCATTGTGGGGCAGGGATATCCTATCAAAATTGGAGCTTAAGTTAACAAATGATTATTCCCAACAGTCACAACACATTATAAAGAAAATGGGTTATGTTTTTGGGAAAGGCCTTGGAAAAAATCTTCAGGACTTGCCTGAACCCATAGAACTACAGCCAAAATTTGACAGGTCTGGACTGTGTTTTTCTTAGGGGCCGTTGAGGCAGGCATACCCATAACGTGGAAAACGGAGGATCTGGTATGGGTTTCTCAATGGCCTCTTTCCTCCGAAAAATTAGCCATGGCCAAGACATTAATACAAGAACAATTGACCGCTGGACATCTTGAGGAATTACAGTCCCCATGGAACACACCTATTTTTGTCATAAAGAAAAAATCAGGAAAATGGAGACTATTACACGATCTCCGTGTTATAAATAATCAGATGCAACTCATGGGAGCTATTCAACGAGGGCTTCCACTACTTACAGCACTGCCTGCCAATTGGCCTATGATAATAATTGATATAAAGGATTGTTTCTTTTCCATCCTGTTAGTGGCCACTGATCATGAGCGATTTGCTTTTACTGTTCCATCTATAAATAATGAAGGGCCTGATTCCCGATACCAGTGGAAGGTACTTCCACAAGGCATGGCCAACAGTCCCATCATGTGTCAACTCTATGTTGGTCGTGCCTTAATTCCTATTCGACAAAAGTTTCCAAAAATTAAGATTTATCATTATATAGATGATGTCCTGATTACTGCTCACAATCAGGAAGTATTAAAAAAGGCCTATGAATTATTAAAGGAATGCCTAAAAGAATATAAATTGGAAATAGCATCCGATAAGGTTCAATTGGGTAGTGTGGGTCAGTTTTGGGAAGTATCATCTTTCCACATTCGATCTCACCTCAAAAGGTAGAAATTAGGAAGGATCATCTATGCACATTAAATGATTTCCAAAAATTATTAGGTGATATCAATTGGATTAGACCATTTTTGAAATTGACTAATGAAGACCTTAAACCTCTTTTTTCCATTTTGGAAGGTGATCCTCACATAGCCTCTAGTAGAGCCTTAACTTCGGAAGGTAGGGTGGCCTTGAGCAAGGTAGAAAGAGCTATAGAAAATGCACAGCTGGTCCGTCTCAAAGAAGGAGCTCCAATTTGGCTGTGTATTCTGTGCACTAGCAGACAGCCAACAGGGGTCTTGTGGCAGGATGGACCTCTGCTGTGGATTCATCCTCATTCCTCTCCCAATAAGACACTAGAATATTGTCCCAGTGCTGTCGCTACTCTAGCCAGTCAAGGCATAAAAATATGCCTAGCCCATTTTGGTGTTTCTCCTTCTAAGGTGATTACACCTTATACACCTTTTCAAATACAAACTTTATGTGCCCTTTTGGATGATTGGGCTGTCTTAAGATGCAGCTATATGGGAGAATTTGATAATCATCTTCCCAAAGACCCCATTTTGCAGTTTGTTTCAGAGCATCCCGTGATTTTCCCGAAAATCACAGCCACAGAGCCGCTGCCTAGTGCAGTGGATATCTATACTGATGGTTCCAAAACAGGTGTAGGCAGTTATGTGGCAGGTACAAGCCCGCCAGTAATACAACAATTTTTGCCAAATACGCCTCAAATTGTAGGGTGCCAGATTGTTCTGGAAGTTTTTACTGCATTCAGTGAATCCTTTAATTTGATATCGGATTCACGGTATGTAGTTAATGCGGTAAAGGCCCTGGGATACACAGGTGCTATTAAATCTTCCAGTCCAGTGACTGGTATTTTAAAACAGAAAATTTGGCAAAGAAAGAACAAATTTTACATTCAACACATTAGAGCTCATTCCTTGCTACCAGGTCCTATGGTGCAGCGCAATGCACAAGCAGACACTGCAACTCGCACGGAATTCATTTTCTTAAATGATGCCATGAGTCAGGATCAACAATTTCATCAGTTGTATCATGTGGCTGCTGATACCTTGAGACAAAAGTTCCATCTGTCACGTGCAGCAGCTAGGGATATTGTTATTGTCAGAATTGTGTCCCATTTCAACATTGCCCTCTTATAGGCATTAACCCCGGAGGGCTGAAGCCTTTACAACTTTGGCAGATGGATGTTACTCATGTGCCCTCGTTTGGCACTCTAAAATATGTCCATGTTTCCGTGGATACTTGTTCAGGCATCATCTATGCCACACCTTTGACAGGTGAAAAAACAAAACAGGTTATTGCGCATTGCCTCAGTGCTTGGGCGGCCTGGGGGAAACCTGCCATTATTAAAACAGATAATGGGCCCGCCTATACATCCAAATCCTTTCAATCGTTCTGTGCACACATGGATGTTGCTCATATTACGGGCATAACTTATAATCCACAAGGACAGGGTATCGTTGAACGTGCTAATCGCACATTGAAAGAATATCTCACAAAACAAAAGGGGAAATAGCCTTAGGCTACACTCCCAAAGATCAACTATCCCTAGTCCTTTTTACCTTAAATTTTTAAAATTTGGATTGCTCGGGGCATTCTGCCGCCGATCGTCACACACAAATTCCTACCCTAAATAATGACACTGTAAAGTGGAAAGACGTGTTAACAAACATATGGCATGGCCCGGATCCAGTCATATCTAGATCCAGGGGAGCTTTTTGTGTTTTTCCACAGGACAAAGATGAACCTGTCTGGGTGCCAGAGCAACTCACCAGGAAGATACGGCTGAAGGAAGATGGCTGTCTACCACCTGATGATGATCCTGAGCTTAAGAACACTTCTTTTTCAGATTGCACAGCTGAATGGAACCTGACTTGATCCTGTGTCCTTGGGGGATTTGACCTCTTGGCTTTCAAATTTGTTTTCCTATTTTAAGGAATGGGTGGGAGTTTTTCTTTTTGGTGCTGTGCTAATTTTTGGCTGTGCACTTTGCCTCTGGCTATTGTGTAAACTAAAGCCCTCTCAAGCCTGACAACAAGCTGTGGTCTATCAGACACTAGCGGCCATAGAAGATGGTGCATCTCCTAGTAATTGGTTGGCTTCCCCGAAGGAGCTATGAAACGTGAGCACATTCCTAAGGTCATTCTAGCCTCTCCAGCTTGTTCAATTGAGAACTGGCATAGACTCCACCAAGCCTTTGCTCTCTGGGCGTCCCTGGGTAGAGTGTATACGTGTGGTATACAGGGGATGTTCCGCAAGGATAGATTCCTCGAAGGTATGTCTAGTTGCATGGAGATTAAGTTGCCAAACCCTCCCCCTGACAAAAGGCCCTGGGATGGGTAGATTAAAGTACACTCATGGAACCAATGACCAGGGTGGAAATTCTTTACAATATACCACCATCTTGCACAAGGGACTAGACCTCTACCTTCCTCTATAAGGGGGACACTACCATTGAGTGTGTGGCACAATTTGGAGCATTGCTGACCACATTGGACATCTGCTGATCCGGCTACAGCCTTTAAGGAATTGTTTGTTGCTCATTAAATAAAACAAAAAAGGGGGAGATGTAGCCCGCCAATCCTGATCCGGCATTACAAGATGGCACTGGTTTCCTGCTGCACCACTTGCAAACAAGTCTACTGCGCATGCGTTAGCAGATTCTGGTGTGAAACCCCTCCCGAGTGGGTACATGAAAATGAGGTATTGGTGTCTTAGCCAATCCCTGCACGGCTACCCCTCCCTGGGCAGGGACTATGCAAATAGGTCTATGCTAATTAGGTCCGGGTAGAACGACCAATCAGAGGGGGTATGCAAATAAGGTCGTGGGGCGACCAACCAGAGAGGACATGCAAATTACGTCCCACAGGGCGACCAATCAGGGAAAGCCACGCCCCCTTTCCCCTCTATATAAGCAGCACTCTCTGGCTGCTCTGGGTCCCAGCTTCACGATGGGGTGCTCCTACAATAAAGCTTGTTGAGACGACCCTGGTCAATGCGTCCTTCTTCCCGGTCGAGCGAGTGTAGATCGTCGCATCTTTCTTCCTGGTCGAGCAGACGCAGGATCTTCCTTCCTGGTCGAGTGAACACAGATCATTGCGCGTCTTCCTGGTCGAGCGGTCGCGACACCTACTACTACTACACCACCTACAAGGAAATCCTGGGTATTTATAAGCACAAGCAGGGGAAAACAGGTGAAGACATTTTACCCCGTGCACTATGCAGCTGGTGTCACTAAACAGCAAAACAAGCTATGTGGGATAAACAAGATATTTGTCAGAGTGTGTTCAGCTGTTGTAGGCTGCTGAAAAACAAGTCTCTCATCAGGGTATATGGCTCCAGATAGCTGCAAAGTTGATAGGTGCTTTGTAGCCACTTTCTGCTTAAAGTTGGCTCCCAACATGTGGGGACAGGAGCAGGGCTTGGAAGCTGGTGACCTTCAGCAGTTTCCTGCCTTCTCAGTGAGCATCAGCCTAAGCGGACAGAGCACATGTGGGTCTTTTGTGGTTAATGTAGCTATGTATTCACAAGATGCTGGGCTAGCACACTGACCTATAGAACCATAAGGTCTGTGTGAATTGTGGTGACTGTGTGTGTATGCGTGTGTGTGTGTGTGTGTGTGTGTGTGTGTGCAATACCAAAAGTGGGGACCCTGAGATACTTAGAGTTCTGTTAATTCCAGGCTAGACATATAATAAGATCTTGTTAATAGGAAGAAAAAATAGAATGAAATATTGAACGAAGGAAATTAAGGAAGGAAGAAGAGACAATAAATTAGTTTTGAGTTTGAGTTGGTGTATTGTGATTAAACTCAGTGGTCCAAATCTCATCCTCACAGAGACAACTAAGTTTTAAAGTCATCGTTGGTCACAGATTGCACGCAATTTTATTTTTCTGTACTGCTGTGGACCTCAGTGTCTCCGGTGCTCTTAGTGCAGAGTCTCCAGTCCCACAGTTTTTTATTTTTCTATGGAAAAAATTCCTCACCCTCTTATGAAGCTTTATCTATATATTTACAGAAGCACATATGAAATAAACCTATAATCTTGCTGAATGACGACAGTTTAGCATAGCCCTGTTTGTGTCAGCTGCCTGAGCCCTCGTGGTGACATTTTGTACTTAGGTATAGGTTAACACACATTGCACAAGACATTATTGTTGTGTGTAATTTTAAAAATCCCAAGCTGGGCCGGCTAGCTGCTGGGATCAGTAGCTGCTCATTTCTCCTTGCCTGATACAGAACATGGCTGTCTGGCCCTGGTTCCCAAGACTGACTTTCTTAGCTCTTCAAACAGGTCCTTCCAGAGAAAGCCTGGAGGTATTGCTCCAGCTCCACAGGCTATCTACCCCGGTGGCTGGTCTGCAGAACTCCAGAGAGTACTCTGTGGTTTTTCCCCCTTTCCTGCCCACCTAAATCACCATAAATGGGAAACACCAGACAGCCTTCATATTTAATACCATCAATATTTGTATCAGTAAATCTCCAGCCCCAATATGCCCGTGCAAAGAACACACAACTCAGTTGTAATATTTATAAGAAGCACACCCAAGATTGGGCAGATATACCATTACACTACTCTACTCCCCAGCTATAAGATACCTTGCTACTTGTGGCTTCTCCAGGTCACATGGTTGTGCTCCATCTTTTGCCTCCTCTTCCTCCATCTTCTCTTCTCTCCATCCACCTGGCTCATCTTCCCCTCCTCCTTCCTCTATCTCTCTCTTCTGTAAAACGTGTAGCCTTTTTTATTCTGACCAGTTAAAGTGGGGAGGATGTTCACATGGAATCACCTGAGTATGTGTGCTTCTCCTCATCTGGAACAGGATAGCATCAGAATACAAACAGCACCAAGGCAATCCACTGTACAGCTAAGCACAGTGGCCATCCTGTAACACCAGCACTGAGGGGACGAACCTGGAGGAATCATGAGTTCAAGTCCAGCCTTGGCCTCAAAGTAAGACCACAACAACCATGATGGGAAAAAACTCTAAACGAGAGATAAGGATACAGAGGCAGGGGGTTAGAGGGCCTCAAACTGTTTTGATGCGGCCTAGGGTGGTGGCCCTATGAGTGTTCATCAGAGACCTGCCCCACCCAAAGACTGGGTGTCAACCTTGCTGTGGCCCTGACAGACAGCTCACTGTAATGTCCAATGCTGACCTGTCCTGTCCCCAGCTCGGTGGTACAGCCCTTACTTTTTCTTCACCCTTGAGAATGCCCCAGGTTAGCCCTCACCTTCACCCTGGCCCTCAG
Source organism: Rhabdomys pumilio (assembly GCA_030674055.1). Lineage (NCBI taxonomy): Eukaryota > Metazoa > Chordata > Mammalia > Rodentia > Muridae > Rhabdomys > Rhabdomys pumilio. The sequence continues at coordinate 31,294,714 of JANHMN010000023.1, read as the reverse complement.
CACCACAGGGGAAAATGTAGGACCAGAGTAGGAGAGGGGGCTTCTGGGAAGGCTGAGCTTTCTGTCAGAATTTTCTGTAATCCTAGAACTGCAAGTCCAGAGGTAAAGGAAAAGCAAAACCTGTTAAAGGGCGGTTTTTAGAAAGAAAAATACATGCAGTTCTGCCTAAAAGGTTTACAGGAACTGGAAGCCGACCTCAGGAGTCACCAGCCACCTTCTGCAGTTTCCTGACTTGGTTTCCCCTCTTCTCCTAAGTGTACAGATTGCTCCTAAAACATGCTGTGTAACAGCTTTTTCTAGAAGAAATCCTGAGAAAACCAGACCAGTTTCCTTATGCATTCTTCCCAGGGTCCAAAGGAAGCTCTGGCTTGGAGGGACCTGGTCAGAAGCTCTCAAGTCATTGGCTGCCCGGACCGGGCTGATTTGCATAGCCACACCCTTTCTGGGAAATGGAAACTGAAAATCTTGTTCCTAGTAAAGTCAGGCTGAAAACTCCAGGACTTGCAGGTTGCAAAGGTAAAAGCTCAGTACCTGGACCTATCATGGAAAAAGAACTCAAGAGCATCCCAGCCTGGAAGCTGGACAAGTTCATAGAGGATCACCTCCTTCCAGACCCCACCTTTGGTTCTGATGTCAAATCAGCCATCAATATCGTGTGTGATTTCCTGAAGGAAAGATGCTTCCGAGGTGCTGCCCACCCAGTGAGGGTCTCCAAGGTGGTGAAGGTGAGTCTTCCTCAGCCTGAGCTGACTGAGATGGGGTGGGAGGGGACTCTCCAAAGCCAGCCTGCCGCCCTGATCCCTCCTCCTCAACTCGGATCACACCTGGGTGGTGGGTTCTTTCCCCTGGGTCCCACATCTGTATTGGAGAAGGAGCCTCAGCTACAGTTTGTGTTCCCCACTCCCAGGCCTAGTCCATTTCAGAGTCAGGGAAACTGAGTCCCAAATCGGCAAAGCATTGCTGGAGAGTGGCAAGTCAGAGGATCAAACCGTTGCAGCTCTGTATGACATTGGGGAACTGAACTACCTTCTCCATGCTCAGTGTTCTCAGTCCACAAGCCGGGATGGCAAGGACAGATGGACTAAGTCAAATGTGTCACAGAGGACAGAACAGGACCCTCCTGCTGCGTGACTGGATTGATGGACCCTCTCTGGGCTCAGTTCTAGGTCTATCAAGTCGAATTTCATGATGATGGTACCTAACTCTCAGGCTCTGTGAAGGCTGCAGAAATCAAGTTTTTTCTTGCTTGTATTTTTATATGTTTAGTTGTGAGAGGGGGCGCTGTATGCATTACTGCAGGTTCTATTAAGATCGAAGAGTGGGTGTCCAATCCCTTAGAGCTGAGGTTACATAGGTGGCTGTGAGCTGGCCTACTT
>JANHMN010000023.1:31245734-31293238 GCA_030674055.1 Rhabdomys pumilio | reverse complement strand
GTCTGCCTCACATCCCTGCATCCCACTCCATCACTGAGGGAAGCAGAGGCCATGGAGGAACTGTCTGCTGGCTGCCTGATACCCTTGGGTGATCAGTCTGATTTTTAAAATCAACTCAGGACCACCTGCCCAGGACAGGGAATGCCCACAATGGGCCAGGTTCTCCCACACCGATCAAGAAAATGCCCCACAAACCTGACTCCAGGCCAGGCTGATGGAAGCATTTCCTCATTTGTAGGCCCATCTTCTCCTTCCCCAGGTTGTACTCCCCATGTCAGATTGACAAAGAGAAATAAAAAATGACATTAGATGAGAAAGTAGAAAATGGAGGGGGAAGTAGTTAGAAGGGGAGCAGAGCAGAGGGGTTCAGAGAAACAAGGGTCTGGGGGATCAACAAGGGAACTTGATGCTGTAGGAGGGAGAGGGAATGGGGAGGGAGGGAGGACTTTCCGTGCTTGTTCTAAGTAATTTCCTCTCGTCTACTTTCTAGTCGGTTAACTCTCTTTTTAGCCGTGTCTAATTCACTATTCCACGGTGGCTGCTTCATTTCTGTTTCTGCCTGTCTGCTTCCTTCTTCGGCAAACTCTTCATGCCATTTTCTGTGCTTTCTACTTTATTGTCATTTCAAGCCATTACCTTTTTAAATGGGTGATTTCTCAGTGTTTTTCTGGAACTTTTAAATATGTGTGTGATGTTTGTATATACCTGTTTGTGGGAGCACATATCTTTGTGTGTGCTTGTGTGTGCACAAGGATGTGGAGGTCAGAGCCTGAGGGCAGGTCCTCAGTCACACCCCACCTTGTGTAATCAGTCAGGATCTCACACATGACACTCAGTGTGCTGGGTCAGCAGTTCTGCACAGTCCTGCAGCCCCTGGAAGCCCCATGTCTATCCTCTTAAACTAGGAATAGGAGTCAGCTTCTCAAGAATCTGACACTCATGTAGATGCTGGGGTCTGACCTCTAGTTCTCACCCCTGCATGGAGAGGGAGGCACTTCACCCCTGAGCCATCTCTCTGGCCCCTTCCATGTTACTTCAGAGACCATAGTGATCACTTCTTATGTCCCACCCTCACTCCTAGCTGTCACTCGGGGTATCTTGATTCTTCCTGTGCCTGCTAGTGAAAGCTGTCTTTGTGGAGGACACAGGGTCAGTCTCAACCAGTCATCTCTTGACTATAGCACAAGAGGAGCCTAAGACTGAATCTAAGTGACTGGGTGTGGCTGTGTGGCAATAAACCTGCAAGGACATCACCTTGAGGCAGCTGAATTGAGCCTGAGAGCAGTGGCCCACACACAACAACTGAGAGCCCCGTTTTTCTCATTGCCTTTCTCTTCTCAGTGTAAGAAGAAGCTGGGGAAGCCGCTGCCCCCAGTGTACGCACTGGAGCTGCTCACAATCTATGCCTGGGAACACAGGGTCAAAGACAGCTATAGAATACATACAGCCCAGTGCTTCCGAAGTGTCTTAGACCTGATCACTGACTATTTGAATCTTCTAGTCTACTGGAGATGGTGTTGTGAATTTAAACATGAGATCTCTGACTACCTGAACACACAGCTCCTAAAAGACAGGTAGCTTGTCCCCGTGTGGCTCTGCTCGCTGTGGGTGTCAGGCTGAAGTCCTGTGAGAAGTGGGAGGTGGGAGCTTGGTGTCAATGCAGCATCTCCTGCACTGGGCACTGTCACCTGACTGACATGAGGCCCTAAAGTCCTGGGAGCTGGGGCTGGGGAGAGAGGGTGGTTATCTCGTCTGTGATGAGGACACCAAGGCTCTGACACTGTCCAGACCCAGGCAGCAAAGGAAGGGGAGGACATGGAGTGGGAACTGAGATTATCCAACAGTAACAGCATCATAAGGCTGTGAGGCACCAAAGACCAGTGGTGGACCAGTTGCCTGTAACTAATAGAGTAGTGTGTCACCCTAGGGAGTGACATGTCCTGGTCCTGTGTTTGTTCAGTTTTCCCATAAGACTGTCTGGTCCACCTCTCCCCAGCTCACAGATCAGAGAGCCTGAGGGACCTGCCCCAGGACACACAGCTACTAAAGGGTAGAGGATTCGAACCCAGGCCTTCCAGGTCATACCCAAGGATCCCTCCAGTCCTGCTGTATGCTGTGGGGCAGGGACAAAGGACAAACTTTGGATAGGGATGCTTTGCTGGGCTCCTTCTTTTTCTTGTGAAGTGATACCTGAGTCACTGGCAAGCTGCTCAATTCCCTCTCTGAATGTTGCTCTGCAGGCCTGTGATCCTGGACCCGGCTGACCCAACAAGGAACGTGGCTGGTTCAGACAAACAGGCCTGGCACCTACTGGCAAATGAGGCTGTGATCTGGACACAGCTGACTTTCTTTGTGAACCCTGATATATCCCTTTGGAGAGGCTGAGATGCACCGGTGAGATCCTGCCATCATCCTGTCCTTTTGCACACAGCTTCGGTCACGCCATCTACTTGGATAATATTCTTACTGACACATGGTCTGTTTCTTAAGTTCTCCGCATTCCTGTGGAGTGCTACTGCTTACCTTCTTTTACAGCCATTTGAGTGTCATTCAGAGATATTATGGGCTGGCAAGATGGCTCATTGTGTAAGCATACAGCCAGCACTGAAGACCTGGGTTTGATCCTTAGAATCCATATGGTACCAGGAAAAAAATACATACCCAGCCAAGTTGTCCTGCGACCTTCATCTCTGTGCTGTTACACACATGGACATGCACACACATACACAGGTGCTCCCAGAAAAACAGATGCATAGATTCTGAGAGCTGAATCCACTGGCTCAGGGACACTCCACAATGAAGTGTCAGGGCCGTGGAGGAGTCTGAAGTCACTGTCAGGTGCATGAAATAGCCTGTCTTTCCTGTTTCATTGTCATGTGACCAATGGGACTCAGTGGGGCTGTGTCACAGGTACAGAGGCACAGAGGGACCTGCACTTGGACCTGTCCCCTCCTGGGGCAGGGTCTGCCTGATGCTAGGAAAGTGATGATGTCACATGTGACCTCAGGGTGGGGGTGAACATGGCTGCAGGGATGTGGGAGAAAAACCTCAAGAGGTCAGGAAGGAAGTGAGAGGGAACCTGGAGGGAGGTAGCTGTGGGAACAGTGGCCTGTAGGGCTGTCCTCCAGCTGAGAGGTGGTGAGGCCATGTCTCCCATTTGGCAGATCTGTTAATGTAGGTCCTTTCTTTGGGGCCATAACGTACCCTCAAGGGCATAGTCACAAAGGTGTCCTGATGGCCATCTTTCCAACCTCTATGTGTGCTGCCCCTCTTTCTGAGAGCTCCATGTTTATAGTTATGGTACCAACCATCAGGGCTGGTTTACATCCCCCTCCTGGAAGCAATGCAGGCTCCATGACTGTATGTTTTTCATTGCAGGCAGAGAATCAAAAATGTGTCATCTTGTGAACACTCAGCAGTTGGTCAGGAGGCTTCGGAGTCAGGGACATGTGCTGCTCTGCTACAAGACCTTGACCTAGAGGACAGGATGCTGACCTAGGCTCCAGTGAGGGCATCCAATCTGAGACCTGACTCCAGGCTTCTGATCCCTGCCTGCCCATGGACAGCATCCTCACAGACTGCGTCATCTGCCTTATTCTTCAGCAGTGCTCTCTGGGAGTCAGACTCTGAAGGAAAGAGCAGTCAAGCTTGAGGTCCATCTGTCCAGCTGTTGGGAAGCTCCATTCGACAGTGTCTGATCAGCAATAATAAACGACAGTAAGCTATGAGGATGTATGCACTCTCAGGGATGGGGCCTTAGAATTGTGTGTGTGTGTCTGTCTGTCTGTCTCTCTCTGTGTGTGTGTGTGTGTGTGTGTTTCATGTTCAACTAGATACATTTATTGAGTACTTGTTACAATCTCTACATGGGTTCTGTTACTGGGCAACCAGCCACAGACAGTGCAGGAACAAACTGCTACAGTGTTTGATGGGAAGCTTCTAGATCTCTTATACATGAAACTGAGACAAGAATCCTTGGCTCCTTCTGTCCATGCTCCCATGACATGATTCTAGACCTTCCTCATCCCACACAGAATCTGTTCATGACCCTGGAGCCCTGGGAATCGGGCCAATGTGTATCTAGGTGCACTGTTTCTGCAGCATGCAGGCTGGGTGGGGTTCACAGCAGGGCAGGGAATCAAAATTGCATGGAATCTGTGACCAACGATGACTTTAAAACTTAGTTGTCTGTGTGAGGATGAGATTTGAAGCCCTGAATTAAATCACAATGCTCTGACTCGAACTAAAATGAATTAATTCATTCTCCCTCCTTTCCCTTTGTTCTTTCTAGCTTGCTTCCTTCCTTCCTTCCTTTTATTTTTTTTTTGTTGTTGTTCCCTCCTTCCAAATGGTTCTCATATGTCCCACCCTAATCTGGAATTCACAGAACTCCACCTGCTTCATGCTCCCAAATTCTGTACACACACACACACACACACACACACACACACACACACACACACCACCCTTCATGCAGAGACTTAATGGTTCCATAGTTCAGTAAACCAGCTGTTTGTAAGTACATAAACACACAAATTCATTAACCACAAAAAAAAAAAAAAAAAAAAAAACATTTGTCCCCTCTGCACTTGGGCACCTGCTCACTAGGAATGCAGGGAATTGGTGAGAGCCACCAGCTCCCAGACCCGGCTCCTGTCCCCAAATCCTACTCTTGTCCCCAATGTCCACTCTCAATCTTTGTAAAGGGGGAGGGGTGGGTTTCCCTGGCCCCCATTCCTTCAGTTATCACTCTAGCAGCCCTGAGGACCAAGAGCCACAGTGTCCCCCCCACCCCGTGTGTGAGAGGATGTGTGTCCCCTGGACCATAGGACAAATCACACTCTGCCTTGAACTTTATCTGAGCTCCGGGGGGACCCACTGATGCTGGTCTATGATTCCAGTCTTGCCCTCCTGAAACACCCCAGATCCACAGGGTTTTAATAAACAATGTCCCGTGGTCCCCTGACAAGCTGTGGACCCACCTCGTCTTCCCTCATCTACCCCAAACTAATGTAATTCCATGCGTGATCTGTAATGGCTGCACCACAATTCTCCATGGAGGAAATGGAAAGATGAGGACCTTTAAGATCAAAAATGGCCGCTGTGGCTATGACTTAGCAGGGAACCTACCCAATATTGGGGTCTCTCTCATATTAGCTGTGGTTTTCTGGAGTAGCAGAACTTATAAAATTAATCTCTCTATATTATCAGAAAGGATATGCAGAGTGACTTACAGGCCGTGGTCCCATTAACCCAACATGACTGGCTATATACAAGAAGTCTAAGAACCCAGACGTTGCTCAATTCTTGAGGCTGGCTCTGAAATGGCCATTCCATCTTTCTGTCAGGCCAGCTGCTTCAGGTGGGTAAGCATGGTACAGCCAGTGGACTCCACAATCCTGGGCCCACTGCCACACTTCTTTGCTGTGAAGCGAATTCTTTGGTTAGAAGCAAAACTGTGTGGAATCCCATGTCGGTGGATAAGGCATTCTGTAAACCCACAGACTACCTGCCTGGGCATGCATGCGAACATAACTGAAGTATTTTTTAAATGAAAGGGTCTTACAATCCACATCTGATCTATGGGATCTGAGCATCTTCTAGGGACTTGGCTTGAAGGGGCATGGGCTCATTTTACTATTAAAAAATTACTATGCCTTCAGGATTACTACTCCAGACAATTGAGTATGGTGCTACATAGTTACACACATGGTTATTTGACACAAGCTAAAGTCATCAGAGAAGACAGAACCTCAGTTTTTAAAATGCCCCTAGAATATGGAGCTGTAGACAAGGCAGTGGGGCATTTTCTTAATTAGTGATTGATGGGAGAGGGCCCAGCCCACTGTGGGTGGAGCCATCCCTGGGCTGATGGTCCTGGGCTCTATAAGAAAGCAGGCTGAGTAAGCCTGGGGAAGCAAGCCAGTAAGCAGCATCCCTCTGCAGCAGCTCTTTTCTCTAGATTCCTACCCTGCTTGAGTTCCTGTCCTGACTTCCTTCAGTGATGAACAGTGATGTGGAGGTGTAAGCCGAATAGACCCTTTCCTTCACAACTTGCTTTTGGTCGTGGTGTTTATCACAGCGATAATGACCCTGACCAAGATTAATATATGGGAGGGGAAACTGTTAATAATAGCTTTGGCCTATTCTGTCTCATGCTCAAAGAAGAGCAAACCTGGAATAGAATATTCTACAGACTTATATACACCTTAGGCACATAAACTCCCATCCTTAAAGATCCTTCAGATTATGGCCTCAGGTTACACTTTCAACAATTTAAATAGAGATGAAAGACTGCAAGCCCTGCCACTTGGGCAGATGGAAGAATCCCCAGAGCAAAAATATTGCCAGAATAAATTTTAAGTATGCCAGTGTTCTTTTGCTCAGCTGACAGAACCTTGCTTCTCCTGTTAAGAGCACAAGGAACTTCATGCCACACCAATGGCTGTGACCCTGCTCCTGAAGCTTGATCTGCCCTTAGAGGCATGCTCCTTGCTGTGGAGATGGACCTGTGACCAGTTGCAAGTCAGGCTTGTCTCCTTTTGTAATGGGAATGGCGCCTATTGGATGTTGCTACACACGTCTGACCTGCGGAATAAGGCAACGGCAGCCATGTTCTTCTTCAAACGGTTTATTCAGCTATCCCTGTACAGCAATCTTCTTCCTCTTTCTCCCTCCACTCCCGAAGCCCCTTATAAGCATTGCCTTAAACCTATCAGCAGCTGCCACGATGTCACTACTAACTGGTCACACTCAATGACTCGAGGTAAGGCAATCGGGTAACCACACCTCTCAGTGTGGGCTTGCCATATATGGTCTCAAGCAATGCCTATGTCAAGCGCCATCTTGTAACTGTGAAAGTGGAGCCGCTTCCCACAATTGGAGGCCAATTTTCCTGAATAAACTTTAGCAGAAACTTTCTCTGTAACCCTAAGCTTCACTTGTGGTATAGATTTTCTTTCTCACAGTTTCTAACAAGCCTGGTTAGTGTACCACTTATCTCAAAGTGCAGGTGGGGCTCCCTAGCCAAATTCTGTTTTCTGTAACGGTATTATTTCCTAAGTGAGTTTATCAGCAAGTCCTTTAGAGCATCCAACTTACCACATCAAGTCTCTCCTTCATCCTTACTGGGAAACCATGCTCAACCAAAATAGGAACACCCAAAACACCTCCCGGTCCCACTGAGCCCTTGGGAGGGGGGGTCACTACACCCTTTTATTTCAGACTATGGAGATAACATCAGAACAGTGAGGGATTTATTTGATCATTTTAATATAATTCTGACAGTTTTAAATGAGACCGTTACTGGCTTCCATGGAAGAGCTAAAAGTTTCCAGGCCACCTGGGTACATTTCTACTACTGGGCAGGTGCCCTCCCTTTAGGTAAGAGTAACGCCTGTCTGTACCTTTCAATGCGTTTTATATGAAAGTGAGTGTGTTTGTAAATACAGATGTTTAAAGAATTTTAAAGGGTTTTTTAAACCACTATAGTCTTTACAAAGAACAAAAGAATAAATGTTTTTTTTTTTAAAGCTCCCCCACTGAGGCTTCTAAGCAGCTGCCATCTTCATGGCTCCTGCTATGCCTGCCTGACATCACAGCAAGACAGTTTCATGTTCTATTCCTTCATGAAAGGGGGAGACAGACTGGCCGTGTCAGCCAAATGATGGAAACAAACGGACAGAGCAGGAAAAACTAAAGCTTCAAGATGGAGATCTATTCCTCTGACTATAAAATGTCCTCATGCATACTGAGTACACACTTGTGGTATGACTGTTTGGGGGGGTCACTCACGCTCCCATCACTGACGCCTACAATTTTCTGTGTGTGAGCCTGATAAACCCATTGGTTCCCCAGGGTGAGCTCTGTAATTGAATGTTGGTTTGTCACTGAGACCTAATGAAATGAGATTAGGCGTTGCTCAGTGCCCCTCTATAGAGGAGAAAATTCTCTCAACAGATAGTAAATTCATTTGTAAATTCTCTTATGTCTGGTGGTATTCAAGTTTTTTAATGATTAAAAAAATGTAATGATTAAAATTGTTTTTGTAAAGGAGGGGGTGACCGTTTCAATATGCTTGTCTCATAAGGAGTGGCACTGTTAGGAGGTGTGGCCTTGTTGGAGGAAGTTGTCACTGTGGGCGTGGCCTTGGAGGTCTCCGCCTATGCTCAGGCTCCACCCAGTAAAGAGACTTAGTCTCCTTCTAGATGCTCTCAGGCAAGATGCAGAACTCTCGGCTCCTTCTCCAGCACCGTGCCTGCCTGGATGGTGCCAGGCTTCCCACCATCATGATAATGGGCTGAACCTCTGCAACTGTAAATCAGACCCAATTAAATGTTTTTCTTTGTAATAGTTCCCTTAGTCATGCTCTCTTTTCACAGCAATAAAACCCAAACTCAGACAGACGATTTCTGTGTGAAGATGAAGGTGGATGGAAGCTTCCAGAATGGAAAAGAAAACTAGAAAGCTTATGGACATGATGAGTGTCTGAGTTGGTTACTTAAGGACATACATAAAGGATGAGTCTTTGAGATCATACAGACTGGATCAGGCTTCTATGGTCCAATATCAACAATCTCAAGAACTTGACAAAACACATACCTAACCAAGTTTATTTGGAATTGCCTGATTACTGGGATATTATACAGTAGCTAATGGTACCACACTGGTGTAACTGATGTTCTGGGTGTTGAATTGTTACACTTACGTGCTATTCTCATGTGGTCAGAGGGACTAAAAGAATGTCTTCCCAAGGTCAGTGAGGTTCCAGGGCACTTGTGTCATCTAGAGCAATGCCCTGGAGCCGTGAAAACAGTCTCCTGTTCTTTTGTTCAGGGAGGCCATGGAGATCATGGACTATGGATTCCAGCCAGCATCCAGTCTACAAAGAGGAAGAATTTCCTCAGAGTTTCCAGGAGAATCAATGCCCAGGCCAAGCAGGCTTGACTTATCCTCACACGTCAACAACTGGTAAAGAGTCCAGGAGCCTGAGATTCTCACAAGACTAGTGACCCCGAGGACCGGATAGCTCCTCAGTCAGGAACTAAAAAAAGATTAATGTTGGCTACTCACATGATCTTAAACACACAGCAGAGAAGTCTGACCAACATAAAAAATGGCCAGTGTGTGTCTTTAAGAGGTCAAGGGCCTGAAGTCCTCAGATATTGTAATTAACCCCATGAACGCTATTTGGACAGAACTTCTCATGATTCTCATGTTTGTGTGTGTATCTCTGTGGGTATCGGTGTCTGTGGTCTGGGCGTCTGTGTGTATAACTGTTTTCAGAGGTTTTGGCAGGAGCTCATGTTAAAACTCTCCCCCGCTACATGAAGTCAACCTGACTTATGCCCCGTTTGACCCTAAGGATAGAATCTAGGTACATCCCTGTTGCATGGTATTTGATCACACTGTGAACCCTGAGGTTGTGTGTTCACTGAAGAAAAAAAAAAAACACATTTCCAGTTGTGATGTGGCTCAGTTCTTAGCACACACTTTTAATTCCTCTGACTCGAATAAAAGAAGCCCTTAGTGCACACCTTTCTTCACGCTTCATGGGTCTGTATTTGTATATGTACATAAACACATACATGACAAACATATTGTCCCTGCTGAATCAGAAGTTTAGTGCGGTGAAAGTCTCAGCCCTTAGGTATAAGTTGATGCATATTGCAGAAGACATTAATAAGTCAATGAAGCAATACAAACATGTTTCCAAGATTCTGACCCCACCTTAGGCTAAAACAAGTCAGGCTGACCTGCAGGCATGTACCGCGCTTGCAGGAACTCTTGCTAGCTTGCATTGTTCTCCCGCAACTGCAAGACTTCCTGTTTGCCAATCAAACAGAAATACTTTAGAGAGACAACTGTGTCTTACTCTAAAAACACAATTCTGTCACGTTTGCCGACAGCTATGCCAATGGGAAGTACCCTGCTCGAAGGTTTCTGCCTTTATAAAGTCCCTGCTCACTCGGGGTAGGGTTGTCTCTTTAGACTTGTAGTCACAAGGGTGTATGACCCTTTCTGGGTCTGTGTGGTTTTCCTCTTGGGTAAGAACAAGCCAAGTATAACTTGTTGGGGTTCCCACAGGACCTATTCTGTCCATGAGAAAGAGGCTCTAATTCAAGCCTGCAAGCCTTCTGTGATATTTTCATTAGGTTTTGACCCACAAAGACTCATGTGTTCGATTGATTGGCCCACAGGGAGTGACACCATTAGAAGGTGTATCCTTGTCAGAATGGGTGTGACCTTTTTTGAGGAAGCGTGTCACTGTGTATGTGAGCTTTGAGGGCTCCTAGTGCTCAAGCTCTGCCCAGTGCAGAAGAGACAGTCTCCTCCTGGCTGCCTTCAGAATAAGATATAGAACTCTCACCTTCTTCTCCAGCACCAGGTCTGCCTGGATGCTGCCATGCCTCCCCCCATAATGATAATGGACTGAACCTCTGAAACTGTAAGCCAGCCCCAACTGAATGTCTACTTTTATAAAAGTTACCTTGGTCATGGTGTCTCTTCACAGCAATGGAGACCCTAAGTAAGATACCTCCTGTACTGTTCGGTCTTCTGAAATCTGGTGAGTGCACACTTTTGGGTGACTGAAAAGTCTCAAGCCCAGGATATCAGAGGATGTCTTATTGTCATATGAATAAGGCCACTCCTGACCTGGCGACACCCTTGGTTGTCAGTCTGCCGTGTTGGGTGAGTGAGAGCCTGGTGTCTGGCCATTGCTTGCCTGTTTATTACTGTTTGTATTTGTTCCAGTGAGCTGAATTCCTGTCTGGACTCCCTTGGTATAGTAATGGTTTTGTCTTGTGTTTGTCTGTGTGGACAAGTTTTGGTGAGGTTGGGAGCCGACTTTAAGCAGAAAGCGGCTAGAAAGCAGCTATCAGCTTTGCAGCCATCTTGAGCCATATACCCTGACATGAGACTTGGTTTTCAACAGCCTACAACAGCTGAAGCACACTCTGATATCCCACATAGCTTGTTTTGCTGTTAAGTGCTCACAGCTGCAAGGAGCACGTGGTATCCACGCCTACAAGGCATGCGGTGCACGTGTCATCCACGTGCTATTCACGCCATACATGCATGTAAGACGCAAGTGCTGTCCACACCTGTAAGGCTTAAGTCATATCCACACCTGCAAGGCACATGGTATCCACGAGCCTACAAAGCACGTGCCAAAAGCGTATAAATACCCCAGATTTCCTTGGGGTTTTTTTTGTTTTTTTATTTTTTTGTTTTTGTTTTTGTTTTGGTTTTTCGAGATAGGGTTTCTCTGTGTAGCCCTGGCTGTCCTGGAACTCACTCTGTAGACCAGGCTGGCCTCGAACTCAGAAATCCGCCTGCCTCTGTCTCCCAAGTGCTGGGATTAAAGGCGTGTGCCACCACCACCTGGCCCCAGATTTCCTTGTAATAGGGGAATATGAGTCAAGAGAGAATGTGAGTCAAGGGGAATTTGAGTCAGGGAGAATATGAGTCAAGAGAGACAATAAAGGAGACGTGAAAGACGTGAGACTTGACTACAAATCCTCTCGCTTGTCTCTATTCTTTGTGTCTTCCCCCTACTCTCTCTCTTGCTAAACCCTGACCCGTGGACCAGAGTAGCAGCGCAGGCCAAGACATTTTGGCCCCCAAGCCAGGCAGAGTACGGGCCTAAGTGGTCACAACACCTAACTAGTTCTGTCTCCTAGCTACCTCCCCATTAGCTAGTCCTTCTCCCAGGCTACCTCCTAACTAACTAGTCCTGTTTCTTAGCTACCTCTACACTAACTAGTCCTTTTCTCAGATAGCTCCTAACTAGTCTTCCTCCCAGGCTACCTCCTAACTAACAAGTCCTGTCTCCCAGCTCCCTCCTCACTAACTAGTCCATTCTCCCAGATAGCTCCTCACTAACTAGTATGAAGTAGAAACTTAAGGGTTCTTTGAGAAGATGGTGTTCTGTTGGGGCAAACACGTGAAGGAACGTTTGGCTGAAGGAGACACAGGAGAGAGGATGTTCTGCTAAGGCAAGCATGTGAAAGGACACATGGTGAAAGATTATTTGCTCATGACACACATGTATTGGTCTGCCTTACGTTGCATGGTTTAGCAGCATTTGTCAGGACTCCATAGAGAGAAATACAGCAAAAATCGTCTGGTGGTGTGCTGCAGTTTCTTGTTGCTCCTGCTGACTGGGACCAATTGGCAGAATAATATCAGCTGAGGCAGACACAGGTGCTGAGGCAAGACCCGTGGTGGGCACATGATGTTTGGAGGGAGTATAAAATGGATTTAATGGACCATGATGGAGGCTGGGCTGGGCTTGCTTATAGAGCCATCTGTTCAATGCATGTGGTCTCTCATCTTTGCTGATCTTTGCTTTGCGGAGAGAGGCACAGCTAAGAACTTCTCCTGACATTCCTCCTGGTCTCTCCTGCTAACTTGAGCTAAGGCTTAGGCCTGGCTGTCTCTACTAGGTCATGCCACTAGTGCTGATTCATGTTTGCTATCCTGATTCTACCAAATAGACTGCTGGTGTATCTGAAGTGTTTGCGAGTGGATCGAGCTGCCACTGGCAGCTAACTTGGGAAACTGCCAGTTTCCAGGCAACATAGTAGACAATATGCTTCAAAGAACCTTCCTAAACAGGTCTACTTCCCCCACCCCATATCCTTTTTTTCCCATTACCTCTGGTTGGTGGTGGGCTACAAGAGAGGTTAAAGTGTTTAATAAAACACCAAAAAGAGGTTTTGAAAAAATTAAAGTTAAATTTGTCCTGTCTCCCTACTAACTACCTCTCACTAACTAGTCCTGTCTCCCAGATATCTCCCCACTAACTAGTACTGTCTTCCACTACCTCCCCACTAGTCCTATCTCCCAGATATCTCCCCACTAACTAGTCCTCCCAGATAACTCCCCACTAACTAGTCCTGTCTCCCAGATATCTCTCTACTAACTAGTCCTGTCTCCCAGCTAACTCCCCACTAACTAGTCCTGTCTCCCAGCTCACTCCAGGACCTTGCTCAGTCTCTGTCCCTCTCATTGGCTCCATAAAATCTGATGTTTAAGTCCCTCTAAATCTCATATCTTTGAGTTTTCTCTGTTCTCTGTTTGTTCAGGTTACTCCCTGTAGTCCACCCCTTGATTCCATTTTGCAGGGAGTCAGATATGCTGTCTTTTGGGTATGAATAATACCGAAGCATCATTCTATGCTGTCCTTTGGGTATGAATAATACTGAAGTATCATTTTATGCTGTCCTTTGGGTATGAATAATACCGAAGCATCATTCTACGCTGTTCAATGTTAATATAAAGCTGGCTCTGGAGTTGGATTATGGCTTTCCTCTCCCAACCTAAGCATGCTTGTTTAGTTTCCTCACATCTCTGTCCTAGATCAAATGGTCATCTGACTCTTGGCCAGAAAGAGAGAGAAAAACAGAACAACCCAGGAAAAGACACTATGTGCTTTAAGATAGCTCAAAAGAGGACTATTCTCAATAGCAATTACTGTTGCTTGGGAACACAGAAGGAACTAAGAATTTCTGTCTTGGGCTTATGTGTAAGAAGAGACCTGGAAGGATCCTGGGATACCTGACATCAAAAGTTGTATCAGTTTGGTTCTGCTGTGCCCACCACTGAGGACTTGGTACCAGGATCCCCATGGAAAATGTAATAAGTACAGCTATTTGACCATGAACACAAAGACACACAGACACACACACATACACATACTCATACACATACACATACCCTCATACACACACATGCAGATACAGATATACACATAAAATTCCTCATACACACACATGTACAAACACACAGAGAGACAAACACACAGAACCTCATACACATGCACATACAGAGAGATACACAAGCACATACATACACACACGCATCCTCATACACACAAATGCAGACACAAAGAAATACACACACACACACACACACACACACACACACACACACCTGTACTTCAATGGCCCTGTTCCTCAGAGTGTACACACACCATCATGACTTGTGGTTTATTGTTGTTGATCAGACAGTGGACAGAACCTCCCACGACCCATGACCCTGACTCTGGAGCCTCCTGGGCAGGTCCTGCTGGGCTCACCGGACAACACATGCCCAGTTCTTGTCCACTTGACAATGGAAGGAAGGCAGGGCACAGCAGGCCTGCCAGGGGCCAGCGCCAGCATAGGGTGAGACCGGGAGAGATGCAGCTTCTTCTTCTTTCTTCTCCTCCTCCCACCGTCCGGTTCTTCTTGAGGCAGCCCCTATGCTACTGTAGCTGACCTGCAATCAGGGATCCTGTGGCCAGAAACTGGCACTTGTATCCCAGCCCTAAGACCAGCAAGGGGTTAAGTAAATAGCTTTGTGCTAACCTAAAATCTTCTTCTGAGGGTAAGAGACTGCAGGCTAGGGTGATTAACACGTGCAACCTAAGAGCAGAGGATTAGGCAACGTGGCCTTTGTTCTATCTCAGCAGGAACTGCTGGCTTCTAACTTGTGGCTGAGTCTCAGGAAGAAAAGACACCTAGAAAAGTTGCTATAGAGTTTATTAAGTGTAAAAAGTATCCTATGAAAGCTATCTGAGGGGAAACGTGGAAAGGTCCTGAGTGGGGAAGAAGAAAAGATTCTAACAAAGTAAAAATTCTAAGGGAGAAAAATTCTAGGCAGGGGGAAAGGAAAGGAAGATGGGGTCTTAACTGATTCCTAACTTGCTAATCCCCCGAACTCTTTGTCTTCAGTATTTGTACACCATTCAGAGTACATGATCACATGTTACAAAGTTCATCACAAGTTCACACCAAAATTCAAGTCATAAATTGAAATAGAAGTTTACAACACAGAATGTTTACATGAATACCCATTAGGAGTAATTATCTAACTAGACATTCATCACCTGTCTAGCTCCACAGGTTCGCAGAAAGTTTGAAATTATAAATTAGTGAAGTTTTGTACAGATAACCCAGGCAATATTTTCTCTTCTGTCCTGGTACCTATAATAAATTGTGGATAACCTGTAGTGACCTAGGTTAATGGTTTTATGACTTCTTGGAATGTGCTCTAAGCAGGAGAAGGTCTAGGGGCAATTGACTGATAACACTCGGGAGACTGGCAGAGTTCTCTTTGCAGTTTCGACTATGCCTGAGGGATTTAATAGCAGTCCCATTATAAAAGAGCTTAGTAATCACTGATATAATTTTAGGAATTTTTATAGGATCATCATTAAGACTTAAGAAGTCATCTATTTGTCTATATAGTATCACTACAAGACAGTATATCTTCGTGGGTCTGCAGAGATCTGCTACAAAGGGGTGTGCTATTGCTTAGTGATTGTTGCGTATGTCTAATAATAATAATAATGGGAGAAGCATATTAATAGCAGGAATCTTTCCTAAAATCACGTCCACTACAGACTTGCTAATGGGGCACACTCGTCGCAGATTATATAATAATCCGAGGCAAGCATTTCAGGATGATCATCTGCTCATTATTAGCTTGTCCCATTATGGCTCCTGACACAGGCCTACCCTGCACTCATGACATCCCTAAGGCAGGAGGATTGTAATATCCAGGTCAGTCTGAGCTATACAGAAAAAGCCCTCCAAAATATGCAAAGAGACAAAACCAAACATAATTGATAGAAATAAGGAAAACCGTGATTCTCCTGGTTGGGCACATCAACCTCCGTCTGTAATAGAAAACACAATCAGGTCAGGAGCCCACATTCTGACTGGGAACGGGATGCAAATGAGGCCTGAAGGTGAGCTCTGTGACACGCCACCTGGGCCCCTTGGTCAGGCTGCTGAGAAGGTGAACAGTAGGTCAGACATGGCTCATGCCCTTGAGGATGTATAGAGCTCTCCCCTGGAAGCCATGCCTCCCACCTGACACCTCTCATTCAGTAACAGATCCTTCAAATAAGAAAGTGGGCATGGCCAGAGGGATGGCCCTAAAGGCCACTGCAGCCTGACCCACCTCCCCACCCCCAGTCACCACTCCCACACCCCATCCAACTTCCTTCCTGACCTGGGTTATGGTTCCAACATCCCTGCAGCCATGCTAACCTTCACCTGGAGGGCACTCATGGCATCACTGGTTGCCTAGCAACAGGCAGACCCTGCCCCAGGAGGGGAAAGGTCCAAGTGCAGGTCCCTCTTTGCCTCTGTGGCTGTGACCCAGCCCTGCTGAGTCCCATTGGTCACGTGACAATGAGACAGGAGAGACATGATGCTTCATGGACCTAACAGTGGCTTCAAAGTCCATGGGGTGCCAGCCTCACTACACTCATCTGAGTGTCCCTGAGCCAGTGACTTCAGGTCTTCAAGTCTGTGTGTGTGTGTGTGTGTGTGTGTGTGTGTGTGTGTGTGTGTGTGTGACTGGGTATGGGCAACCTCTGTGTGTATGTGTGTCTGTGTGTGTCTGTGTGTGTCTGTGTGTGGCTGAGTGTGGGCAACTTGTGTGTGTGTCTGTGTGTGACTGAGTGTGGGCAACTTCTGTGTATATGTGTGTGTGTGACTGGGTGTAGGCAACCTGTGTGTGTGTGTGTGTGTGTGTGTGTGTACGCACACACACACTCATGTCCATGTGTGTAACAGCAGAAATGAAGGTCAGAGGATAACTTTGGGGATTTGCTTCTCTCCTTCTACCATAGGAGTTCCTGGTACCAAACCCAGGTCATCTGTGTTGGCAGCAAGTTCCTTTACCCACTGAGCCATCCTGTGAGCCCATGACATCTATAAATGGTGTTAAAATGGCCATGAAATAAAAAGAGCCGCTGGTCTCCACGGGGGCGAGGAGACCACAGCTTTGTGAGAATATTCTCCAGGTAGATGAAGAGAACAAGGATGTGCAGAACAGAGAGGATGGTGACATGTTCTCACCGGCACATCCCAGGGACACACTGAGGAACCGTCCCTGTACTTAAAGCACGGGTACCGCAGCCAGGTGGCAGCCTCTCCTGCTAGTCGTCGCCAGCCCTCTGAGTTCGAACCTGCAACGTTTCCTGTTGGGTCAGCCGGGTCCAGGATCACAGGCCTGCAGAGCAACATTCAGGAAGGGAATTGAGCAGCTGGCCAGTGCCTCAGGTACCACTGCACAGGGACTGGGGAGGAGCCCAGCACAGCATCTCTATCCAAAGTTTGTCCTTTGTCCCTGCCTCACAGCATACCGCAAGACTGGAGAGATTCTTGGGCATGACTTAGAAGGCCTGGGTTCAAATCCTC
The DNA here is from genome assembly GCA_030674055.1 of Rhabdomys pumilio. NCBI lineage: Eukaryota > Metazoa > Chordata > Mammalia > Rodentia > Muridae > Rhabdomys > Rhabdomys pumilio. The sequence continues at coordinate 31,276,037 of JANHMN010000023.1, read as the reverse complement.
TACCCTTTAGTAGCTGTGTCATCCTAGGGTGACACACTACTCTATTAGTTACAGGTAACTGGTCCACCGCTGGTCTTCGGTGCCTCACAGCCTTATGACACTGTAACTGTTGGATAATCTCAGTTCCCACTCCACGTCCTCCCCTTCCTTTGCTGTTTGGGTCTGGACAATGTCAGAGCCTTGGTCTCTTCATCTGCAGACAGGGGAGCCCCCCCCCCCCCCCCCCCCGGCTCCCAGGGCATTAGGGCTTCATATCAATCAGGTGACAGAAGGACAGCGCTCAGTACACGAGATGCTTCACTGACACAGATCTCCCACCTCCCCCTTTCTACGTAAGTGCAGCCTGACTCCGTGGAGAGCTGATCTACGTAGGACCGACTACCTGTCTCCTCTGAGCTGTCTGTGCAGGTAGCTGGAGACCTCCTGGTGTTCAAAGTCATAGTATACCGTCCAGTAGATTCGAAGCTGCTTGTGCTTAGTGACCAGTTCCAAGACAGTTCTGAAGCCCTGGGCTGTGTCAAAATAAGGTAATCCATTCCCGCGCTCCCAGACATAGACTGTGAGCAGCTCCAGGGCATACTGTGGGGGCAGCGGCTTCCCCAGCTTCTCCTTACACTGAGAAGAGAAAGGCATGAGGAAAATGAGGCTCTCAGTTGTTGTGTGGGGGCCACTGCTCACAGGCTCTATTCAGCTGCCTCAAGATGATGTCCCTGCAGGTTTATTGCCACACAGCCACGCCCAGTTACTTAGATTCAGTCTATGGCCTCTCTTGTGCTATAACCAAGAGCTGAGTGGTTGAGGCTGACCCTGTGTGCTCCACAAAGACAGTATTCACTAGCAGGCACAGGAGGAATAAAGACACCCCGAGTGACAGCTAGGAGTGAGGGTGGGACATAAGAAGTGATCACTATGGTCTCTGAAGTAACATGGAAGGGGCCAGAGAGATGGCTCAGGGGTGAAGTGCCTCCCTCTCCATGCAGGGGTGAGAACTAGAGGTCAGACCCCAGCATCTACATGAGTGTCAGGCTCTTGTAAGAAAGCTGACTCTTAATCTAAGTTCAAGGGGGTAGAGATGAGGCTCTCCATAGCTGTGTGACTGTCCAGAACTTCTGATCCAGCACATTGAGCGCCAGGTGCGAGACCCTGACTGATTATATAAGGTGGTGAGTGATTAAGGACCTGCCCTCACTGCCCTCAAATGCTAAAGGACACACATTCATAACATGTGCTCCCACGAACACGTGTAAACAGGCACACATAAAAACACTCAGGATGTAACAAGAAATCACACGTTTAAAGATACAACTTGACAAGTCAGGAAAATCAAAGTATAAAAGGTGACATGAAGGGTTTGCCAAAGATGAAAGAAAAACCCAAAGGCACAAACGAAGCAGCCGCCAAGCAAACAGTGAATTAGACGCGGCTGAAGAGAGAGTTAGCTGACTGGAAAGTGGACTAAAAGAAATCACCTAGAACAGACAAGGAAAGTCCTCCTCTCAGATCCCCCTTCCCAGTCTTTGCCTCTCCTACAGCATCGCCTTCCCCATCTCCACTCACCCCTGCTTCTCTCTCATCCCCTCCGTTCTAATTCCCTTCCACCCACTTTTTCTTTTACATTGTTTTTTTTTCTCACTACTTTTGCCAATTTTTATTCTTCTCATCAACCTGTGTCAGAAACATCTGGAGAAGATGGACCCACAACTGAGAAAATGCCTCCATTAGACTAGCTTGAAGTAGAACATTTTCTTGTATCAGTGATTAATGTGAGAGGGCCCGGCCCATTGTGGGTATTACCAACCCTGGGCAGGTGGTCCTGAGTTGTTTTTTTTTTTTAAAGCAGACTCAGCAGCCAAAGGTATTAGCCAGCAGACAGTTCCTCCATGGCCTCTGCTTCAGTTCCTGCTTCCCTTCCCTCAGTGATGGAGTGGGATGCAGGGATGTGAGGCAGACCATCCCTTTCCTCCCCAATTTACTTTCCAGCATCATCTTTACCACAGGAGTCAGAGCAAACAAGGACAGACACTGGTCCTAGGGAGGGGGCACTGCTGTGACTGACCCGCCATGTTGCTCCTTGGGAGGACTGAGAAAGGATGATGGAACTTTGGGTTGGAAAGCTGTTGAGAGCTGAGAGCCTACCAGGCTGTTTGTGGGAACCTGGAAGACGGGAGCTGAGACAGGCAGAGGACGGAGGCTGGAGTGAAGTTTCAGAGGAAAGCAAAGACCCCATCTGGGCTGCTTGTGTGCTATGTTTGCATGAGGAATCAGTGGTTTCTCATCAGCTGGGGCTGAGATTTATCTTTGATGAAGAAGAGACATGCACATTGGGGACAAAGCCAACTGAAAAGAGTTTCCTTATGGTCAGCAAACAGTAGCTGTGGTCCAGGGGTCCCAAAGCTGCATCTCCGGCTTGTAGATCACACCTGGAACTACAGAGAGGTCTCCCAGGTGATAAGGCTTTAGTCCCACAAAACCTACAGGTTTGGAGGTGTCATGGGGAGCAGCTGAGGTCTGGCACTGAGAGAGACCAGAAGAAGCCATTGGTGAAGTGTAGCCTCAATGGCAGTGGTGACCCGAGACACTGGACTTGCCCTGAGCAGGGGACGACTGCTAGGAACAGAGCAATGTGAGAACAGAGCTGACCTGAGCCTGAGACCAGCTGTGTGTGCTGTGGATGGCAGAGCCCGAGAAGTTCAGAGAACTGTGAGTCCCAGGTATCAGATACTGAGGTTTTTGCTCTGTTGGGGTTTGGTTGCGTTTTAAACAGATTGTGACAGTGACCTGTTTTTTCCCTCTTACAGTAAGAAAATATTTAATTTGTGTTTTTAATGTTATATGAGCCCACCGTTGAGAGACTAGTCTTTTAAATGTGTTGGCATTTCTTTAGGTTTGGTTTTTAATTTGGGGACTTTAAAGCTGCGATGTGTTTTATGATATAATACTGACATGAGATCTTGGGGACAAGCAAGAAAGGAAAGGTTACGGTTCAATCATGGTTTATGTGTGTGCCATATTGAAAAGGGGTCAAATGTGCTGGTTAGTTTTTGTCAGTTAGCTTCCTCTGGTTGGAGTCAATCTTGATCAGTAAAATGCCTCCATCTGACTAGCTTCAGGTAGTGTGTGGGGGCATGTTACTAATTATTGATTGATGTGGGTGGGAACAGACCACTGTGGTTAGGGCTATGAATGGAATGTGGCCTTGGGCTCTATAGAAATGCACACTGGGAGAGCCCTGGACAGCAAGCAGTGAGCAGAATTCTTCCATGGTCTGTGCTTCAGGTTCCTTCTGAATTCCCTCAATGGTAGAGTGTGACCAGGATATGTAACCAAGTAAGACCTTCCCTTCCTAAGCAACTTGAGAAGGAACTTGGTCATGTGATACAGCTATGACCTCAACAGAAAGCAAACTAGAATATACAGTTTTCTCTGGCCTACACTTTCTCCAGATGAAGCCCACGGTGACTGGGCCAGACGCCTTACCAGTTGGTACCAGTGCTTGACCAGGCGGATGAGACTCTTCACCTTGGCTGGGCGCTGCTTCAGGAAGTTCCGCTGGAGCTCTGTGAAGCAGGTAGAGAACTCGCCCTCCTTTCTCAGGTAGAGGCACTTCCTGATGAGATTGGCATAGATTTGGGGGTCAGGTTTGCTGTGGATGCTAACATGACCTGTAAAAGAGGTTTCATTCATTTTAACATCTCAGCCCTTCTATGAGGTTCTTCAGTCTCCCTGAGGTGACAAGGTCAATGGCTATGGGGTTCAGCGAACAGGCAGAGCTTTTTGGCAGCAGGCAGCAGTCCACATTTAGCCAACTGCCCCACTCCTCAGGCCCACACACACTGTGCACTACAAAGTCTGTGTCACCAACAGGCCCTAGTCCAGTGCCTTCCTCACAGGCCTGGAGGCAGTAATGGCAGGAACCAGTACACAAGGCAGCTACACGGTCATTGGATAATGGCCAACCATGTCTGGTTCCAGTCTCTTCTGCATGGTTCTTGTCAACTGTGTGTACGCCTGCTTGTGTCAAAGTTTACTGTGGAGCGGTCTGCTGCATTCCTGTATCACGTTTCATGCTGACAGAGTCTCTGTCCTATTTTGTGTACGGATTGCAAGTGTTTTTGAGGAAGCATTTGCATATGTTCAGAGACACAGGACAGGACAGGACATAAGATGTCTTCCTTTATAGTTTGTCAGCTTGTTTCTTTGCAGCAGAGTCTGTCTGTAAACATGGAGCTAGGCTGGCATCCAGCAGGTCTTACAGATTCTCCTGTCTCTTTCCTCTCATAGTACCAGAGATATAGGTTAATGTGTGGCACTTCCTAAGATTAGTTAATGGGTGGCTGTTGGGGATTTGAACTCAGGTCCTCATGCTTGTGCAGCAATCACCCTTATCCACTGCACTGTCTCCCCAGCCACTGTGTGTTTTTGGTGGATGATTTTCTGTAGTGTGTTGTCAGGAGCCATACTAGGACAAGCTAATAACTAGCAGGTGATCTCCCTGAAATGGTCTGCTTCGGATTACAATATAATCTGTGACAGATCCACTCTTATTAGGCAAGGCTGCAGGAGAATTCATTTTAGGAAAAATTCCTGCTATTAATATGCTTTTCCTGTTATTTTTAAACATATATAACAATCACTAGGTATTAGCCTACCCCTTTTGAGCAGATCTCTGAAGATGTACTGTCTTGTGGTGATGCTATATAGACAAATAGATCATTTATTAAGTCTTAATGATGATCCTATAAAAATTATTATCAGTGATTATTAAGCTCTTTTATAGTGGGACTGCTATTGGGTCCTTTTCTGATAGTCAAAACTGCAATAAGAACTCTGCCAGTCTCACAAGTGTCACCTGTTAATTGCTCTTAGATAGTGACCAGACTTTCTCCTACTCAGAGTACATTCCAAGAGGTTGTAAAGCAATTAATCAAAGGTCATAAAAAGGGAACTAATGATTTATTATAGGTGCTAGGACAGGAGATAAAATATTGACTGGGTTTTTCTATATAAAACTTCACTAATAATTTACTTATAATTTTCAATCTTCACTGTGGAGCTGTGACAGGTGATAGACATTTAGCTAGATAATTACTCCTAATGGATATGCATGTAAACATTCTCTGTTGTAAACTTCTATTTCAATTTATGATTTGATTTTCTTGTGTGTGTGAACTTGTGATGAACTTTGAAACATGTGATCGTGTGTTCTGAAAGATGTTTAAGCGTTGAGGACAAAGAGAAGAGTCAGAACTGAGCTGAGAAGAATTAAGCTGTGAGAGGGAACTGTGCTGAGGAGTTTTTAGACAGAACACTTTTTAGACAGAACTGAACTCAAGAAGCACTTAGAAGTATAGGCATAGCTTTGGGAGAAAAGGCACTGAGAGTAAGAGCATTGTAGTAACTTCTGAGCAGAAGAGAGCAAGATTAGGAGGAGAATGAAGAGTGGAATAACATAGAAACAACAGGTTACAATAAAAGTAAGAGAGCAGTGTGCAGAATGCAGAGGGAAAGATGACGAGAAGCATCAGCGAGCAGAAGGAACAGGCAGGCTTCTCCTTACCATGGGACAGTGTTGGGAGCGACCTTGCTTATACATTAATGGCCTAAGTCAGCCATAGGCCTAAGTCAGCCATACATGCCTACTGACACAAAGTCTTGGCCTCTGTGGGAAAGTACTAACCCTAGAACAGATAGCTATAGATCTTGTAGACAGGTAGCCCTTGTGGGAAAGTACCAGCCTAGATCAGAACAAATGAATAATAGATCTTATGGACAGGTACATGGTGACCTGTTCTGCCCTGCTTCTACTGTGAACTCTTCACCCAGCCAGTATCCTGTTCTGAAGAACATCTGTCCTCCCCCTGAGATCACCCGCACTCCCCAGAAACAAAGAAGACCCTACATCATCCCCCTCCCCATATCCTGCTCCTATGTGTACATAACCCATGTGTGGAAAAATTAAAATTTGACAGCTTGATCAGACTTCCAGACAGGCTGTCATTCTTTGCATGCCCTTGTCCCCCATTCTCTCTTTCAGGTGGTCCCCTGGTCCCAGTTCACTGCCCCACAGACTGGGGCAGGACAGAACAGGTCCTTTTTTAATACAAAGCAGGCTTAGTCTTATTAAAAGGAGCAAAGCTTTCTTCTTACAGACTTGGTTTAATTCATTTATCATTAAAAGGATAGAAGCTTTTCCTTTCTCTATGCAATAAAGATTGGAGCACACTTTCCATCCGGAATGTGTGAGTTCTTTCTGCACCAGTGCATATGCATATGTCAGTATGGATGTCTGTGTGTAAGCATGTAATTGTGAGAATGCATGCAAGCTGGGCCGAACTGGTTTGAATGGAAATGCATAAATGCACATGTGTGATTCTGTATATGGGCCTATGTGAGTTTATGCATATTTGCTTATGTAAAAGCTTTTCCATCTGTGAGTATTACTCTCTTTTTCTGGTTCAATAGAAGTTTGTTGCTCCAAACTTCCCTCTAGCCTGAAAAGCAAGAGGCATCTGGACAAAAGAGAAAAAGCTCTAGCAACTAATTCTTTACTTAATCTCCTGCTGTTTTAGGATGAAGAGCTAAGTACCAGAGGCTGCAGTTTCTGGCCTCAGAGGAACACAGAAGGCAGTTCAGCTACCGTAGCATAGTAACTTAGACTTCGATAAGTAAACTTAATATCATGTGGTTTTGTCTGTCCAGGTTCTGACAGGAACAAGATATGGTAGTGTTCGTGTGTGTGTGTGTGTGTGTGTGTGTGTGTGTGTGTGTGTGTGTCTGTCCTATGCACTTGTACAGTGGATGGCCAGCAGGCTATGGAATAGATGTGTGTATGTGTGTGTAAGTGTGTGTGCACATTTGAATAGTCTAGGCAGGCTGAGTCGTAAGTGTGTGCAAGTGTGTGGCTATGGTTACAGCAGTCCACACCATCAGGCTGTGATGGTGGCACAAGGCAAAGTCACTCATGGTTGGAGCTCGGACAAGCCAGTCACTCAGTGACCAGGGAGGTCTCTCCCTCGTGGGCTTAATTTCAGTTTCGGGGTCTAGAATACAATACAGATCATTGCCTGTGTCATCTTGTGTAGGGCTAGGGCTGTGGTCCTCTCTTTCGCTGTCACCCACACCACCATTCCCAAGGCAGTCCTTCTGTGGTGGAGTTGTCTCCCCACTGGAAAGCTGCTGAGGCTGAGGAAGTCCATGACCCAGACGGGTTTCTGGGGGAGCCCCCTCCCAGCTTATTTCTGCGTCACTCCATTCTGAGCCCCCTCCTCTGAGAAGGGTTCTTTCAGCTTCCCACAGCAGGCTGCCCTGGTCCTACTCCCAAACTGGCCCTCTCAGTCCCTGCTACCTGAGACTCTGGACCGTTTCCATGGCTCTCCTAAGCCAAGGGCTAGTGGCCCTGTCTCTAAATTAATAACCACAGTTCACCCAGAGGCCAACAGGGGGTGCTGTGTCCCACAAACATAAAACCTCCCAACCTTCCTAAACCCACACTGGGCTTTCTGGGTGTTAGTGGTTGTCTTGGGTAGAGTTGGACAGTTTGTAATTTTGGAGAAAAACTGTGTGTCAGGTCTGGTATAAGATTGTTACAGTATATTTGATCACACTGTGAACCCATAGTTTTTACTGGAAAAACATTTTTTTTAGATGTGGTGTGGCTCAGCCTTTGCACACACCTTTAATCCAGGAACTTTCTGCTTGAAGATTGTAAACAAGATTAAATAAAGCCAATCATAGATCAAGAGGCAGAGCAAGAACCAGTTGACCAGAAGCGAACATGGGATTATTATGAAGAAACCATAGAGCATAAGAGAGAGTCAAGAGAGAGAGAGAGAAAGAGAGAGAGAGAGAGAGAGAGAGAGAGAGAGAGAGAGAGAGAATCAAGAGGAGGGGTAGACAGACCCACAGGAAGTAGAAGAGAGTTTGAAAAACTTTTTTGAGATAGCATGAAAGAGGAGATGCATTCTAGAACATTCTGGCTGAGGTAGAAGGTCAGCTGGGTGCTTTCTCTGCCACCCTGAGCTAGGAGGCTTTTACCACAGCATCTGGCTTGTAAGTCTTCATTGGTAAAATTGAATAACTGAGATTTTTGTCAAAAGACAAGATCTTTTAATGTGTAATGATATAACATGTGTGTGCATGTGGGTGGTTGGGACAGTGGTGGCTGCATCTGCAGTTTTACCAAAGGGACAGACCTTCACTGGGAGAATCTGCATCCTGCACAAACCCTCCTCAGACACCCCAGGTCTCTGCCCAGCTCTGAGGTTCCCATTCTTTGGGAGAAGACTCATAAGTTTGTTATTTTCAGTGAAGTCTACACTGTCTCATGTTTAGGAAGACACAATGCACAGCCAGCCATGAATAGAACTGGTATGTTAAGGAAGCATCTAGTGTGACTCCCTCCCCTAACTGAGCCAGCTCACCACTTGATGTCCTTCTGGGATGGATTCTCTCTCCCCACTGTCAGATTTCTAAAATCCCTCCTCCCCAGCTCAACTTTAAAGAGATACTCTCTTAAGGTGAATTTCTCAAATATTAGAGTTTTCAGTTCGGAGATGGAAGGTGTGGACTGGGAAGACGGCTCAGTCAGTAACATGCTTGGCTCACAAGCTTGAGGACCCATGTAGAAATTCCAGGACTCAGGGAAAAGGCCAGTGTTGGTGGGGTAGGATGTAATCCCAGTGCTGAGAAGGGGGAGGGAGACTGGAAGGTCCCCGGGGCTCTGCCCAGCTAGTCAGGCTCACTTGTGAATTCTGAACCAGGGAGAGACAAGGTCTCAGAAAGATGGGTAACTCTTGAGATGTGTTAGCCATGGCTCAGGATCACACCCACACACAAGAGAACACCTACAAAACACACATATGCACACACACACATACACACACATACACATACCCACACACAAGAGAACACCTACGAAACGCACACATGCACTTACATACCTACACATACACACACATACACACATACGCATGAACACATACACACATACACACACATACAGACACAATTACACAAACATACACATACATACACACATACACACATACACATTCCCACACACAAGAGAACACTTATGAAACACACACATGCACACACACATACACACACACACACACATGTACACACAAGAGAACACCTATGAAACACACACACACAAACACACACACACACACACAGGTGGAACTAGAAGGGAGGATGAAGGCATGCAGAAGGGTGAGCTGAAGTTCTCTGGCAGGCTTACTTACCCAGGACATCAAAGGCTGGAAGCACATCAAACTCCACCTCTTGATGAAGGTGGGGGGCACTCAGCTTGAAGCTCAGACACCGGGAGTTAGGCCACCAGGGACTCTGGACCTCAAACTTGACTCTAAAATGTCTCTCACGCTGGACCTCATACAGCTGTTTCTTAATCTCCGTGATGAACTCTCCCCGTCGGGTTAACTGATCCTCAAAGCTGGTGAGATTGTTAAGGAACACCACCAGGTCAGCATCTGACTTTCCCTTGAGTGTGGTGCCTTTGCCTGAGGAGCCACCCTGAAAGACAAGAATGAGAATGACAAGGGACAGGGAGAGCCATGCTTGGCAGTCCAGACACAGAAGAGCCTAGGAATCCAACACTGAGGGTGATGGATGGATGGATAGAGCAAGCTGCCACATGTGCAGTGGAATACTAGTCAGCCCTGAAGAGTGACCTCAGGATCTATGCAGGAAAATAGAGGTTTCTGGATCCCCTCATGGTACAGAAGGTAAAGCAGACTGTGAAGGACAAACATCCATGTTTACCTGTGTAGTCTATATCTCTGTGTGTGTGTGTGTGTGTGTGTGAGAGAGAGAGAGAGAGAGAGAGAGAGAGACAGAGAGAGACAGAGAGAGGCAGAGAGACAGAGACAGAGAGAGAGACAGACAGAGAGAGAGAGAGATAGGAGTGTGTATGGGAGTTGGGGAGGAGTCAAAGGAAAAGATCAAGGAAGAGCAGTGGGGGGGACGTTATAGCACATTTTGTCTCATGTAGAGTCCACATTGGCTGCACACATGTGACATGCAATCAGAGGGACTCTCTGGGGAGGGCCTTGTATGTGGAGTAAAGGATAGTAGTGGTTGAAGGAGACTGACTAGATTAATACAGATATATGAAAACGTAGCCATGGTCCCACTGTTGGCGTTGTTAGTTGGGAGGAAATATGCTCAAATGACATCACTTTCTTCTAAGAAAATGGCCTTGTGTGATACAGAATAGCACATAAAATCAGAGAGAAACTGAAAAGTCCATAAAGGTGATTTAAATCTGTAAAACAATTATTTTAAAGAGAAGAATTCCCACTGAGAAGAGCCTCCCTAAATCAAATGCTGAGAATCATCACTAACACACGTGAGCACCAGCCACTGTCGAGAGGGGGCATTACACATTGTCACATCTGTGGATGGAGAGGGGGTCAGTCGTCAAACGTGCCAGCTGTTCCTGCAGATGACCCAAGTAGGCCAGCTCACAGCCACCTGTATAACCTCAGCTCTAAGGGATCGGACACCCACTCTTCCATCTTAAGAGAACCTGGAGTAATGCATACAGCGCCCCCACTCACAAATAAAAATATAAAAATACAATCAACTAAAAAAAAAATGAAAAAACTTCATTTTTGCAGCCTTCACAGAGCCTGAGAGTTAGGTGCCATCATCATGAAATTCCATTTGACAGACCCAGAACTGAGCCCAGAGAGGGTCCATCAATCCAGTCACGCAGCAGGAGGGTCCTGTTCTGTCCTCTGTGTCACATTTGACTTTTGACTTAGTCTATGTGTCCTTGCCATCCCCGGGGCACAGACTGAGAACACTGGGCATGGAGAAGGAAGTTAAGTTACCCTATGTCACACAGCAGTGCACAGGTTGGGTCCCCCACCCCCACCCTCCTGTCTCAGATTCCCACCCTGACCGGCCACTCTCCTCCAGGAATGCTTTGCTGATCTGGGCCTCAGTTTCCCTGACTCTGAAATGGGCGTGGCCTGGGAGTGGGGAACACAAACTGTAGCTGAGGCTCCTTCTCCAATACAGATGTGGGACCCAGGGGAAAGAACCCACCACCCAGATGTGATCAGAGTTGAGGAGGAGGGATCAGGGCTGCGGGCTGGCTTTGGAGAGTCCCCTCCCACCCCATCTTGGTCAGCTCAGGCTGAGGAAGACTCACCTTCACCACTTTGGAGACCCTCACTGAGTGGGCAGCACCTCGGAAACATCTTTCCTTCAGGAAATCACACACGATATTGATGGCTGATTTGACATCAGTACCAAAGCTGGTGTCTGGAAGGAGGTTATCCTCTATGAACTTGTCCAGCTCCGAGGCTGAGATACTGCTGAGTCCGTGCCCCATGATAAGTCCGGAGCTGTTGCAACCCGCAGGTCCTGTGTCTCCCAGCCTGAGCAGGGATCAGATTTTTCAGTTTCGATTTCCCAGAAAGGGCGGGGCTATGCAAATCAGCCCGGTCCGGGCAGCCAATGACTTTCTGAGCTTCTGACTAGGTCCCTCCAAGCCAGAGCTTCCTTAGGACCCTGGGAAGAATGCATAAGGAAACTGGTCTGGTTTTCTCAGGATTTCTTCTGGAAAAAGCTGTTACACCGCATGTTTTAGGAGCAATCTGTACACTTAGGAGAAGAGGGGAAACCGAGTCAGGAAACTGCAGAAGGTGGCTGCTGGCTCCTGAGGTCGGCTTCCTGCTCCTGCAAACTTTTTAGGCGGAACTACATGTATTTTTCTATTAAAGAACAGCACCGAACAGGTTTTGCTTTTCCTTTACCTCTGGCCTTGCAGTTCTAGGATTACAGAAAATTCTGACAGAAAGCTCAGCCTTCCCAGAAGCCCCCTCTCCTACTCTGGTCCTACATTTTCCCCTGTGGTGCTGGGGGGCGGGGTGAGGGTGAGGGCTAACCCAGGGCATTCCCACAGTCAAAGCACAGGCTGTACCACTAAGCTCCCTTCAGCACTGGCTATTACAGTGAGCTGTCTTTCAGGGCCACAGCCAGGTTGACAGTCAGTCTTTGGGTGGCACAGGTCCTGGATGCACACTCATGGGACCACCACCCAAGGCCGCATCAAAACAGTTTGGTGCCCTCCAACCCCTGCCTCTGTCTCCTCATCTCTTGTTTAGTGTTTCCCACTTCGCGGTTGTTGTGGTCTTACTTTGAGGCTAAGGCTGGACTTGAACTCATGATTCCTCCAGGTTGGTCCCTTCAGTGCCGGTGTTACAGGGTGGCCACTGTGCCTAGCTGTCCCTATGTTTCTACCTGGCTTAATAATGTCTTCTGCAATATGTGTTAACTTATGCTTAAGGCAAAATGTCCCCATGAGGGCTCAGACAGCTGAGAGGGACAGTGCTATGTTAAACTGTCATCATTCATCAAAATTATATGTTTATTGTGTACGAGCTTCTGTAAATATACAGATAAAGACCCATAAAAGGGCGAGGAAATTGTTCCTTAGAAAATCAACACCATGAGGGTGGAGAGATGGCCCCAAGAGCACTGGAGACATTGCACACATATGGTACAGAGATTTATCCTTAGGAACACACACATAGGTTACTAAAAAAAAAAAAATAATAACACAAGGTGTGCTGGTGCACACCTTTAATCCCAGCACTCAAGAGGCTCCTGGATCTTTACAATTGGAGGCCAGCCTGATCCATACAGCAACTTTTAGGCTAGCCAGTAGTGTATAGTTAGACTTTGTCTCGAATGGAGAGGGCTGGAGAGACGGTTTAGTGTTTACAAGATGTGGATGTACATCCTGAGAAATTTGTTCAATTCCCAAACTGACATAGCAACTCACACTCACGCACACATGCACACACGCACACATGCACACACGCACACATGCACACATGCACACACGCACATGCACACGTGCACACAGGCACACATGCACACATGCACACACACACACATGCACACACACACACATGCACACACACACATGCACACGCACACAGGTGCACATGCACACGCACACAGGCGCACATGCACACGCGCACACATACACACGTATGTACACATATATAGATACACATGCATGCGCGCACGCGCACGCGCATGCGCACACACGCATGCGCACACATCCACAGGCACATTCAAGCCTGCTTATGCACATACACACACACAAATACACAATCAGGTGTACACTCACACATGCACACATGGACATTAACCAGGATTTACTGTGATGCAGAGATGAAAGACCGGCCTTTTGCAGGAGCAGAATTGTCCTCTATGCAGATCCACGAAGGAAGCAATTGCCGGTGGAGACTGGTCACCGGACACAGGAGCTCCAGGTGATTAGGGTAGAGATGGGACCTTTGGGGGGTCTGCAGACCTAGTCCTGCTGTCCCAAGCTGGTGAATTTTAGTGGGTTGCTTACCCCGTTGGCTTCCCTGATTGTGAGCCCTCGGCACAAAGTGTCAGCTTCTTTAAATTTCTTTTGGTCAGCCAGGTGCAGTGTCACAGCACCTGGGAGGCAGAGGAAGTTGGACCTCTGTGGGGGGGGTTTAGGTTAGCCTGGTCTACAGAGTGAGTTCCATGTTGGTCAGAGCTCAGTGGTGAGACTCTGTCTTAAAAAATAAACAACAACAAATTGTTATCAGTTTTTGTGAGCCACCAGATAGATTCCGGGAACTGAGACCAGGTCCTCCGCAAGAGCATCCTGGGCCTTAACCTCCTCTGTGCCGTCACCCAAGCCCCCAGGTACAATCAATCTTCTTGGCCTCATTGGGATCCTTCTTGGTGGATCCTGAGGGAATTGGGATGTGACGGCCCCTCCCACAAGTGCCAGGATGGGAGGACAAGAGGCCAGCTGAGGGTCCTGAGTAGATCTGGAGAGGGCCAGGCTAATTATGCTTTAAATATTCCATTTATTTCATGTTTGTGACGTGTGACGTCAGAGGACAACTCGTAGGAGTCGGCTCTCTTTCCTTCCACCACGTGGGTCCTGGGGACCAAACTCAGGCCACCAGCCTTGGTGACAAACACCTGAGCGCCCTCTGAACTACCTCAGTGACTCTTGTTGTTGTTGTTTTAGGACATGGTCTCATAGTCTCATAGGCTAGGCTAGCCTTCAATTTACAGCAATCCTCCTGCCTCTGTGCCCTGAGTGCTGGGGTTATAGTGTGTCCCTACACCCAGCTCATCTATTCTTTTCCATGTGCTCTGTACGTCTTAACGAGTGTCACTAAGACCAGTGAGGTCAACGCCCCTGGCCACCCTGACTGAGCCCGGGAGAGCCCAGATCACAAGGTTTAAGACCCTGAGTCACCCTCTTGGCCACATGACCATCTGATCCTGGGGATACACTGCTATTCCCATGAGCCCCTTGACCCAGTCCCCTCTCTGTCAGCTCTGTCTGCTCTGATGGGGCCCAGACTCAGCTCTGCCTCCAACACCCACTCAGAATGAAGATGATGGTGATGGTGATGGTGATGATGATGGTGGTGGTGATGGTGATGATGGTGATGATGATGATGATGATGATATGACTTGCTGGAGGTTTGGAGTTCCATGGACTAGAGACACTCACCTCTTCCTCCCAGCTTATGTCTGCCCCTCCTGCTTTCTCCCAGCCTCCTGTGTGTGGGGGGGTGCCCTCCCCAGTTCAGGAGCATCCTCTTGGATGGGTGCTGTACACCAGAGCCCAAGTCTAATGCAAGCATGTGGAATGACATTTCTGAATCCCGTGCCATGTGTCAGGGGTCTTCATGGATGATGTAACTTCAATGCCCCGGGTATGTTCCCAAATGTTAATGTCAGAGAATGAGCACCTGGTCAATGTGAGGGAAAGACGTAAGTGTGTGGGGACAGCGTTTCCTACCACGTCACCCCAGGTAGTCTCTGTCATAACCAAGAGAAAAGAACCATTGGCCTGTTCAGGAGTCCCAGTGTTCATGAAAATGCTCAGCCTGGTAGGCATGTCCTATGCTGGGGATCAGGGGCCAGCCTTTTTCAGGATGGGTCTCCCTTGGTTGGCAGTGGCTGCATGGAACACTGTACACAGAAGGGTTCTGGATCCTTTGGCAGGCTCCTCAGCGGGTGTGGTATTGATTAGTGATGTCTGCTGCAAGTACTGGGAAGGGGAAGGGGTGCCTCAGAGGGCTTGCTTTGGCTCACATTTGCCCCTGTGCTCACCTGGCGGCAAATAGCTGAACTCCAGTAAACAGTTGACCTGAAGGCAGCTGCCTTCAGTCACTATGGAGGTGGGTATTGGCCGGCAAAGGGGCCAGCTGCTCCCCAGGAGGACAGCGAGTCTTTAGGACAGTGAGGGGAGTACAGGCAGTTTGAAAAGAAACTCTCAGGATTCCCAGGTGATTCCAGGAACTAGAGAAATTGTCTTGGAAGAACTGGCCTTGGGAGAAACTGACCGGCTCAGCAGGAAGGGGCTGGCCTTTCCAATAAATTGTTCGTGTCTTCCAGGGACTCAATTCAGGGGGGTTAAAAATCCTTTTGAGGTGGAGATGGGGGACCTGGGCTGTCAGGAGTTCAAAGTTAGCCTAGGCTACATTTGCAGTTCAAGGCCGTCCTGGACTATATGAGATTTGTGGAGAGAAGCGGGGACAGAGGTTCTAGACTTCTTTATCTGGCTTTCAGGTCGCTGAGAATGTGGAATATGGATCTATCAGTGAAGGCTCCTTCTGAGCTGGGAGGTACTAAAACCCAGGGAAGGTATCAGCAGACACCTCATCAGATGCTTTGTGTGATTCCTAGTTGCCATCACTGTGGTAAGCACTGGGCTGGAAGTTTAAGGCCCGGCTCCCTCCCATTCTGAGCTGCCTTGGGTCTTTCTTTCCTCATCTGTTTGATAAATTGAATAGGGTAAATTGGATTGGATCAGCCCCTACTCAAGTCTAGGTTCGTGTGTGTGTGTGTGTGTGTGTGTGTGTGTGTGTGTGTGTGTACATGTTCGTGTGTAGGTGGTGGTCAAAGTTCAACAATGGTGTCGTTCTATGTTGCACTCATTTTTTGAGACAAGGTCTCTCAGTGAACCTATAGCCCATAGATGGGGTACAACCCGCTGGTCAGGGAGCACCGGGGCTCCTCCTCCTCCTCCTGCCTCTGCCTCCTGGTACTCTAGTCCCATACCTCCACACCGAGCTTTATTGTGTGTGTACATGATGTCAGTGGAGCATTGTGCCATGACTTGCATATGGAGGTCAGGGAACTCTCTCTTTGCACATGTAGGGGTGTTCCAAGGATTGAAATCTAATCTCCGGGCTTGTGTGACAAGAGCTGTTCCTCGCTGAGCTGCCCTGCTGGCACAAAACTAGCTCTTCACATAGGTTCCGGGGATCTGAACTCAGGTCCTCACGTTACCAGGCTCTCTACTGACTGATCTGTCTCTTCGGCTCCCAAGATCTTACAACATTTGGACCCATAGTTGTTGACACCTCTCCAAAGATGAGAAGAAGAGAGGGATGAACACATGCCTGCTGTTTGGTGGGCTCCCATAACATGGCTTCTCAGAAGATGGGACGGTCCCCTGGGTTTCTTGAGCCCATCTGTCTATGCTCAGGATGAAATTAGCCAGACAGCACCTCTGCTCAGTTACTACACTGCACCCTGACAAACCGCCTGTGTGGTCCCCAAGCCTCTACATGTCCCGTTTGGAAGGCAAAAGAAACTTCTAGAAACCAGCAAGGAAGAGAAGCAGCCAGTAGTTTTCTTGAATAGTCCTACTTTATTTTTGGCTACATCAGTGCAAAGAAAGGCAGTGGGCATCGTGCATGCAGCCGGGGACTTGTGTTCTATGTGGAGGGGTGAGTGCGTGTGGGGGGGAGGGCATCAGGGAGCTGCGAGCAGGCTGCAGAGCCAAAACCAGCATCAGGCTTGGGCGACTCAGCCAGCATGCTTTCTCCTAAAGGTGACCATGACAGGGAAGTAGGCGGAGCATTGGGCCTATAGGGACTAAACAGGGGAGCCATGGGCAAGGGGGAAGACAGAAGTGGGAAGGTCAGCCACCTTGGGGCAGGCAGAGCCTGATTCTAGAAGAGAGTCATTTCCAGGAAACACAAGAGTCCCTCAGGAACAGCATAAGTTGCTGAGAGGGTGGGGGTGGGGGTGCGGGCATCTCAAGAGACATTGGAAGGAACGAGCAAGACTGTGAGAGTTGGAAATGGGAGGTTTTAGTCTTGGTCTGTCTGACTCTATAGGGAGTGTTGGGATTTGGGATGTTGATGAGGAAAGACTATCAAGATGGGAAAAACCAGACTTGCCTCTCGTGCGAGGAAGACGGCCCGACTCCAGCCTTAGATACACATTTCTCTTGATTTGCCATGGACCAAGAGAGTTCTGACCCAATTAAAGATCTAAAGACTGTAATTTGATCATAGGGAAGAGAGTGGAAGATAGAGAGACAGAACAGAGGTGGCTCTGAGTGGGAGTTTGGGGAGACGGTCCTTTGTTCTTTGCAAGGAGTAGAGGAAGGATAGAAGCATGGGATCCTGAAGCAAGTCTCCTCATACACAGAGCTCTGTACTACCTGTGCCCATTTGGGGACCAGTGATGGAAAAGAGAGATCCTGGACCTCAGGATGTCTATAGTGCTGCCATGCACCCAGGCTGTGCCGGCTGTGGGCCCCAGGCTCAAAGATAGCCAGCCATGCCAACGAGAGATATGGTGATGTCAGAGGTGTGGGGCCCAGCTTCATCCAGCTTGTGAGGTTGCTGGCCAGGCTGGCAAGGGGCACAGGCTGAGGCTCTGCCTTGCATCCCCCACTGCGGAGGTGGGATTAAAGAGAGGCAGGAGTAGAGGGGAGGGGAAGGAGGGTGGGTGAGGAGGTATTGACAGAAGATGAGCAAGGAGGAGGGAGGTGCAGAGAGAGAGGTTAGTCAGGCAGCTTCCTGAAAGAGGGGGTGCAGCCTCTCCGTATTCTCTGTGTCTAGTTCCTCATGTGTCTAGAGTTGGGGATGGGTCTTTTTATTTTTCTGGAGTGTTTTGGAGGGACAGGGGCAGCCTCAGTGTATAATTTCTGCCCTCCTTCTGGTCCTTACAACCTGTGGGTTCACCGATGCCCAAGAGGACAGGAAGATGCTCACGGTCAGAGTAAAATCTCTTTGTAAATGTCTCCCCACACCTACTACTCAATCTCTGGGGACCAGAGAGGGCTCCCATCCAGACCCCGAAGCCCAGAAAGTTCTTTTGTAGCAGGACCTGAAGTGGGGGAGACATCAAAGGTTCAAGGTTGGCAAGGGATACTCTGCGAGGGGAGAACAGCTGGGGCAGAGACAGGGACACGAGGGCGCCAGGTCCTAATCGCTCGACACATGGTTCTCATTCTGCAGTTGGTGCCAGCGTTCAATCTTCATGTCCTTGTTCTTCAGACACTCGTACCAATGTTTCAGGCGCTCACCTTTGGCCGAGATCCCCAGCTGGCAGCCTCCTGGGGGTGAGCCGAGAAGAGAGCGAGGGGCGGGTCAATGGAGAAGGACACAGTAGCCAGTTGTGTCTCTAGACCCAAGAGTAGAACTGGGAGAAAGACTGCCACCAAGCAGTGACACCCACAGCCCATTCTCTGACAGGCCCGTTCCTATGTGACTGTCGATATTATAATCACCCTCTGAGCCTCTAGAACGTGCAACAGCTCCCTCCTGCAGCACCAAGCCAGGACTTTACGGTTACAAATCCTCCCAGACTTCTACTCTTCTTTTCTGAGTTTGTCTCCACATGCTGGGCATTCACTGTCACTTCCCAAAGGGTCTGTTTCTTCCTCACCCCTTCCTGGAGTCTCTCTCCCTGGGCCATGTTTACAACTTGCTATCCTTGGGATTTGGAAGGGCTGGTATCGTTAAACCCTTCCTCTGGATCATGTATAGAGATTAAGGGGGACTCCTTCGTGCCTGCTTCCTGCAGAGGGCCCACTCTCTGCTCTCCTGGCGCTCAGCTATTCTGCCATGGTGTGTACCCCCTTTCAAGTAAGGGCACATCCAGATGGAATCAAAGTCAGGACTCTGATTCCCAGGTTAGCCCTGAGCCTGCAGAGCTTCTGGAAGATGGGGTTGTGTGAATGTGGACTTCCTCAGGGCCCCTGCAAGGTATCCTCTTCTGGGGAGCCGGAGCACTCACCGATGTAATCATTAGACTTGCCAATGTCGTAGTCCCACACCGAGATATCCAGGGACTTTTTGGCCAGGTCGCTGTGTTTGATATCATAAAAGAACTCCTGTGAACAACAGAGGGAGAGGTAAGAAACAGTCCCCTGAACTTCCAGTGCTACCAGCTAGGGATGCAGCCCAAGGAGTCCCTGGAGCAGGGCATTCTGGGAACAAAGAACCTTTCCTACCCCAGGCCTGTCTTCTCTTTCAAATAGAGCTCCTTAGGACACAGAATCCTGATGACCCATTGGCAATGGGCTCTGTTTGATACTGAATGGTTCACTGGGTCATTGATGGTAAACTTGGCCCTCCTGGGGACTTCCCTAGAGGGAGTTCTTCATGAGGGGGTGTCCTTCCTTAAAGGGTGTCCCTCAGGGTTAGGGTTAGGGATTTTCTGTGACTCAAACAAGAAAGATTTTGTCTGGTTGTGCTTTTGAGACAGAGTCTCACTTAACCCCTTGTTGGCCTGAACCTCAACTGTGTAGCCCAGGCTAGCCTCAAACTCAGGGATGAGCTCAACTGTGTAGCCCAGGCTAGCCTCAAACTCGAGGATGAGTATCCTATCTCAGCCTCAGCCTTCACTGGGCTTAACAATCTGATTTTTAAAAGTAGTTTTCCCGATTGCTTGTAAACATCAGTCATGTTCATTTTTCAGACAAACAAGGGAGGAAGCCATGACACATTATCTGTAGCCAGACTTGAGAATGGCCACTGTCAGGATTTGCCTGTGTGCATTTATACTGATGTGTGATTTTTTAAGAAAACTAAATTTAAAGCTCTGAAGTACCCTCTTTCTGCTCTGTAACTTATTTTTAAAAAAAAAATCAAATCAGCACATTTTCCAAAAATATTTCTTGTTGATGCGATTGGTTCACATCCCTAACCCCAGCACTTGGGAAGCTGAGGCAGGAGGATCACCACAAGTTCAAGGCTCCCTTCAGTCACAGTGAGAGTTCCAGGACAACCAGAGCTACAGCTGGACGGAAGTATTTTAATGTCACCATCGTGAAAGGTACACTATGTCTGTGCACTTGCATGCCGTGGCTCAGATATAGGGGGTCAGAGGGCAATGGGTGGGAGTCTCCTATCAGGTAGGTCTCAGAGAGAAGACTTAGGTCATCACACTTGGCCGCAAGCACCATTACTCACTAAGCCATCTCACTGGGCCTACAGCATCATCGTCATGGTGACATTAATCAGTTGCTGAACTCACCGTTAGGTATGGAGCTGCCTCTAACTTTCAGTCTTTGACTGATCCAGCGGCATCTAAGGGGTAAGATCACCCTGTCCACCTTTGATCATTTATTTAGGACAGTTTCCGAGGCATGCATTTCTGATTGCAGTGTATATGATGATGTCAGGTGAACTAAGAGCCGTGAGTCGGCTACACGTTTCAAAAACTCAGAAGTGCATACTGTTATCGATTCAGAAAAAAAAAAAAAACATTACTTCTGAGGCTGGGGGAAGAGGGGATTTGATTGGATGCTTCTGGTTGTGGCTGTGTTGTTTTGAGACAGTGTCTTGGGGTCTCCCTATGTAACCCGGGATGGCCTTGAACTTTTGAACCTCCTGCCTCAGTCTCCCAGGTCTGTCCCTGTGATTTGGATTTCTTATTTGTGACTTGTCCAGATTCCAAGAGAAGGCGGGGCAGTCTACAGGGTGGGTCTCCTGAGCGAGCGCTCGGATCCTGGTTTTCAAACACCATCATAAATGAACCATATCATACATCCCTCCTCACTTACAAAGTGCATTAGAATCCAGTAATCACTGCCTCTGACGGACTCAGAGCTCAGAGGCAAGGCCAGAGGGCGAGCGCTGGGGTAGGACTCCAGGCTGTGGGACCAGCTCAGCCCTGGTGTGTTTGTTTGGGGTTTAAAATGGAGGTGTCTGGATGAGTTAACTTCATCCTTCTTTAGTCCTCTGCAGATGGAACAAACACCTGTACTCTTCCCGCCTGACTGGCTTATTAAGAGTTAATGAAAAAGAAAACATTTAGGGTGAGATGAAGGGACACAAGATCCTGGAATCATGGGATAACCTCGCCTGTGGGAAGTCAAAACACACGTGTTTTGAGGCATGAATAGGAGTTTGTCGGGGAGAAAAAGAGGCACACAGGTTGGCATGACCTCTTAGACACGGGAAGGACACATTCAGAGTTTTCTGCACTTCTATGGAAATGTCAGGCTGGGAGGAGGGAGCAGAAGGTCTAATGCAGTGGTCCGCCTGTGACATTCCAGGGTCTGAGCCACAGTGGGGCCCTGAGAACACAGGGGAGGGAGCATACGTGAGGCCCCAGTGCTCAGTGGAACTTGATGAGAGGGTATGGAGGCGGCAGAGGGTTGAGCTCACAACTCAGCATCGGTGTGGGTGTGCCACCAGGAAAGAAAGACACCGGGGGCGACTTAGCTCAGTCTCAGAAAACAGCTTCCTGCATCTTTCTCAAGCTGTGGCTCGGTTTGGGACAGGGAATCTGTCCCCTTTCCTTCTGATATAACTCAAGCCAATCGATAACGGAAACACTCTTTTGAGGCGATTAGGAATATTCTGGAAGGGATTTATTGTTCTCTCACACACACAGGAAGTCTCCATCAGTATGACAGAGAAGAACAGAGGTAGCCTTACCTCATTAAACTCGGGATTCAGGGTCTTCTTTTTAATCTGAGTCTTGTGCTTGGCTTTCTTCCCCATGTCCGGTTTCAGCCAACTGGGAGGAGACACCCGTAAATCAGAAAAGTGACCTAACAATGGTGCCACTTTGGGTGGTGTGGGCCCTGCTCTGAGCCTCTCATGTCTTTCTGCTGCTCAAAGCTATCCGTCAGCTTCCTGTGACCTCGGGGGAGAATTTAGGACCATCACATGGCCCGGGAGTCCGTGTGGTTGGATTCCAACCCCATCCCATCTCTCTTTCCCATCATGCTCTTTACCACCCCTTTATCCTCCTCTCTACCCCAGGGCCTTTGCACACACCACTGTTTCCTCTAACCAGGAAGCTGTTTCTTAGAGTGCCTAGCACATAGTAGGTGCTCAATCAGTATCTTCTGGGTGGGAACAAGTACTCTGGGGAACAGGGTTTGGCACACAGTAATTATCAGAACGGCTGAAGAACATTCCACCAACTGAGTCCACTTATGTTCTTATATTTTCCAGAAAAGTAAGCAAAAAAATAAAAGGCTTAAAACCCTCTCAGGGCACACCTGACTCCAGTTGTCACCAGCAGAGCAGCTTTGATGAGATGGCTGGAATAACCCTGAGTTTGAGGTCTTTTGAGTGTTTCTATGGAAATTTGGGTGAAGCCTAATTGCTTCTTTGATAGCAAAGATCTGAGCTACTGAGGACATGTGTGGATGACGCCCGGGCTCTAGGTGGGATCACCATGTCAATCACTCTAGGAAGAGATGGTAGCAGGCATCACATCGGCTGGCTTTCTGATACTCCAGCCTCACTTTTAGTCTGTTCTGGGCATAGTTTAGCTGTGTGACCTTGGCCAGATTCCTTCCTTCTCTAGGTCTCAATGGTTAATGATCTAGGGAGAGTTTCTGGTCCTCATTGCCCCCTCTCGCCTCCCAGGACACCAACTCACAGCTTGACGAAGGGGTCTGAGTAGCCATTGGCGTCCATGGCGGCCAGGTGCACACAGCGGATGATCCCCACGATGAGGCCGCCCTGCTGCGTGCTGTACATGAGGGACACCAGGATCTTGCCCCGTTCCTCTATGTCACCAATCCGCTCTACCTGCTGCGTGTGGCAAAAGGCAGTGTGAGGCTCAGAGAGGTGGGGGTGTGGTTGGTTACCATGGGAGACCGCGGTGGAGGGCAGGAGAGCTAAGGCCAGCAAGGAGGTCAGCACCATGGACAGCGGGCGCCTCTGCCTAGCTGGCCCCGCAGAACGCTCTGGGTTAGGCTCAGGTATGTTGGTCCCAGGCTCAGCTTGCGTCAGGCAGGGGCAGATCTCTGACTTGGAACATTCGTTGTACTGGGTTCCATTCTGGTCCCTGACCTAACTGACCTCAGATCCCCATAAAGAGATGTTCATGCCCTTCCGTACAGCCAGCAGCAGGAGCCATGTGAAGCAGGCTCAGTAACATGGGTGTGTAACCATAGGGACAGGCCCCTCTTCCCATGGCCTAACCCTGGGGATAAAGGCACCCTCCCCCCCCATGAACTAGCAGGTCACTGACTGGGATAAAGAGGGAGGAAGACTGAGGGGTGCGGGTGTGGAGGTGTGCCCTGGTAGTCTCAGCAGGCCTGCTTCCCACCCAGAGCCAGCTCACCTCCTCTTCATAGAGAGCCATGCCACGAGCTGACCCAGTGGTCCCTGCACGCTTCATCTGTGGGAGGAGACAGGATGGGAAGGTAACCTTGGATACTCATCTCCCTGCCCAAGGAGGTTCAGGAGCTGAGAAGGTGAGCTCTCCAAACCAGGAACTGCCACACTTCGCTCTCCCCAATGCTTATACAGCATTAACTGTCAAGATGGGGGGGGGGGGGCAGCCACTGGTGTGAGTTCTAGTGTGTTCCCCAATTTATAGAAGAAAACACCAAGGGTCAGGGAGGACCAGCAGACTGTCCAAGTGTCAGAGGATTCACACATAAACCACAAGTATATTCATTTGCTCAGGATGAGTGGTTCAGGGTTCTTAGGGTCTAGCCTACTAGATGTTTCTCCTGTGTGGCTCTGGGGTTCTTCTGATGAACCCCAGGGATCCAGAAAGCATGGTTGTAAGCTGTGGGTTAAGTTAAACCTTCACCATTTAGAGATGAGGAGGGGTCAGCCCTGACAGAGGCCCCAACCCTGAGCATGGCATAGAGAGGTTGAAGGAGGAGCCCCCAGACACCTGCCTACCTGGCCTCCTCTGCATCTCGGGACCGCTATGCCCATTTTATCAAAACAGACATAGCCACATGATGATAGTGGTGTTGAAGACATGAGCTTAGCGACTGTCCTGACCAGCTGGAGTCATCGAGTGAACAGCCAGCTGCCGCTAGACAGGGACTCAAGGAGACACCTCATACCCAGGGCAGGCTTTCATGACTTACTCTGTGTGACCCACACTCCCAGTTGGCTGCAGAATGCAGACCAGTTTCCTGGTCATCTGGCACAAAGAGGCTGCAGATGCACCTCCCATGCTGGAGGCTTCCCTGTGAGGAGCTGTCTCCCTGCTTCTTGGGGGTGACCCTGGCCATTTGCTCCCGACCCTAAGTCACCCCACCTCCACCTGGTACTCTGCACTGCCTTGGGCCCCTGCCTGATGCCCACATGGTGCTGCAGGAAGGCGGTGACCCCTGGCTCACCGGGATCACCCGCTCCAGGCAGATGTTGAAGTTTTTCCTCTGGTTAGCCTTCAGCTTCTTAAGCGAGAACCTGGTCTCACCAATGAACTCGTTGTGGCCAAACTTGTCCTCGTCACACACGGAGATCCTGCCACAGGACCAGAGAGAGAACAATAGACACTGAGCCTGGCTATGCACCCAAGTGAGGGGCGTAAAGAACTAGAACATTCCAGTGCCCGGAGGCCCTCAGGGTCCTTTCCTAAGCCCTCCCTTGCCCTAAGAGACTCAGTCTTGCCCCCAAGGGGCTATGTGTCTGCATTTGATCCTGTGTATACAAGATCACACAGTACATACCACCTTTTCTTGAGACAAGATTTGCAATGTAGCCCAGGTTAGACTAAAACTCAATATGTAGTCCAGGCTAGCCCAGAATCCCTGATCCTCCTGCCTCAGTCTTCCAAATAGTGGGATGACAGGCACGTACAACCCTGCACCATGCATATGAGTCTTAGCTGTGCCTCTCTAACTATGGGATCTACATCCAAACACATTCAGTCAACCAGGGGTTAAAAAAAAAAAAACTCAGTCTGCACTGAGCATATGCAGATGTCTGTCACAGCTGCCTGGACAACACAGGCTGACAGCCGCATGCTCTTAGATATGGAAGGGCCCCTGCATTTACAGTTCCTTCTGGAGTCCACACGGTTTGTAAAGTCTGGCCCCGCCCTCAGTGGCCACACCCTCCATGACCACGCCCTCATGGCCCCACCCTTCATGGCCACCTGCAGGCACCTGAGTGTCTTTCTCTGCATGTCCTCCTCTGTAATGCCATGATACTGCAGCGTCTCATTCCACACAGGGTTCCGAGTGTTGCGCAGGGTCTTCGTACGAAGCTTGTTGGACTAGAGCCCCAGGAGACAGACAGACAGACAGACAGACAGACAGACAGACAGACAGACAGACAGGCACCTGTCAGCAGAGCCAACCTGGGGGGCCTTCTTGAACATCCCCTTAAGTAAGAAAGCTTGGGTGTGTCTCTTGGAGACAGATATGACTTATAGCAGAAACGATGCCGTGCGTTCTAAGGCAGGGGTGTGGGGATATTTCCTGAGTTCTCAGGCAGTGTCCTCCATGCCTGAAAGTCCTCTGGGGGTGGATGGGGGGAGCCAGGCTCCCTTCCTCCCTCTCATAGTAGTGAGGCTGGGACCCAGAGTCTTGTACATAGTAGGCAGACGCTCTAACACCCTCATCCTTCAAACACACACACACACACACACACACACAATCTTAAATCTCTGAATGGAGCTAAATTTCTCAGGCAGGCCTTGAACTTGTGATCCTCCTGCCTCAGCCTGCCCAGTAGCCGGGGTTATAAGTCTATGCCACCAGGTCTAGCCTTTTAAAAAACAGTACAGGGGTTGGGGATTTAGCTCAGTGGTAGAGCGATTGACTAACAAGCACAAGGCCTTGGGTTCGATCCTCAGCTCTGGAAAAAAAAAAGTTTTTCATTCCAGTCTGGGAGAGAAGACTGGAAATCCACTTACAACACAAGAGGAGGCTGGATGGCCCCAATCCACACTAATGTGTACATGAATGATTGGAATTACATGAGGTTTTGGTAGACAGCAAAAGTCACCAGTGGGTTGGAAGAGTAGAAGGGACCATAGTTAGTCATAGACAGGAGAGGACATGTCCTTGACTCAAAAACAACGATGGGACAAAGTGTGTGTGTGTGTGTGTGTGTGTGTGTGTGTGTGTGTGTGTGTGTGCGCGCGCGCGCACGCGTGTGCACTTTCCGAGTGGGGCCACCAAAGAGGGAAACTAATCCCAGAGCTAAGGAAAGGCTCACGGGGGAGCAGGGCAGGGCTCACATCCCTTCAGCAGCATGGCAGTATCCAAGAACTTAGCCCTAAACCCTGGAAAAGATGCTGCTCCTGCCGCCTCAGGTGTGCTTGTGTGTGTGTACATGTGTGTGCACACATATACATATATGTGCACACACATGCACTGGCTGTGACTAGCTAAGGGGCAGGCAGACTGCACCGGCACTGGGGCCCAGGAACGTATCTTACAGTTCCTTCTGGAGTCCACGAGGTTTGTAAGGTCTGGCCCCGCCCTCCATGGCGGGGTGTTGCTCCCTCTTGGCCTTTGGCAGCTGCTGGGCTCCTGAGTTTTGTTCTGGGGGTGCTGCCCCTCCCCCCACTGTGAGGGCTTTGCCCATCGTGGGATGGGGTGGGGGAAGGGCGCTTAGGCTCTGAGCTGAGAGGCCACGCAGGACCCAGGGCCTCTGAGTACCTTGCTGGCTCCAGGCAGCAGATGGAGCTTCACATATGGATCTGCCAAGCCATTGGAGTCCATGGGCTTCAGTCCCTGTGGGAAGAGGAAGAGACCTGAGTCCTCCAGACACAGCAGGCGATGGCATCTGTCTCACCCAGAGGGGACAGATCAGAGGGATGCTGTATCATGAAAATAACGTTGGCATCGGGTACGGAGTTTAGCGACATGCCACTCCCTAGCTATGTGGCCTTCAGCAGCTTTCCACGCCTCTCTGAACCCAGTTCCGTGCTGTTGAGTGGAGGAATGTGAGTCTCTTGGGGAATGGAGAAGACATCCCAGCACAGCTAGCAGAGAGGAGAGGCCCGGGGCAGAGGCACTCCCGAATCCAGGGCCTGACCTTTGTATTCATTTGAAGCCTCAGTTTCCCCACTTGGAGAGTGAGACTCACGGCCTGTCTCTCCTCCAGGCCTGGAGAAGGTGTTTGCAAATTTTATCATCATTTTCTGAGATGAGCTAAGCTGGCCTCATTCACCCGAGCAACCCTCAAGCTTTTGCAAACTCAGACACACTGTCAGGAGTCTAGCCTGTGACCTCAACTTGCTCATTTGATTGATGGAGCCATGGTGTCCACAGGTCTGTGGGGTTCAGGGAGTAATGAATGAGAGCTTGCCTTTGAAGATGAACCACATCTCTCCAGGGATGTAACCCCTGGCATTAGCTTTCTGGCCTCAGTTTCTCCACCTGACTAATGGGACTAATAAAAATGCCTCCCTCGTCTGATCACCGAAATAGGAAGGAAGAGAGAATATATACCTGAGCATTCACCAAAGAGCCCGGCACACAGTAGGGGCTCAATAAGTACATGCCAAAGAAATGGCTTTGGAGGGAAGGTAGGTTGATGTAGGACTTGCTTTAAGCATGTTGTCCCTTGTTTACCTTCCCAATGTCCCAAGCTGGGACATTTGAGGAGTCAAATGGAGGAGGCCTTATCATTTCTACTGCAGGCCATCGGATACAGAGATACCCACAGACGGCCCGTCACTTTGCATTCAGTTTTCTCAGCAAACCTTGGGGGAAGGACACCACTGTCACACCCAATGAGCCAGAGAGGGTCAGCCACTCCCACCTGCCCCCAGTAACACAGCAGCGAGGTGGCTTGGGGCAGCATCTGCTCTGGGGGAGTCTGGTCCAGATCTTCCTGGGTTTTCCTGATCTCCCTCCCCACCCTCCAATCCCTACCCCTTTACTATCCACAGCCACAGTCCCCACCCCATCCCCACTGCTGCCCCCTGGTGGACAAAGACATGGGCAAAAAAAGATGAAAAACCTAGTCACCAAGTCAGGCTATCATTATGTCTTGGTGATACCTGCAGTGTTCCCTCTGGTATGCTGTGGGGTAACCTAGGCAACCCTCACAGCCAAACTGCCTCCACTCTCAGGAAACAGTCACAGGACCATCCCTAGAGAAAGTCTGCCCGCCACCACTACCACCAAGGAAGTCTGCCATGCCTGACAACAACCCTGTTCTCATCTCTGTCATTGCCATGGTCAGTGATGATAGGAACCAGGCCTGGGGTTCATCCCCACCTGAGTCTCTTAGGAAAACCAGAGCGTCCCCAGGGGTCCCCACACACCTTCGCCCTGATGATGGTGCACTGAAGGTTGCTGTTGTCTTGGTCATAGAGAAGGCTGAATTCCAGAGCACCCAGTGTGGCTGCAGGCAACAGAGACAGGACCCAAGAAAAGCATTTGCTTAGTCAATCTACAAACATTTCACAAGCACTTACCAATGTGTCCAGCCTCAGCTAGACATTGGGACCACAGAAGAGAGGGAGGGCAGGCCCTGGTCTAATACTCCATCCTGGCAGACCTGTCTCCTGGGGGCCTTCTGCAATCATTTGTAAACGTGTTTACTTAGTGACCTCATCCCCTGGCAGATTGAGGGTGCCTTGAAGACAAGGGCTGGGATGGCTGATTGACTACTGTGTGTTCCCACTATGTGCAGGACACATAGTAGGTATTGCTGTGTGTGCTAAAGGAATGAATGAAAGTGAGCATTTGCTGTTCCCCTTCCCAGGAATCCTCTCCCACCACGTGTTCACATGGCTCACACCCTCTCAAGCCCCTACAGCTTGGCTCAACAGTCACTTCCTAGAGAACAGCCCTCCCTTAAGCAGCCATTGGAGAGATGGCTCAGCCTGCAATGGCCTCATTTGACTCTTTCTCCCGTGTTCCCTTTCGTCCCTAATGTCCTAGTGCCTGGAGCAGTTTGAGGCACTGGGTGTGAGGTCAATAAATTCTGGTCAGTGACAAAGATGAGCCAGTGAGGAATAGAGAGAGGCCAAGCTTGCTGTAACCAACCCTGTAACGGAGCTTATGCCAGGACAGCCTGGAGGCTCAGAGAGGTCACACTTGGGATGGCTGAAGAAGTGTGAAAGAGCAGCCAGGACAAGGATCAGAGAGGGCAGATACTGAGTGCTGTTGAGACTGACAAGGCTCCCCTCTTCATTCCCTGAGACCACAGACCCCTGACTCTGGTAAGCCCCCTGGGACAACAGGGACAGCTGCTATACCACACGGTGTGGCCACTGAGTGACTGGAACCTTTCTTCACTCACTGGCTATGCTGGTTAGTTTGTGTCAGCTTGACACAGGCTAGAGTCATTTGGGAGAAGGGAGCTTCAGTTGAGAAAATGAGGGGAGTGGCTTGTGGAACATTTTCTTGGGAGAGGACTCAACCCACTGTGGGTGGTGCCACCCCTGGGCTGGTGGTCCTGGGTTCTATAGGAAAGCAGGTTGGGTAAGCTACAAGAAGCAAGCCACTAAGCAGCACCCCTCCATGGTCTCTGCATCAACTCCTGCCTCCAGGTTCCTGCCTTGACTTCCATTCATCATGGATTATAGCCGGAAGACAAAACAAACCCTTTCTTTCTCAAACTGCTTTTAGTCGTGGTATTTATCACAGCAATAGAAACCCTAACTAAGACACTGGCCATTTCTGAGTTGTAGGGAGCCTTTCCAAGACTATACACAGAATGAGAAGAGAGATGGTCCGGTCTCCACTCGCTAGGGACAGGAAGTAGGAAGTGTGGCGGCCCTGGAGGGAGGGCAGACCCACCCAGAGCTGAGCTCCACCAGCATCCACTCTCTGGTCTCCACCATTTGAAGAATACAGCTGCCGTTCCTCCTGTGTGCTCAGCCCAACACAGTGGTGTCCAGTTTACTAAGGACTTTCCTTGCAGTGCCTTGGTTTACCCATCAGCCGACATAGGAAGCAATACAGATTGGGGGGTCCCACCAAGTCACCCCACCTCATAGTAGCACCCATCCTGGCTGCTTCAGCCACAGCAGAAGAAAAAGCCCTATGCATGGGTGGGTGGCGTGCATGCATGTATGGGTGTCCCTGGTCCTCTGGGTCTGAATCCAAGAGGGACACAGTAGGTGCTTAACAATCATTGATGTTGAAGGCGTCCTGGTCATGAGAAGAAATTTGACTGCCTATAGAGACACATATTGGACACGGTAACTCATGCTTTGTGGGGCTGTGGACCACCAGATAATTCTGTTTGGTAGCTGTCCGCCCCGCTGAACCTCAAAAAAAAAAAAAAAAAAAAAAAAAAAAAAAAAAAAAAAAAAAAC
>JANHMN010000023.1:31173698-31245634 GCA_030674055.1 Rhabdomys pumilio | reverse complement strand
AAAAAAAAAAAAAAAAAAAAAAAAAAAAAAAAAAAAAAAAAAAAAATCCCACTACAGGCTTTAAATGGCTCAATAATGCTGCCCCCTACAGGCTTTACTCCATGAGATATGTAGTTCCGACACTGGCCACACGGTGGCGCTCACTGGCCATCCCAACGCTGGGGAGCTGCAGGGTGTATCTCGATGGCAGAGCCCTTTCCCTGCACACTCAAGACCCTGGCTTTGATCTCCAGAACCACAGATTCTTAGGGTACACGTGTTAGCAGTTAGGGGGCATCTATGGGCCCCAGAGTCCCATTTCTGCCCCACTGGGTTCAGTTTCTGGGTGAGTTTTCCCAGCATGCCCCGGGAGCCACTTACTTGCTTCATCGGAGTCATAGCTATTGGCTTCTTCCTCCTCCTCCTCCGCAGGCGGTGGCTGGCGGGCAGGGGCCGCCTGAGAATAGGGGCCTGCAGTGTGGGGCGCTGCCTGGAAGCCCCCGGTGAGTCCTGTCCTCTCCTCCCGGGCTGGAGCGACAGCCCCTGGATAGCCAGGGTCACTCAAAGGAGCCTCTGCGGGGAGAAAGGAGGCAGTGTTGAGTCTGTTATAGCAATAAGGCTAGAAGAAGCTTCAGAATGCGGGTTCCCAGGCTGCACTCAAAATGAGGGGCAGGCCCTAGAGTGTGTAAGACCAGGTTTGATTCAGACAAGATGGAGACAAGACAAGCCTCACCAGGCTCAGTCAGTGGTGTGGACTCAGCTAGACAGCATGAACCTCTCAGCCTCCGCTGTGTGACCCAGGGCCAGTTACTTAACACCTCTGAGCCTTAGTTTCCTTATTTGTAGAATGGGAGTTACCAAATCCAGAGTTGTTTCTATGGCAGTCAATAATGTTGCATTAAACCTTGAGGGTCCGTGAAAAAAAAAAAAACCAATAGCTGCCACATAACCATGACGACCAGGCATCTGAGGCCTGCCTGTCTGTATGTGGGTCAGAGTAATCACTGTTCGTTTATCCTGGGCCAAACACACTCCAGGCTCCATAGAAAGTGTTTTGTTTTGTTTTTTTTTAAGCTTAATTTTTTTTCTTTTTTGGGGGGAGGGTGTTGAGACAGGATTTCTCTGTGTATCCCTGGCTGTCCTGGAACTCACTTGGTAGACCAGGCTGGCCTCAAACTCAAAATCCACCTGCCTCTGCCTCCCAAGTGCTGGGATTAAAGGCGTGCACCACCACCGCCTGGCAAGCTTATTTAAAAAAAAAAAAAAAAAAGTTTTAGTTTGTTTAGTCTTCACAACAAGACTATGAAGGAAGTCGTAGCCTGACTCCCACTTTATAGAGAAAAAAAAAAACCTGATGCTCAGAGAGGTTTAGTCACTTGCCAGGAGTCACACAGCAGGAAGGGAAGGCCCAGCAGTCTATACTCTGAGCCACAGAAACTGGCTTATCAGTGTGGATAGTTCAGGGGTTTAGAAAGGAGAACTGGTCAGACCGGTCTTGGTTACAGCCTGAGTAAATGTGTTCATGTAGAGACTGAGGCAATTCACACTTGCCTGTGCTCTGCTCTGGAAATCGTCCTGGCCCAGGAGTGGCCCTGCTGCCTCCAGGAGGCCCTGCAAGGGGAGGGAAAGGGGGTGGTGATGAAGACACAAATCCGGGTATCTGTCCTTCCCTCTCTTGATACACAGGCTAGACAGGAAGCAGGCAATCATGTGGAGAAGTTTCTAGGATATTAGGAACTGTCCCTCTGTGGGGGATGGGGGTGCTGGCATCCCAGAAGCCCAGGTTGAACCAAGCCCCCCCCCACCCCAGTCCCTGCTTTCACTTCCTTCTCAGATGTGGAGGAGTTACCACGGGGAGCCCTGTCCCTTCACAGTGGACAGGATGCTCAGTCCAGCTCTAAGCAGAGCCTCTCCACCCCCAGGGTCTAAGGAGCGAGCTCAGGGTTCAGCACTGTAGAGCAATGGTACTGGGGTCACTACTGAGAGATGCAGGGCACATGGTGGCTGCGTGGCTGGTACCTGGCTGCACCGGCTGAGAAGGTGCCGGGCTTGGCATTGGGGCTGGGGCAGGGCGGGAGGCCTGGACTGAGTTAGCTCGCCTCAAACCTGCAGGAGGAGGAGAAAGACAGCATAATTCACACCACACCAAGCATGCACACACACACTACACACACACACTTGTGTACACTCCCTTGAGGCTCCCCTGGAGGCTGCCCTGCTCTGCTTCCAGCCCTCCTCTGGTCCCTCTGTCTTCTCCTCCTTGGTGCCCAGACCCTCTGTGCAAATCTCAGGAGAGTTACTGAAAAGCACAGGTAAGCTGGGCTCAGGGATGCAGGCCTGTCATCTCAGCCACTTGGTGGTGGCTGAGGTAGGAGATTTGCAAATTCAAGGTCTACCTGAGATGCAGAGTGAGCTCAAGACCAGAACCCATCTTAAAATAAAACAATAAGGCGGACCCATGAGGTGCAGATCAGTGTGGTATGCTTGCTTGGAACCCACCCCCAATGAGTTGCCAGTGGGATTATGGGAGATATTACGTGCAGAGAGTTTAACTATGTGGTCAGCGCAGAGCAGGCGCTGGTACCAGTTAGTGTCACTGGTGAATTCTGACGCCATTCACAAAATTGGTAAGAGGTGGATCTCTGTGAGTTTGAGGGTAGTCTGTTCTACATAGTGAGTTCTAGACCAGCCAGGGCTACATGGTGAGACCCTATCTCAAAAATAAAGGCAAGCAAACCAAAACCAGCAGCTTGATTTAGTGGCTCATGCCTATAACCGTACCACTCAAAAGAGTGTGAGACAGGAGGCTTACTGTGTACACCAGTCCAGCCTGGCTACACTGGGAAGCCCTGTTTCCAGAACCAAGCAAGCAAGCAAATTCACAAAACAACTAAACAAACCAGACAGTCACAAGTGCTGACAAAGGTATATAGAAACTGGATGTGCTATTGACAGAAATGTAAAAGAAGTCTGTCTACACTGCATAGGAAACAGGATGGTGGTTTCTTAAAAAAAGAAAGAAAAAAAAAGTTAAATATAAAACTGCCCAACTTTGAGACATTCTTGCTTGTAAGTCTCTACTCCAAAGGCTTAAGTAGATATTTGTCTGAGCTGTTCATAACAACAGCACAGTACACAACAGCTAAAGGTAGAGGTAGTAACAGTCCTAAAGGCCCTTGGTCTGAATGGATAAATAAAATGTGGTATGTCTATTCAATGGAATATTATACAACCTGAAAAAGGGAAGGACAGTCTGAGAAATGCTCAAGCATGGATGAACCTTGAAGGCATAGAGCTCTCAGTGAAGTGAAATAGGAAAAAAAAAGGGTAAATGCTGTGTGATTCCATGTAAGTGTGTCAAATTCACATGTAGGAAAAGAAGATTGGGGGTTCTGGGAAAGGAAAGAGGTCAAAGAGAAGTTTGATGATAACGAAAATCTCAGCTGAAGACGAGGGAACGTTCTGGAGGTGACTGGTGGTGATGGTTATATGACATTGTGAGTGTGCCTGATGTTGCCAAACTGTATGTGAAGTATGGCTAAAACAGTGACTTAAATATCATAAATCCTGTGTGTTTCACAAAATCAAAAAGCACAGTCAATATAGGCTTCACTGCTGGAGGAGAAAAGACATTGGGAGGGTTGAGTAGAGGCAGGTTTGATTCTGATTTTCACTCACTGTCAGCTGTGTAGCAAGAGTCAGGAGAGCCATCACCTTTCTGAGTCTAAATTTTACAACTGTAGAGTTGGGATGATGAAAGTCTCATGCTTGCATGTCGGTGCTGTGGCAAGGAATCTTTAAGAAGTTCTGGGAGAAAAGCTCTGGGGAGCGCCTGGTATACAATAGGTGCTCCATAAATGTACTCTGGTGGTCAGACCTAGGATTCTGTTCTCTGTCCATCTGAGCCCAGGGTTCACTAGCAAGTGTGGGCACAGCAGATGGTAGGAGCCCAACCCTGCTGTCAGGAAGGAGGGAACTGAAGAGCTAGCTAAACGTTACGCTGAGATGTCCCCACAGGCTCGTGTGCTGAGCACCTGGCCTCCAGTTGGTGGCACTATTCTGGGAGGTGGTGGAAACTTTAGGAGGTGGGGGTCTCACTGGAGGGAACTAACCACTTCCTGTCAGCTGCTGTGTGAGCTACTCAGCTCCACCCTCCTCTCTATGACAGGCTGAAACCTCTGATGCTGTGAGCTAAATTCATCTCCCCTTCTTTGAGGTTATAGCCTTCATCCTGTCACAGGGGTGAGGGAAATAAAAAGCTACAATTTTGGATACAAGTACTGAGCCAGGGGTGAGGGTGCACACTTGTAATCCCAGGGTTTGGGGGCTGGGGCTGAGGCAGGAGGATCATGAATTCAAAGCCATTTTGGACAGATAGTGAGATAACCTCTCTCTCTCTCTCTCTCTCTCTCTCTCTCTCTCTCTCTCTTTCATTATGGATGTGTGTATGTGTGTGCATGTATGTTGGTGAGTGAATACCAGATCACTGTGGGTCCTGAACACTCAGCCACCACACTGAGACCCATGTCCTCGCTATAAAACCAGGGACAATCTCCTGAGGCTCAGACACAGGTTCACAGGAAATACATGCCCAGGCTATCAGTCTTTACCTTCAAAGTCAAGCAGCCAAGATTCTCTTCATAGTATTTCATGGTATAATCTACTGGGCCCTGACGGTGGCACCTGTCAGCCAGTTATGTCCTGGCCCATTATCCCACCCATTGACACTGATAGCTGAGGCCATGGGGGAAAGTAATTAGATGGATATTTACTTTGCTCAAAGCCAAGTGGGTCAAGCAAAGCAAAAACTCAAGATCTTCATATGCTGTTTGGGAGCAAGAAGAGTTATGATCTCAGTCATCTGGAGCTAGATTTGTAAGACTCCTTGAATATAGACCAAAATAAATTATGCAAACATGGGAGCAAAATATGGTATACAGTAGGTATTCAATAAAGGCATCAATACCCATCTCGCTCACCTGCTGGGCTCCGGCTGGTGTCTCCAGCACCCCCACCATGACCATGGTCCCAGCCCTCAGAATCCCGGGCAGTTGCACTCATCCGTGCCTCAGAGGCCCTACGTGTGGGAGGCCCATGGCTTCCTCGCCCAGGAGCAGAGGTGAGGTCAGGGCCTGCAAGGAAAGACATGGCTTGCACAGAGAGGGGGAGGTGATAGAATGGGGTCCCAGAGTGAGAGACAGTTGACAGAACCCACCTGGCTTCTGTCCTGGGGCCCTCCTGTCCTCCATGTCACCTGGAAAGAGAGAGAGAAAAATAATGTGGAATACTGGTTTTCTGGAGTCCACAGAGTTCTTACTCCAGGGATCCACAGTGATCTCACCCTCTCTTCCCAAGAACTGTTTTTGAAACATTAAGCATGTTTCCCACCAGCCTCTCCCCTGAGCTGGCTTGTTCTTGGTGTCTCATTCCCTCATCGCCATGAAGACACAAGCATAGACCAACAAAACAAAAACTATCTCTTTTACCTATACTGGCAGGCATGTCCAACCTCTGACATCATAGCACAGCACTGTAACTTGTGAATTCACAATCGGGCACCACAAAGTTGTGTTACCAGAAAAAGGCTAAAAATTCTTATGTTCTAAAATAGATCTACGATTTTGTTTGGGGCTGCACCCATAGCTACCCTGGGCTGCATATGGCCTGTGGGCTTGGGCTTGGGCATTCCTAGAGGAGGGAGGGAAGGCTGACCAGGAGGAAGACGGTAGGTGGGACTACACACTCCTCAGGGATACAGTGTCTGTTGACAACTTAGTGATCCTTCAAGAAGTGGAAAGGCTTGTGTTACCCATGAAGAAAACCTTTTGGCAACAAGCCTTATGCAAGGCATGCTGAAAAGCCATCCTGTGAGAAGCTGGGTCAGGTGCTTTGATTTGAACCCTGTATCTCTAACTCTCTTCTGAGAAATAATGTTCTGGCATTACTGCTTCAGTCAGATCTTAACATCCAGTGTTAATCGAGATTTTTATGAGGGTTTTATCTGGCCAGTCCAAGTGGTGCTGTCCAAAGCAAATGTGACTTTATGAAGTCATTTTTCTTCCTGCTTGCCTCTCTCTCTTTTAATGATCACTTTAATTATTAATAACCATACTCAGATAACAGCCTTGATATTAATAGTGTTGATAATTAATTTCTTTTTGCTAGTTTAATTCCTATCCATCTTTCACTTTTAATTAGTCCAGTTTCAGAATTGTTTATAGTCAACAGAAGAAACAGAAGTAGAAAGGCAGGCATGGTGTAGCACACTTGTAACCCCAGGGAACTTAGGAGACAGAGACAGGAGGTCAAGGTTCAAGGTCACCAAGTCCTCAGATATGAAGTGATTTCCAGAGAAGCCTGGGATACATAAAACTCTATCCAAAAAGAAGAAAAAGAAAAAAGGAGGAGAAAGAAAAGAAAGAGGAAAGAGAGGGGGAAGGGAAGGAGGGGGAAAAGGAGAAGGAAATGAAAGAAGGAAGAGCTAAAAGAGGAGGAGATGGAGGGTAGAGAAAGAACAAATACAAGAAAACCAGGAAATCTTTTTTAGCGGGCCCAAGACCCCAGGTTCCAGGGTATATTCTGGTGAGTGGCAGTCTCTTCCAGTTTCTAATTTTAATTTCTTCTTTTGTATTTTTCAATTTCCTAAGAAAGATGGCAAAGCCATTTGGCAAGCTAGCTTTTTTTCTAGAAAGTTCCCTGTACTGCCCTCCCAAACAAGGTTGAAAATGAATTGTGAAGGGGCTAAGGAATCCTAGATTAGGGGCCAGAAACTGGCAACAGGTACTTTGCTAGGATGCATTAAGGTAGACCAGTAGGCTTGGACATGTCCAAGACGCTGAAAAGGGTTAACTTTGTTCTACCTCGAGCTGGAGCCCTGGCTGGTTGCCTGGACTCAGGTGTAGGCTGCTCCTGGGTGGCTGGCTCAGCAGCGGGCTGCTGGGGCTTTGTCTTCTTTATAGGCATGGGCTGTGGAAGGACCTGTTTGGGGAAACCCTTGAAGAACCATGCTCCTGAGCGCTTCCAGACCTGGGAAGGAAGGGAGAGACACATATGGGAGACATGGCAACCAACTGCTAGTTTTCATCTTTGCCCCACAACTCATGGGCATGACACTGGGCACATGTATCTGGCCCCATATCAATCTCACAAACCTGATGGACATTTTATTGATGGAGAAAGTTGAATGTTTGCCATGCCAAGG
Source organism: Rhabdomys pumilio (assembly GCA_030674055.1). NCBI lineage: Eukaryota > Metazoa > Chordata > Mammalia > Rodentia > Muridae > Rhabdomys > Rhabdomys pumilio. Next base: position 31,238,454 of record JANHMN010000023.1, on the reverse strand, counting down.
ATCAACCCAATAACTAGACAGGCAGAGGGAGGAAGAATGGAGACCCAATGCTGATTCTCTCATAACTGTGGCATTGCAGTTGATGGAAAGAAGGTTGGATACACCTGTAAGTTCCAATCCTTGGAACATGGAGGCAGGAGAATCAGGAGGAATTCAAGTCTGAGATCAACCTGGGCTACATGAGACCTTGTCTCAAAGAGATAAAACAGGTGACCTGCTTCCTGATATCTTGTTCAAGACTTCAGGCCTCTATTATGACTTCAAGTTAGGATGACGTTGGGACATCTGGAAGATCCAACGTTCCATCTTGCTATATTCCCTACAGGGTTACCTAGTATGGCACATAGTAATTGGGCTTCTATGACTCTGGTCCCATGTGTGGTCCAGAAGACCAGAGGAATTTGCGGATGTGGAGAGGGAAAGTCACTGTATCTACCCCCTTGGCTCTCTCCCCACTGTTGGATGGTGATGAGCCCTGTTCCCTCCACCTATCTTCCTGATGACTGTGTTTTTCTATTCAGACCAGGGAGTGCAATCAAAGCCCTAGGATTGCTTGTCTTGGAGTTGTAGGAGATTCCTCTGACTCTGCTGGTGTCCCCAACCCTGCTATGAATGAATACCACTTCATCGAACCCTCCCTGAGTGCTCTGCTGTCCTGAGGCTGAGGAGAGAGAATGTGGCCATCGAGACCGTGTCTCCAAGGCAAGCATGTGCAGCAAGGAGTGAGCAGTAAAGTAACTGGGATGATTTGAGGTAAAACCAACAACACAAAGTCAGGTCTGGGCAAGAGAAAGAGAGGGAGAGGGGGGGGCGAAGAGAGAGGAGAGAATGAGCAGGCAAAGAGGCTGAAGCATGAGGGAGACAGAGGATGAGGTAGAAGGAAGAGAAGGAAGAAAATGTGAAGAGATGAAATATGGGAGAAGGGAGAGAGTGAGGAGTGGAAAACAGGGGGAAGACAGCATGCAGCCGAGGGGAGGGATGCAGGGAGCCCAGGGTGTCACTCAGTGGGTGAAGTGCAAACCTGAGAACCAAACCTCCAATCTCTAGCACCCACATCAAATCTGGGCAGTATGTGCCTGTCATTCCAGTCCTGGGAGATGGAAGTAGGAGGATCCTGGGGGCTTGCTGGCCAGATGACCTAGTTGAATACCTGAGTTCCACACTCAGTGAGAGACCCTGACTCAAAAATCAGGACAGGGGCAATGAAGACAGATACCAGATGTTGACCTCTGGTTTCCACAGGTTCACACCTGGGCAAGCATACCAGCATACACAAGGGCACACACCTATTTGGGTCTGGGGGAGAGTGGGGAGGGAAGGAGATACTTAGAAGAAGACTCAGAAAGTGAGGGTCCGGGGTAGGGAGGGAAGGAATCAGAAAGTGGTGATAAGGAGGGCAAAGGGAAGAGAGGAGAAAGCACAAGAAGGAAGATGCAAACACATACTCTGCTGTTTCACCAGCCGAACTCATTCCCTTGATGTTTTTAGACAGGGTCTCATGGACCAGGCTGGCCTCAGATCCACTATGTGCTTGAGGGTGACCTTGAACTCCTACCCTTCTTGCCTCCACCACTCCAGTGCTAAGATTACAGGTGAACACCACCACGCCCAGTTAGAGACAGGACCCAGGGTCTAGGATGTATTAGGCAAAGATGCTACCCACTCAACCACATCCCAGCCCTAAGCTCTTTCCTTTCCCACCAAACCCACAAGACCCAAGAACCAGGCTGAGCCCCCAGGCTCCAAGTGCCACCCCATCCCAATTCCTCCAGGCCCAGGCCTGGCCACTCACCTCTCTCTGCTCAAGGCAAATCTTGCAGAGCCATACTGGATGCGGACGGTTATTGGAGGTCTCCACCCCACACTTGGTGCAGACATTCTGTGGGTAAAACACATGCAGAACCACACCCAGGTGAGGCATGCTTTGAGTTGTTGGGGGAACTAGAGACAGGCAGAAGAAGGGTAGTAATGGAATTCAAGATCTTTTAGGGAAAACAAAGGATTGAATCCTTTCTCACTTCCTTGAGCAAGGTTCATTAGAATGAAGTTTCACTTTGGGTTTTGCTACCGATGGCAAAAACTAGATTCTTTCCCAAGTGCTGGAGGAAAAGTCTCTAAAAGAATCCACTCTGTGGGGCTGGATTCTCAGCCACCACAGAGGAAGCTGTTGGCATGGTCTTTAAAAAGAAAAGCCAGTATATCTGTTTTTATCAGTTTCTTTCTTTTCCCAGAAGACCCAAGACAACTTTAGCTATGACTATAAGTCCACCCACCGCAGTAAATGAGCAATGTCTGAATAATAACCAGACACGACAAAGGAACAATGAGATGAGCTTCCTAACAGCTGAGGACAAATAGGAAAACCTAGGAGTATACAAAATTGTCTCTCAAAACGGCTGTGGTTAACACATGTCTTTCAGATGAACTTTCCCCAATACTGTACCCTATAGGCTGCATGGTTCACAGAGCAGGAGACGCCCAGTGGTATGATGGGTATCTCTAACTGGGTGAGTCTCTGAATTCCCTTGTGTGGGATCAGATGGACCAAAGATAGTCGAATCTTTGTTCTGGAAGGGTTGTTTGCAGGCAGTTCAGGAGGGCAGGGTAGGGAATCAGGGAGGGGTTTCCCTGCTTGAAAGAGTAGTATTAAAGAAAGTCCAAGGAGTCCAAGATGGCTAGAGAAAGGCTTGCTAAGTGTTTCTTTTAAGAAGTAAATTTTATTTGTTACTATTGTGTGTTTTGGAGTGTGCATGTGTCTGAACTCTGTGGAGTCCTCTTTCCATTTGACCGGGGTTCTGGGACTGAGCTCTGGTCACTAGGCTTGCAGGGCAGGTGTCTTTACCTGCTGAACCATCTTGCCTGCCTTTGCTAAGTCTCTTATACCTTGAGGCATGTTAAGGGAACGCACATACATGTGTAAGCTCATGTGTTCACGTGTATGTGTGCATGTACACACACACAACACGCTCTTTAGACTACACACTTATCTTGCTAACTAACCCATAGCCAGGATCCTCATGTCCCAGGCTCCTGATTCCTGAGTTCATCTTGCACAGAGCTCAGTTCTATGGAGACATAAAGACCTTCCAGTAGAGGACTCAGGACCAAGGTGACCTTGGGAGACGGAACATCCTGCAGAATTCACATCCTGAAGTTGCCCTTCAAGAATCAAGCTTCATCCTCCAGACCCCAGGCCCCCAGAACCACAGTCTGAACTCCCTGCCCCCACCCAATCCCTCTTTCCTATGTAGGTATCCAACAGGAAAGGAAGGGAGCTGGGTGGCGGTACCTTCTTACAGTCTTCACACACGACACAGGCAGAGCCCAGCATGCCCAGCTGCTCCCCACACAGAATGCAGCGGTTCACACCATCTCCTGCCACATTCTTCCTCATGGTCTCCAGACGGTCCACCAGGCGCCTGGAGCAGAGACAAGGCAGTAAGGACCAACCCCCTGCCCTAGGATCAGGGGCCTCCAGTGTGTCCCATGCAGAGAATGGCCCTCCATCTTTGAGTCCCTATTCTTGAGAATCTGACAGTGATCAGGGAACTTCTCCCAGAGGTTTCCAGATGCCAGCACTTTCAGAATATCTGAGCCCACTCCAAGTCCAGGCCCCTCAGCAGCCTTCTGTGCTACCACCTTCAGGCCCAGGCCTTTCCTAACTCACAGAACCTCTTCCATGGAATGGCTTCCTTCAGGGATCTGCCTTCAGAGCTTCATGGCTAGCTAACTGTGGTATGTGTGTGCTTGCCCATCATTGCCAGCATCTGGAGCAAATGCTCTCAAAGCAAGCTCACTGCAGGCACTGGCCAAAATGCAGATTCTGGCACAAGGATCTGAGGTGGAACTTTCCAGAAATCGCTGAATCAGTGCTGTTTAATGCTGCTGGCCCAGGCTCCTGCTGGACAACAAAGCTGTCAGTGTAAACATCACACATGTGAGAACCTCATATGGTCTTTGGCATCTGGACTTTCGGATATTTCATCTACTAATTTCATGTTCTCTCCATGCTTTTTTTCTTCAAAGATTCAAACTGGTCAAGCTCGGTGAGGTGTTTCACATCTGTAATCCCAGCACGTGGGAAGTGGAGGCAGGAGGATGGCTGTGAGTCCCAGGTCAGGCTAGATGTCAGGGTAATAGAGTGAGAGTCTGTCTCAAGCTGAACAAATAAACAAACCCAAAAGGCTTATTGTCTCATTATAGACACAGATGGGGGTGGGGGCACTGGAGCTGGATGTGGCCGTTCCTTTGTGGTTTGTAGCTCACAGTGAAGAGTGGGCGATAGAGCCCTTGGAAGGTCCTGGGAACCACAGCCTCCGGAGGGTTGCCTAGAAGCCTGTCCACCACCATCAAATATGGACTCCTTTCAAGAAAGAGAACTTGAGTTTAACTTCCCATAATCCAAGTTTAAAAAAATAAAAAGCTGGGTGTGGGGATACCTGCTGGTGACCATAGCGCTGGAGAGGCAGAGACAGGAGATCCCTGGGGCTCTGTGAATGTTTGACTATGCCTGAATCAATTTATTTTTCTGGTCCTGGGATTGGAACCCAGGATGATGCTGCACTCCGGAGCCAGGCCCAGCTCCACCCCCTGCCAGATAGGAAGAGATGAGGGAGAACCTTCAGTGAACCCTCCTTGCCTCCATATGCTAAGTGGGAAAAAAGCCCCAAGTTCAGGGTGCAGAGTCAGTCAGACTGTGGATGTGAGGTTGGAGGTGTTATGCTGTTGTGTGTACCAGAGAGAAAAGAGAACTCAAAATGCTGGCGGCCACCACCATCCCTGTCCCCTCAGGAAACATTGGTTTTCCTCCCCGTTTTACCTCTCACAGGAAACCCACATCACCTTTCATCAGACAAGAGAAGGACATTTCCCAAGCTCGAGCTATGCAGCTGAAAGGCTAAAAGGTGTGATTGTGAATCCTTCCTCGGCTGTGCTGGTGTTTTCTTAATCGTGTCTGATTATTTGACCTTCAGCTGAGAGGAAATCACACCTTCACAAAACACTCCAGAGAAACAGCCCCCATTGAGTCTGCAAGTAGGCACAGAACGCTGCCTACTGGCTTGCCCCCTAAGTTCACATTCAACCACCTTTCTTATACTTTCTAGGACCACTTGCCTAGGGAATGACACCACCATAGGCCCTCCCACATTAATCACTTACCTAAAAGCCAATCTGATGGAGGCATTTTCTGAGATTCCCTCCTGCCAGATGACACTAGCTTGTGTCAAGTTGACAAAAACACTAACCAGTCCAGCAACCTTGAATAACCTTGGCTCCCCTGGTACCTTCTGCCTAGCTTCTTCTCTAAGGAGGGTCACATAAGCCACTCCTCAAAGCTCCTAATGTGAGTAGCACTCAGAGACCTTAGGTCCTAGAGACCAAACACCCAGATGTCCCTTCTGATCTTGGTGCTGATATGATCCCTGGGGCAGCCCGATTTTTATGGCTGTCTCTTTTTCACTCACCCTCTGCTCAAACACCCAATTAGCTGGTCGCTGTCAGTAGCTATCACTCGTTAGCTAGGCCTTTACATGCCCAATTAACTTTATGATGCCTGGAAAGCTGACTTTCGAGCTTTCTGTGCTCCCACATGTCTCTGTGACCAGGGTGCTGCTGTCTGCTTGGGAACCCATCCTTCTATTTTGTGAGTGGCTGTGGTGACTATAGAGCTTAAGGCATGCTCTAAACAGACATCCATAAGACAGTGGTTCTCAACCTTCCTAATGCTGTGACCCTTTAATATAGTTCCTCGTGTTGTGGTGATCCCCCCCCCAGACATAAAATTATGTCATTGCTATTTTATAACCATAATTTTGCTACAGTTATGAATCATAATATAAACATATTTGGAGACAGAGGTTTGCCAAAGGGGTTAGGACCACGGGTCTATAGGACTACTTGTACCCCGGCATATGTAGTGCACACTCGGAAGAACAGCATCTACATGCAAAACCATACCTTTACACACATGACCATGGCTCTGGGCTCTGGGGAGAACCCATCCCCAACTGTCCCTGCCAAAACCAGTAGCTGTGTGTTTGTGAATCTCAAACACATAGAAGCCCATAAAAGCCCAAGCCGGCCTCTGCGACACCCCTGCCACTCTCCGGGATGCCAGTTAGTGATGCTGCCGACCCTGAAATGTAGAGGTGACAGATGGCTTTCTGCTGTAGGGGGGAACAGCATGACAGAAGCCTCCCCGCCTACCTAGGGGCTGTGTTTCTGTACACTCGTTACCTAAACCAGCACAGAAAATGCCTCCACTCTGGGGTCCTACCAACAAGCAGGCAGGGCAGCTGCTGCACACACCCTCAATGATTCCCAGCACACAGTAGGTGTTGTGCTGTCTGTCCATCTATCTGTTTCCCACCTCCTCTCCCCGCACCCCCATCAATTCCTGAATCTCTCCGCTCACTCTTTGCCTCCCCCTGATTGCCAAAGAGGGGGATATTAGCATGGAATTTATTAAGCTTTGGGGTTGTAATTTTGTCAGAAATGAAGATAGCCCATCTGCCATGATCAAGAAATAGCTGCTCTGGTGGAAGCCAGACCCAAACTCCCAGGCACCCAGGCAGAAGCTCCCAGAACCAGTCCTTAAATGGCCAAGCTGCCCAGCGGGCATTCAGGGCCCAAGCCTGGCAGCTCACCAATTCTCCCATATCACCTTGAGGTATTTAGTGTCTCAGGTGCTGTGCTAAGTACTCCCTGCCATGTTTTCTTTGAGCAGTGAGCACCTGTGAGTTTGGTTCTGATATTCACCCCTACTGTACAGATGGGGACACGGAGGCACGGGGAGGGCCATCACTCGCAAGTGGCACTGGTGGCTGGTCCAATTGCCTGGATGTCAGATGAGGAAAATTTTATGTCATTCAGTGCTCAGGGTTGTGGCTCAGTCTGTGCCCCTCCACCATCTCAGTCATGATAAATGGAGCTCAGAGAGAGAAGTGAAGCAATCAGCCAGATATCCGAGACACCTGTGAATGCCTGTCTCTCCATGTTCCTCCACCATCTGTCAACTCCCCTCACCACTTGCAGTCCCCGGAGGCAGCAGAATGTGAAAGATGCTTAACTTTAAAGTCTCATGTGGCCACGGGAAGGCTGTACACACCTGGGCAAGTGGCTTCGGGTTTCTCAGCTGAGAAAGGCAGCAGTGAACCTTTCTCTCCCCGAGGACATTTCATGGGTGAGAGGAAGTGCACAGCATCTGAGAGTCCACAGCACAGACTGCAAGGAATACCTCTCTGTGGGACCGGAGAAAAAGGCTATAGCCATGGGCTAGCCTGGACTCTTGTTCCAAGTTCCATCACTTGTTAACTATGTGACTCTGGACAGGTTGCTTAACCTCTCTGTGCTTCCATTCCCTCATCTAGAAAATGCCGATGGCAATAATGTGTTCTATAGCATGGGGCCACCACCGAGGCTGTGAGTGCCCTGCTTGGGTGATTTAACCCAGTGTTGTCTTTGATATTCCCCTAAAAGCTATAATTTCATCAGACTTCTCCACCCGCATCTTCTGAACCATCAGCAAAGCGACACAGCAAATGGTTTCAGCCAGGGATGACTGTGCCCCCAGGGGAACAGTGGTCAGTGTCTGAAGACACATTTGGTTATCACAGCTGCTGAGGTTACCTACAGGCATCTGGTAGGTAGAGACCAGAGATGCTGTTTAAACATCATAGGTGCACAGCACAGCCCTCAGTACGAAGAATTCCCTAGGCCCACATGCAGGTGGGTATTGAGATTGAAAAGCAGGAGGTGTGAGGGGCTTGGGAGCTGCCTGACTGGACAGATGAGGTATGGGACGCCTCAAGGTTAAAGAAACTCAGCGAAAGACTTAGCCAATGAGTTTACAGCCCACCCACAGGTACCATTCACACAGTGAATTGATTTACACTCCCTTGTTGGCAGACAAGGGGACAAGTAGGGAATTCAGAAAACTGTCACCTGCTTTGGTACTGACAACAGATTCCACAAAGTGTGTGTATGTGCATGCATGCACACATGCAGGCGTGTAGAGGTCAAAAGTCAATGTTTCCTTCTGCCTCTCTCTACCTTAATTTTTGAGACTGAGTCTCTTACTGAGCCTGGCTGGTGCTCACAGATTCCACTAGGCCAGCTAGCGAGCTCCCGGGATCAGTCTGTCTCCATTTACTGTCCCCAGCTCCCCAGCTCCTGCGGGCTTTTATACGAGAGCCATGGATCCTGCATCTGGATTTAGGTCAGCACACTTGCAAGGCAGGTACTTTACTGAGCCAGATATGGAGCTTTGGGGTTTATTTTTCCTTTCCTTTTTCTTTCTTTTATTTTTTTAAGACAGACCTCACTCTAAGCTTAGGCTGACCTTGCACTTGAGATCCTCCTGCCTCAGCCTCCTGCGTGCTGGTACGATAGGCATGTACCACTAAACAGACTAAGCCTGAATGAATACTGGAAAGCACTTGTCTACTGCTTGGGGAAACTGAGGCACGCCTCAACAGTTTTTCACATCGGGAGGTTACAGGGTCAATCTGAACCTGATAGCATTTATAGATATTTGCTTCTTCTGGGGAAAATAAAAAAAAGAATGTGTATATAACTATGCCTGGAATACTGGGTGTCCCTGACCCTGAGTCACACCCACCCTGGAAGGCCAGGGCTCTGGACTAAAGGAGGAAAGGCTAGTGTAGAAGGGGAGAGACGGAGCTGTCTGTCTGTGTCCTTGTCCAGCCATGCCAATGACACCTGCCAAGGTGATACATTGTGGAAAAATCCTGTGCCAGACAGTTGAGGGGGTAGTGAACCCCAGCAGGAAAGCAACAGGGACACAATGAATTCCGCAGTAGCAGGTCTTTCTTCATCTCTCCGGCTTCTCCCTCCATCATCCGGTTGGGATGCCAAGGTTAATGACAAGCCCTAATTACTTTTTTGGTGTCCGTCTGTTTCAGGAAGCTGACCTCGAACAGAGCCACCCAGCTGCTGCCTCTTTGCAGGCAGGAGACGTGCAAATGCTTTGGAGGGGATCCAGGCAGGAGGAAGTACAATGGGGACACAGAAGGACAAATGGACGGGGACTGTCACGGACAGGGAGTGATGGGAGGGTGCAAGTGGTTTTTTTAGGTAAGTGTTCCATTCCAGACTTAGTGTGCCTTTGCCACTCAGAGGAAGCCCCCAGCAGCCGTGTTTCCACGGAGATGTGGCACGGCTGTGTTTGCTAACACATGGGGTGAGAGATTTTTCTTGAGGCTGCTGGATTCCTGATCTCAGATCCCATGGGACAGCCTCTCGGCTTTCCATTAAGGTTCCTGTGTGTGCATAGCTCCCCCAAGTAGCTTCCAAAGATGGCGGGCGGTATCATCTTCCCCTGAACATGCCAGCCATTCTTCTCAAGATGGGACCTTTCCCTTCCACAAGAGACCATGGTCTCAGTCCAAGACATTTAGTGAACTCCGCTTACACTTCTTGCTGTAAAGGAACCGAGCGGGCTACTGAAGGAAGGATTTGAGGGGTCCAGGAAACAGGAAGACACAGGAGCCTCCGGTGTAGTCCATCCTATTGGCAGCTGAACTCAGCAAGTGAGCCCTCAGCCAGTGCCCCATGGAATAGAAAAACCACCCAATATAGCCATGCCTGAAGTCTTAACCTCTTGAATCATAAACAGTGGAAAAACTATATCTTTGTGGCTTTAAGCCACTTTTTTTCCTTCTTGGTGTTTTGTTGTGTAGCAGTGACTAGCTGGAGAACCTGGTTAAAATTAGTAGTTTCCCATCTCATCCAAATCTGCTTCACCTAACGATGGTGGAGGACAAACTAGGAGCCTCCGCTTTGTGCTGTGAGATCTGGGAATGCATACAAACGAGGCAGTTGGGTGAGGTTCTTCCCCGGCCATTAACTTTCTATCCCTACATCCTGAGCAGAGCAGAGCAGGGGACATGGATGGAGGGCATGTGACCCTGTAGACTCTTGTGATGGAACCTTGGGAAGACAGCTTCAGACTCTGCACAGCCCAGGGCTTTCCTGGGCTCTCAATTCCAGCAAAACAGTCCCGGTGAGGAAGCAAGTCTCCCCCCTCCCAACCCCAAAGGAGGCCTGATGCTTTTCTCCCTGTGAACTCAGAGTCAGACACAGATGGAGGCAGCAGCGCAGGGGGTAGATTAACAAGGCAGAAGAGTCTGCTGGAGAGGCCACCTGCTAAGCTTGAACTCTTAAATGGAAGTTTGGGGTTGGGGCTTGCAAGCTGGCTCAGCAGGAAGAGGGGCTTGCTGCCAAGACTGGTGACTGGAGTTCAATTCCCAGAGCCACACTGTGAAAGGAGAAAATTGACCCCCAAGAATTGTCCTCTGACCTCTGTACAAATGCCATGGCATGCATGTATACATGTAAAGAACTTTACTTATTTATGACTGTCTCTTCAAGCCTTAGTTTCCTCCTCTGTACAATAGCACCCACTCCCTGGGCAGAGAGGAATGGGACTGGGTTGAATCAAATAAAGTTTTATACCACAGGGCTCAGGGCTGGGGTTCAATAGGTAGAGAGCTTGTGGACAATGCGAGAAGCCTTGAGTTTCATTCCCAGCTCTGCAAAAACTGGGTGTGGTGGCACATGCTTATAACCCCAGAACTCAGAAAGTAGAAGCCAAAGGATCAGAAGCTCAAGGTCATCCTCTGCTACATAGTGAACCTCAGGCTAGCCTGGGCTACCTGAGACACTGTTGATAGATAGATAAATAGATAGATAGATAGATAGATAGATAGATAGATAGATAGATAGATAGATAGATTAGATAGATAGATAGATGATAGATAGATAGGTGATAGATAGATAGATAGATAGATAGATAGATAGATAGATAGATAGATAGAAAGAAGGCTTGGCACATAGTGGGTGCACAGAAAATGGCACCCCTTGTGGGGATTATTTTCCATGTTATTCAAAGTGACCTCATACTGTCCCAGATGGCTTCACTTGGGCAACAGAAAAGAAAACCCAGGCATCCGGACTCAGATAGGGACAGGAACACCTGAAATTCTAACCCATTTAAAAAGAGCCCCTTTCCTCAGAGACACAGCCAACAATGCAGGGTGAGGTTTTCAACAGACACATCCAATCACTTCAGCAGCTGAGTGAGCAGGAAGGCCCTGAGAGTCAGCTGGGGAATCTGAGGCAGAGTCCTTGCTCACTGAAAGCTTTGGGTTCCACAGTGGAAGTCCCAGATAGCAGAAGACAGTCTCACTTCTACAGTCTCACTGGTCCCCACACCCCATGCACTACCTGGCTTTCATCTGATTCTCTTCTGGGGAGGTGGAGGAAGAACAGGAATGATGCTGCCCGTGAGGTTTGGCTGCTGGGATGGAGGAGGAGACACAGCCTGCCTAGTCCTCCGGGGCAGCCCTCCCCACTCCAGGAAGCCAGGGAGAAAATATTCCAGCTCAGCAAAGGTTTATTTTGTCAGCCCAAATTTGGTCCAGGATTCCTGGAAGCCTCTCAACTTTCCTTCCGGGGAAGCCAGGGGCTGCCGGGACTCCAGAGATTGCCAAACTGGAGCATCCCAGCATGGGTGCAGACAAAAAAAGCTTCTTGCTTCAAAACCTAAACCGTCCATCGGATGGCTACCATTTGCTGAATGTGCACTGTCACATGCATATTTATTCATCAAACAATGTCATCTCTAGTTCGCACATGAGGATTCTGAGGCAGGCTGGACTCAGGGAGGTAAATTCTTGTGCTCTAGTCCCACCGATGAACTCCAGCCTCTCTAAGCCCAGAGTGTGTGTCCCTACACTGCATCTACCTCGGCTGCCACAACAGGATACCTGCCTGCCCTACGCCTGTTGCCAGCGTAACTCTAAGCAGCCGTTCTCAACCTGTGGGCTGTGTCCTCTCTGGGGGTCAAACAACACTTTCACGGGGGTCGCCTAAGAACATTGGAATATGCAGGTATTTACATTATGATTCATAACTGTAGCAAAATTATAGCAATGAAGTAGCAATGAAAACAACTTTATGGTTGGGGGGGGGGTGTCACCACAACATGAGGAACTGCATTAAAGGGTCGAAGCATCAGGAAGATTGAGAATGATTGCTTAATAGCTTACTCCAGGATGTGTTCTTGTATATTCTGCTTCACATATTGATAGGAAGCACAGTGTTGCTTGATATGTGTTTGTATACATATACATATGCATATACATCATATACATATTCGTATGCATATACATATGCATATATACCATATATATATGCATATGCATATGCATATACATCATATACATATACATCATATACATATACATATGCATATGCATATACATCATATACATATACATCATATATACATACACATATACATCATATACACATACAGTCATGATCAGGTAGGTGTCTTTGGTGTGTCTATCTCCTCATTGGGAACATTCAGCTCTTTTCTGTCACCTGTTCTAAAGCACTCAGTCTGCATGGTCACTGTGCTGTGCTGTGCTATATGGTACCAAATGTCATTCCTCCCATTCTGTTGTTCCCAGCCATTAACCCTTCCTCCACCCTAGCCCCGCCCTTGAGCCTTGGCCCGAAATGCCAAATTCAGTCTCTTCTGTTCACCGTCTCCTCTAACTCAATACTTCTAGAACTCTCCATGTAGCTCTCGTCAGCTAAGATGGCCAATGTTCATGCCCACAACACAGTCTCCATGGTCGGCCTCTCTCTGCCTTGTCTCCAGACACTTCAATTTCCCTCCTTCCACACACACCCAACATGAATATGCCCAACTCAGCCCATTCTGCCTTCTCTCCATCCTCCTCATCTTCTGTCAGGTTGCCACCTCATGCAACAAGAATTCTGAGTCCCGAGTAACCAAGTGTTTCTACCCCAGCACTATCGTGTGGCTTCAGGGGGACGTGAAGCCATCCTACCCAATTCGCTCCTGTTCCATGGCCTCCATCTTCTCTGCCCGAGCGATCACCCGGTTGATAATCTCCTTCTCCTCATCTGTCAGTTCCTCCTGCTTCCTCTGCCTGTCCGTCTGTGCTCCAGGATGGACAGACCATCCTGCCTGCATCCTGCAAGGCAAAGGAGAAGGCATAAGGCAGGTCAGAAATCCCAGGGGTCAGGACAGGGACCCATGGATCTGCAAAACCAGGGCTGAACTTCTGCAGGGAGCCTCACTGGTCCAGAGACCCTGGGCAGAAGGATACCTGTGAGCCCCAGCTACTCTAGCTGAACAATGTATCAACATGTATCATTCCTTTATTCCTCTCTCCAGCATCTCAGTAAGTGCCCTGGGCCACACACGTGAAAGAGTTAGAAACCAAGATACTTCCAGAAAGATCTTAAAAAATGTTTCCACCCCTTCACACACATATACGCACAGCGGTGGGGGACAGAATCAGGCCAGGTGGACCCCAGGGATGGTCTGACCCAAAGACATTTTGTTTGGAATATATGGGATACATGTGCCACATGTAGCTCATACTGGCCTCAAGCTCCCTATGTGGTCGAGGAGGACCTTGAACCACTGATTCTCCTTGCTTTACCTTCTAAGCACAGGGGTCATTGCCATTACAGCCAGTGGGGGGAGAAAGGTCATTGTAAATTTAAACCAGTTGTTAAGTAAGGTTGTAGGTGCATCTTTATACAGATAAATTACTAGGTTTCTAGCCTTTAAAGGCTTGGAAACACTTGGGGTTCTACTCTGTGCATCCATTCCCCTGCCCCATCCCTTCTGAGACAGTGTCTCGTATAGCTAGACTGGCCTTGAACAATCTAAGCAGCAGCGGCTGACTGTGAACTCCTGACTCTCCTTGCCTCCAGCTCCCAAGTGCTGGGATGCATCACCACACACAGTCTGTGTAGCCATGGGATCCAGCCCTGGGTTTTACACAGGCTGGGCAAGCACTCCCTCAGCTGAGCTATGCCCCCCAGCCTCCTTCATCCCCCTTTAAAAAAGAAACACAGAGCAGACATGACCAACTCCCCAGATTCAGTCCCCACAACATCCCTGCCCCTGTCCCCCTTTCCTGGTAAGAGGATGAGGTGGTGTTGAGGGGGGACCTGCTGAGAGCACTTCATGACACAGAGCTGAGATACCTCACCACCACCCCAGCCTGGCAGCTTTCAAACTTTTCTTGTTATCTCAAAAATTCAGATTTGAGAAAACCCTGGAGTTCAGAATAGATGTGCCACCAGCTTGGGGTCACTTTAGCTCTGATGGCATGGGAGCCGTGCAATTACTTTTTGACTTGGCAAAAAAAAAAAAAAAGTTTTCATCCTCATCCTCCCTCTCCTCCTCCCTCTCTTCCTTTCCTCTTTCTCCTCTTCCTCCTCCTGCTCCTCCATTTTTTTTTTTGTCTTAGTGGGTTATTTCTGAAGATCAGAGGAGAAGTTATCGGAAAAGAAGCAGATGTTCCAGGCAGTCCTATGAGGACGGGAAGGAAATATGATCTGGAAACACAGGCGTGCCCTGAAGCAGGTGCCTCAGGTGATCCAATGCCAGCATAGCTGGGACAGCTACAGTGCCACCAAATTAACGGTGAAACACGGGACTGGACATAAGTGACAGTCACGCACGTTGTGAACACACCAGATGTAGCCAGAACCAACTCTTTAAGATGCTTAATGTCTGTGAATTTCACCTTGGAAATAAAAAGCCCAACATGCTTCCCTATTTTGTTGGGTTCATTCCAGACCCACGACTGACAGCCCCTGCTTCCCAACCACTGAGTCTGAGCCATTCTGAGCTCTTTGCTCAATTTGATCACCCAAAGCCTGTTTCTGCCTCGAGACATTTGCCCTTGCCCTGCCCCTCCCACCAGGCCCCGCCCACCAGGCCCCGCCCACCAGGCCAGAAGCCCTCCTCTTCCTCCAAGTGCTGACACAGGAGCAACAACACACCATCTCCTGCTGCCCAGGCTCAAATTCTCCATCACATTCGTCTCCAGTTGAAGCCATCCTTAAATGACACTCTTGGTATCTGCTCATTCCCAGCCCCCACGAAGCTGCAGGGACCTAATCACTATTGTGCCCTGGCACTCAGATCAATGTCTGAGAAAACAGGCACACAGAGACCTTGACCAGAACCCAGTCGTCTCTTTCTATTAGTACTCCACAGCGGGACTGAAGCAAGCCGTGCCCCACCCCCAAGCTAGGCACCATGGGGAGCTGTCCTAGAAGGTCAAAGTCTCCTAGGATCCTGGGACCACTGGGGGTTCAAAGTCTGTGTTCACTTAGTCTCATCTCAGGCTCTAGGGTATCCTGATATTAGCCAATTTCTTAGAAATTTTTGTAAAAGTCGGAAGAAAGATTCCTAAATGGAGGAAACCTTAGGTCCCTCCAGGCTGTGCCAAGATCTCAGAGGTGAACTGAGAGTGGGGGAATGGAGGAGAGAGAGAGAGAGAGAGAGAGAGAGAGAGAGAGAGAGAGAGAGAGCCAGTAGAGAGGCCAGCCTGAGATATCTTCCCTCTACTTGAGAAGGACACAGAGGCTTCTGGTCCTTTCCGAAGTGCCCAGTCATCCCTCAGACCTGTGGGTTTCTGTGTGGATGGCCCTGTCTCCACCTGCCCAATCCTTTCTTTTTCCAACTGTCTCTCTTCCTTGATCGCTCCTGGGGTCCTGGTTTTAGTTGCTTTTCTTATCGGTGTGATAAGATAGTTGACAAGAAGCAGCTTGGAAAAGAGCTCATTTAGGAAAGGCATGAGGAAGGGAGGTCACGTGACATCCTGGGTCACATGGCATCCTCGGGAAATAGAGAGATATGAACAGTGACCACCAGCTCTCCCTTTTGTATTCGATCCCTTTGATTCTTCCCATGTCAACTGGCCAAATCTCAAATTTCTCCACAGGGATGCTCAGAATGTCTTCAGGATGATTCTAGGTCTCTCTGTCAAGCTGACAATCAATACGAACCTGCACAACCCCACTTCTGTGTCTTTCCTGCCTTTACAATGCAATTCCATTTTGAACCCAGGAAGCATTCCTAACCTGGAGCCCAGTGCAGAGCCCCACGGACATGTTCTACAATTCAGCCTGGTCCCAAGCACCTTCAGTCAGTGCCTCCCTCCCTCCCACCACCACCACACAACCTGCTGGGCTCTGTGCAAACCAGGACCTCAAGCTGCTGCACAAATGTGACTTTCAGAGACACGAACGGAACAAGCAGTGTCCCTCAGGACCCAAACAGGAAGACGGCCTCCCTCTGTAGACTGCAGGGAGCAAAAGGTGTCTGGAAGCCTCTACTCCCTCTGAATCTTCCTTCTATATCCTCTCTAGAATGCAGAGTTGACACACAGCTCAGCTGGTGTTTGGAAATGTTTGCATGAACCTCAGTGGGAACCCACAGGCCTCCCGTGGATTACATAGTTTCATTTGCAAAGCACGAACTGGGAAATGAGCTGAGCTTTTCAACCAAACCCCTTTACTCCTTGGGAACAGAAGGGCCCCCTGGGTTGTGAAGCCTAGTGCACTTGGGAGCCTTGAGACAACACAGTGGGACCTCTACAACAGGATTCCAATTAAGTGTCCAGGGTCCACTGCTAAGATCTCAGTTTGAGGATTTTGGTTTTTGTTGCTTACTTTCTAGACAGGGTCTCAGGCATCTGGGAATGGTCTTGAACTCTCTATGTAGTTGAGGCTTTCTGTGGCTTTCTGTGGGGATGGCCTTGAATTCCCGATCCTCCCGCCTCCGTCTCCTGAGTGTTGAGTTACAGTGTGACCCACCATATCCATTGTATGAGGTGCTGGGGATCAAATCCAGGGTCTCCTGTGTGCCAGGCAAGCACCCTATCAAAGATCTTGCTAAAAGCCAATGCTGGGGACAGAAGCACTGTCATCCATGGGTCAAGTTACATATAGGCTTATGTCCCATCCAGGGAGTGCCCTGGAGGGCCCATCCCACACCTGCCAGCTGCATCCTCAGAGAAAGCAGGTTTCCAGGTAATCCAGCCTAAGATTTAATGGCAAGAATTTGCGAATAGGGTGTTTATTTCAGTCGGTTATTTACAGCTTAGAGAGAACAGGGATATCTGTAGATGGGGACACTGAATAAGATGCTGGCTGTAAGATGTTTTGTCACACGGCAGAAGCTAGCTGATACACACACTAGCAAAAAGAGAAAAGGTCAAGGAACCCACGGGACTCTCCCACTCACTTTACAGATTAGTGTTATTTTAAGTCGTAGCTGTATAAAGTTCACTGTGAATACTCTCTCGGCCATGAAAGGTCTTTACCCAGTGCTCTCAAATATTTAGCTCTTGAATAAAATAGTATGCAAAGAAAATTCCACTGCCAATGGAAACAGAAAGATCACCACTACTGAATGTTCAGTTCCTGGATGTAGGACACTTGGGGGAAGGGACTGAAGATGTAAGACAGAGACGGTACAGTGGGGAATTCACAGAAACAGCCCCTCCCACATCTGTCCTTGAAAGCGGAAGATCGTTGCCACCAAAGCCTGCAGCAGGGGGCTCTAGACAACAGGAGACGGGTGACCCTACTGAAAGTGCCACCCGTGTCTGTCCCTGAAACACACAGAGGACACCTCACCTCAGTTCAACCCACCTGCATTCATGTCATGTACACAATTGTCGCATGGCTGCCGGATATCTCTCTTTATATTTGATGACTCCCTCAAGGTATGGGTTGATGGAAGTGCTGTCGGGGTGCTGGGTCCCTCCTTCCCTCCCTCCTTTCCCTGGGATACCCGCACTACAGATGTCTGAAGGGTATCTTTGGTGATCAGTGGGGAGATTTTAATGAAGATACCAGGAAGGTTACGCTGAGAGACATTTTCACCCATGACCTGCAAGGATCCTCTGCATGGACATCACCCTGATGACACCAAAGCGGGTGCAGAGGGATGCCATGGTCACTAGTGTCCTCAAAAGCAAGCCATCTGCACACACACACATACACACCCTGCACCTCTGAAATTCTATGCTTCTTCACATGCAGATTCTGTCTAAAGGCATTTCCCACCTGGATTTGTCTCTTTTACAGGATGCCCAGTCCTTACCTGGCCTCCCACTTACACCTCTCTTCCTCTGGAAAGCTCCCCCATCATGGACCAAAGTCTGGACTACATAATATTCTTCATGGTCTCACAGTTATACGTTATTTATATGGGAGAATGTATTCATTGAATATGGGTTGTTTGTAGCTGTCACTCATACTTGGGCTATGCATATGTCTCTGGTGCTTAACATAGCCAACAGTATACAGTAGGTACTCGGTAGTTTTCTTTCTCTTAAGACGGATTCTCACTATGTAACCCTAGCTGTCCTAGAACCCACTCTGTAGAACAGGCTGGATTCGAACTCACAGAGATCCTTCTGCATCTGTTTCCTGAGTGCTGGGATTAAAGGCATGTGCCACTACCGACTGACAAAATTCTTTAATAAAGGAAGGAAAGAAGGAAAGAATAGGAAGAGAAGGGAAAAGAAAGAAGGAGGGAGGGAGGGATAGGAGAAACAGGAGGGCAAGAGAGAGAACACTCTCTCCCTTTCAACTTTCATTACCAGGAAGCTTCTATGAGCTTTGAGACACTGTAGAGTCACGACCCTGTGATGTCCTATCTATGTTTTGTTTGCTTGTTTTGTTTTGTTTGTCTGTTTTTAAATTGTTTAAGGGGCTGGAGAGATGACTCAACACCAACTGCTCTTGCAGAAACCAAGGCTCAGTTCCCAGCATCCCAATGGCTGCTCACCACCGCCCATACCTTTAGTTTCAGGGGATCTAGCACCTTCTCTTCTGGCCTCCATATGTTCCTATACATACACGATGTATAGTCATGCAGTAAATACATATTAAGTTGTTAAGTTAGCACACAAAGTAGTAGGTTTTGCTGCAGTGTTCCCAAGTGATTATAACCTCACTGTCTTGACTCTCTTTCTGGCTGCCCTCCCTACCCCCATCTTTCCTCCTACTGACCCCTTTCTCTTTCCTTCTGCTATCCCGGCATGTGTCCTCCCTCAGCCTCCTTTCCCCCAGACCCCCACTCATCCCTGAACACCCCCCTTTCCACTTTGTATGACACATGCATATATACTTCAGTCTAGATTCCATGTGTGAGAGGTGACACACACCATCGACCCCCTCAGTCAGGAAATCTCACTCATCATTAATCTGACAGCTTGTCAGCTCCACTCCCTGACACGTCTGAATAACAGTTCCATGGGTTTGTAAAAAGCAAAGCTTGCCTGACCAGGATCCCATTAACCAACTATACAGACCGTTGAGTGCCCACATGCTCCCATTGAGCATGTGGGGAAACTGAGGCCCAGAGCAGAGAGAGAAGACTGGGGTCCCCTGGGTAGTTGTTATATGTGCCCAGCAATTCTTCAGAGGATCCTGAAGGAAAGATTATTTGAGCCTGAAATACTCATACCTATTTCCTCCCCAGGACAGTTACCAACAGGAAGTCTAGGTAATTGACACCTCTACCTAACTGCTGGTGCTTTACAGTTTACATTTGAAGGCCTCACCCCCCCTCTGATAGGGAAGGACAGGCAGAGGGTGCATACAGTCACAGTGATGGTGAGTCTTAGCATCTCACCATTTAAAGGTGACAATGATCTACTACAGTGTCTGCATGTGTCTGTCACTGAGGATGGAGCTGCCTGGCGGCCCAACAATCTGTTATTCATCCTTATGAATTTGATTCAACGCACAAATGCAATGAGTAAAGCCAGACCCTGGGAGCTGAGGATGCATCATACAGAAGTCAGGGTGACCTCCAGAAAGAGTCAGCTGGGAAGTGTGGCCTAGACCACCCAACAGTGCTGCCCTAACCGCTACAGCTTTGGTCTCAATTATACTGGCTGGAGGTAAGGTTCTAGTAAACCTACAGAGATGAACACAGGGCTGTCACCCAAGGTCCTAAACACTACCCAGACTCGACTGTGGGCTTGCCTCAGGAATACACCCCATCTTTCCAATCTTTTACCAAGATGGGATTTCCTCCCTGGAAACACACACTTTTTTTTATGTATATATGTAAAATTGGCTCATCCCCTTCTTTGCCAGCTCATCACATTAATCAGGAATCAAAACTCAACTTGTAGGAAAATGGAAAAGGTGTGAAATACTTACTGTTCCTTGTCACTGAAGCATGCCAGGCAAGGAGAGAAAGAGAAAATAAGAGAGGTTAGCTAAGGATTCTCAGGGCCCTGAGGCCCTACTTTAAAGGGGACCAGAGTTTAGTTCCCAGCACCCCTGTCAGCCTGCTCACAGCAGCCTGTAGCTCCAGCTCCAGGAGAAGTACTGCCCTCTGCTGGTCACTGTGGGTACTCCACTCATACATGCATATACATACAGAAACATACACATACAGACATAATTAAAAATAATTTTTTTTAAATCTTGCAGTCACACCCATATTGTTCAGATATGATGTCATAGTTTGAATTCTGATGGCCTACTTTCAGTTTTCTCTTCTTCCTCTTCCTCTTTCTCTCTCTCTCTCTCTCTTCCTCTCTCTCTCTCTCTCTCTTCCTCTCTCTCTCTCTCTCTTCCTCTCTCTCTCTCTCTCTCTCTCTCTCTCTCTTCCTCTCTCTCTCTCTCTCTCTCTCTGGTCATTATATTTCATTCATTTGCTTTGAGGCAAGGTTTCAAATGTACCTCAGATGCCCTTAACTTCACAGCCATCCCCCTGCCTCAGTTTCCCAGGTGCTGGGATTACAGAGGTACTCCTCTGTACATTGCATTTATTTAATATCACATCTTTAAACCATGACCACCTCTGGGTAGGACTACAAAATGGCATCTGTAAGTAGAGACCAAGCAGGGCAATTCACTAACAAACCTACACTGAGCAGCCCTCCTCCCCACTCCTCCTTCCTTGTTTCCTAGCTTGAGATAGAGGTTCCTGTGAATACACGTAGCATACAGTCAAGGATGCCTTGAACCCCTAATCTTTCTGCCTCTACCTACTTGATGCTGGGGTCACAGGTGTGCACACACTATGTTTATTCAGCTCTGAGAATTGAACCCAGGGCCTGTGTATGCTGGGCAAGCACTCTACCAGCTGAGCCACATGCCCAACCTGTTTATATATTTAAATGTTTTTATGTAACACTAAGGGAAGTCATCCAATGAAAGTCTGATTTTCCTCGACTTGGGCTGTGTGTACACAAAAGTACATATTTCAAACAGTGGAGATCCTGTTCATGATTCCTGAACAGCAGACTATGTACTGCCCTATGCAGAGGTGTTTTAGAAAGAGACCTACATTTTACAGTAACAGGCAGGTGGCAACCTGTCTTTGTACCTCAGTTTCCACTTCACATCCCTGGCACTGTCTGCCAGGCCAGCTGTCTAGGTGCACCAGCATCTCTCTGAGCATCCTCACTGTGCTCCAGAAGGAACAGGTGCATGTGTTCTTTCCCACAATACACCGGGGCCTGCAGACAGGATTACTAGGTCCCAGGATACTGAACTGAAAGGGTTTCTGAACACTGCAAAAGCAGGTATTCTCTTTGGTTAGACAACAGGTGATGACGATTCAATTCTTCTGCACCCACAAGAAGGTGTGAATATCATATTCCTCCTGTGTCAAGCTGCGGTACAAAGCTCAACAATGTGTGCTATGGCCGAAATTCAGCCATTATTTAATAATGGCTGGAGGAAATGGAGCAGTGAGCAACAGGTGTGTTGAAAGCACCACAATGCATCATGGGAGTACAGGGATGGTTAATGAAGCCACATCTCGACTGCTAGAGTAATTTTGATTTTAATTGCCGGGCAAATTGTTTGGCTGCCTGCCTATCAACGAAAGTAAATTCTGATGGATGGGATTTTAATTAACCGGTGCTTCTTAAATAAAATAGTTTACCCTGTCCGTCCTCTAGGCAACTATTTATCTCTCAGAGACACACTTTTTGGAGAGTGGAATATTACCTATAAAGTAAGTTTATAAAAGACAATGTTGAGGGGAATGCTTGAGAAGGCATCCTGCTGAGGTCACCCAGAGTTCTGTGGTGTCTATGAGAGAATACAATTCAGGGTACAAGGTAAGCTGGAGGTAGACCAGGGGAATAGATGGAGGACTTTTAATTTCTTTATTATTATTTTTCATTTTACATGTATAGGTGTTTTGCCTGCGTGTATGTATGTGCACCACATGCATGCCTGGTGCATGACGTAACCAGAAGAGGTCACCGTGGCTCTCCTGAAAGTAGAGTTACATACGGTTGTGAGTTGCCATATAGGTGCTGTGAATATAACCCAGGTCCCAGATGGAGGAATGTTGTTTTGGAACATATGAGTGGATCAAAAACCTCTTCCCAGTATTTAACCAAGTCTTAAACAAATCAATTAAAGCCATTTAAAAAAAAAAAAAGATGAGCTCTCATGTAACCTACCTGGCTTCAGATTCCACCAGTAGCTGAGGATGAACTGAATTTATAGTCTTCCTGTGCTAGGATTATAGCAATTCAAGCACAAGGGCCTCATGCGTGGTGGGTTGTACCTAACACCTGAGCTGTGCTTTTAATTGCAGCTCAGGGGTTGTTAGAAAGAACAGGAGTTTTCTTCAACTGATTCATTTCAAAACAAACAGACAAAACAGATTTCCACACAGCATAAAATGTTTTCCCTCCTGAAGAGTTTGTTATGAAAAAGAAAACCTAAATCACAGACTCGGGGAAATTATAAAATTCTGTAACAGAGAAATTTAACCTGAATAGCAAGTTTAATGGAAAGAAGACATCAGCCTGCTATTAAAAAGCGCACAAAGATGGGGGTAGAGAGATCCATGGTTAGGAGCATGAGACTGCTCGAGAGCAAGGGACCAGGGTTCAGTTCCCAGAACTGACATGGAGACTCAAACATCTGGAACTCCAGGTCCAGGGTGCTCTTGCGCCCTCTTCTGGCAGCCATGGGCACTGCATCCATGTGTATGCAGCCACCACACAAACACACACACGTCAACCAGGGCTACAGAGTGAGACCTTGTGTAAGAATAATATTAATTACAAATATTTATATTTATTGTTATTATGAATGATGTCACTGCGGGGGACAAGCTGTGGGACAGTAAACAGCAGACTTGGATGGTCAAGGCCTTCAGATAGTCTTGTATAACAAATGCTTAGCAATACTCTCACTCTTTGTAACTAACTAGAATGCCAACATGAACCACATTCAGAGCTGGAGATATGCTGAGACATTCCTCTATGTAGTGTTCACAGTACCCAGGGATAATAAGTCAATAGCAGAGAGTATCAACCTGTCATAATGTCATTTAAACATGATTGATTTTAAGTACTCATCATCATATGTGCTAGAAAGTGCGATTGTAAATCCACATCAATTAATTTTTTATTATGACCACGGTCTGTAACTGGCTTGCAAAGGTCCTGAAATTGTACACAGATTATGAACGAGTGCCAAGGGAGATCAACACACTTCTGAGTCAGAAGGGATCACTCGTGGGTAAAGTTACCATGAGGTCAAAGACATGAAACAGAGACTCAAAGCTCATCAAAGACCTGGGCCACATTCATAACACACCTATAACATCAGCACTTAAGGAACTGAAGCAGGAGAATTGAGAGTTCAAGGCCAGCCTGGGCTAGGTAGTGAGATCCTGTCTCAAAACCAAAACCACACAAGCAGACAAAAACTGATCAAAAAGTAGGAGACTTAAAAGACCAGGAAAAGACTAAAAATAATGAAAAGAAATCATCAGAAACGAAATAACTTAAAGTCCTAAAAATATAACAGAGTGGTTTAAAGAAAAAGTAGTGTGTCTTAAAATATCTCAAGCAGGGAATCTTAGGGAGGGTGAGACAGAGAGCTAGGCACGCTTACATTGTTTCATCTAATTATCTGGTTTTGCTAGAGTCTCCTTCAACTTGCAACATTTTTTTTAATTGTCTGGTTTTGCTACAATCTAGACTAGGTAATCCTGGCAGTGTTTCTTTTATTTCTCTATTTTTCCTGTAGCCTATAGCCAGGTGTAACAGTTTCTTTTGAAAATGGTCTCTTTCAACCCATTTCCGATACACTATGAGGGAGATGAGAACCACATTGTTTCAAAAAGAAGAAATACGATTTGTTCTTATAATTACCTTTTGCTTTCCTGGAAAGTGTAGTGTGTGCTACATCCTCTTGTGAAAGACAATCTCTTCTTTAATAAAAGTGGGTGAGTTATTAGTAAATCAAGTTTTAAAAAAAGGCAGCACTGGGGATGTTGTGTAAATAAGGGGAAAGTGGTGATGGTATGGCCATATGACCAAGGACAGAAGTGACCTTAGTTGAAAATCTCTTCTGCATTATTTTTTTAAATTCCTTTTTGGGGGGAGTGGAGTTGCAGATTATTTTTGAGATTGTATTTTAATTACATTTATCCTTTATCTTTTCTCCCTCTAAACTCTCCTGCTTCCCTTTAAATTCATGGCCTCTTTTCTCATCAATTGTTATTGCTTGCACACACACAAACACACACATACACACACACACACACACACACACACACGTACACAGTCAAGAACATAACCAGTTCAGTCCATATAACATTATATGTATATTTCCAGTGATAATCTTTAGTGACGGAAAACTAAATGGTGTGCTCTTCCCTGGGGAGGACCACCTCCCCAACCCCTGGGTTTCCTCAGTTGCGTACAATTCTTCATGTAGGGTTGAGACTTCGTGGGCTTTGAACCAACTTGGCATGTTCAGAAAATCGCAACCTATCAAAATGAGGCATTATGGAACCCAGTGCCCATGGATACATCTACAGAACACTCCCATACCTCGAGTTTAGGGTACATTTCGGAAGAGGGGACAAGAGGCTATAAGAACCAGTGGAGCAGGCAGTTTTCTGTGAGATGGTGTCTCCTAGTAATATCACAAGTTATACCCATAAGGGCTCACCAACATGGCTATGGAAACACGAACTGAACAAGGGTGACGCCAATAAAGATGCCAAATTGGACCGAGGGGGAAACCATCTCAACAAGAGAGAAACCATGCCTAGTATTGGAAACCTAGCCAACTACTCAGTACTAGTGAAATTACAGTTATTGGGGAGAATCCACTAGTTTGCTAAGCCAGCAGAATCTCTAGCAACCATCTATAAACGTTAACCCTTCTGCCCACAGATAAGTGTAGCCTTCACCCCATCACAGAAACTTCTCTTTGCAGCAGATATAGATCATTATAGAAAACCCCTCTGTATTCTTTGAGCCAGCAGTGGCCATCAGCAAACAGTCCCCTATCCTCCACTCCTGTGACACATACTTCTGTGTCCTAAGATAATCATGTCTCTAACTAGGAAATTCAACCTGATGGTGTCTTTAAAGTTCTGTCCAACAGAGCCACCACACTGAGGCATAGAGGACAGAGAGGCTGTCTCTAACCAGTGCCCATGGAACTGGGTGGGTAACATAGACCCACCCATGGTAGGTTCCCTATTAGAGACACAATAGGGAATAGTGGAGAGTATGAAAATTTGAGAAGCTTATACTATAGAAGCCACCGTGGAGCTGGAAAGATAGACAGCCAGCCCTGCAGGTTAACTACTTCTCACACAAGTGTGAGGCCTGCAGTCCAGATTCAGAAAGCCAGCCATGGGAGACACCTTAATCTCAGCACTTGGGAGCCGGAGATGGGGTTCCCAACCAAGCTACCTAGACAAACTAGCAAGAACCAGTGAGTACTGAGTTGGGTAAGAGACCCAGCCTCAATCAACATTGGGAATGATCAAGGAAGATATCCAATGTCAACTTGTAGTCTCACATGCATGCACATACCTGTGTAGCCACAGATGTATGCACACACATGCACCCATGCATCCAACACACACACACACACACACACACACACACACACACACACACACACACCCCTAGCCCAGAGAAGGGAACCAACCCATGGCTCTTCTTCTTTCTAGTGTAGACACTCGGAATTGCCCAGCTCAAAAGAGCTTTTCCCAGGGCCACCCCGGACTTACTTTGACTGCAGTGGGCCATCACCAGGGTACATCCATCGGTTCACCACAGTGTCAGTCATGGCGGAAGGCTGGAACACCTGGAAAACAGCCACCCAAGATAGTTACCCAATCATCTGGCCACTCTTATCTCATGAACCCAACTGTATGCCACACATGTGAAGACACTGAAGAGGAAGGGAGCTTGAACCAGCATCTCCACTGTCCATGTGGAAAACCTTGTATGCCTAAAGCGCAGTGTCTCCTGGGAATCACAGACACCTAGTGCTTTCTGTTCATTGCTGGTACATGTCCCCATAGTGGTACTGTCAGGGGGAGTATTATGGACTTTAATGACGTGATGGTCATTGAGGACTTGTCCTTGAAGAAGAATGAGGGACCTTGGTTCTGTGATCTCTGTTTCTTGGTCATGGTGTGAGTGGTTTGCTCTGGCATTAAGATGTGCCAGCCATGCCAAACGGTACTGCAATGGGGACACCCAGTCTTTGACATGTGTCTCCAGACTTATGAACACTAATTGACCTTTCTTCACTTCACACACAGTCAGTGACATGGCCTTTTGTTACGTGACTCAAGTCTCTCTGTATCTGCTTTGCCCCGGATCAATTTACCCTCCACACGTCATCAGGATGCTGAAAAAAAAAATACACATTACAGCTTGTCAAAGACCTCTACAGTCAGAAGCAGAGATGCCATTGGCATCTCCAGGGAAAAGTGAAGACTCCCTTCCCCACATGAATCTGAGGTTCATAGCAGCACAGAGTGGAAGTGACCCCAAGTTCACCACCCCATGGGCAGCTGTCTGCCCTCAGTGATGACCTGACATGCACCATTTGGCCTCAGGAATGACTAGATATGCTTGCTCATCCTGGGTGGCCCTTGAGGACAATGTGCTAAAAGAAAACAGCCACCCTTCAACTCTCCATCCCTGCCATTCAGTCTCTGCCCAAATGCCACCTCTTCCAGGAGAATTCTTCCATTGGCCACACTAAACACCTCCCCTAACCCTCATTCTTCAGTTTAACATGACATGTGATTTGTCTTCTTGCTGCCTGCATTTTTCTCTCTACCTAGTCAGTAAGAGCCATGAGTTCCAGGCTCAGGGATGGGTTTGTTCAAGTGTAGCAACTCAGTGCACAAGGATCCAGCTGTATGGACCTATGAGGCAAGCATCTGACTGGGCTGTGCATGGCAGGATCTCATGCCCCCACACGAACATCTGTGGTGGCACAGACCCCATATGCTCAAAGCACTGCACTCATTGTCTTGTTATTCTTTGTCATTTTTGAATAACGGATCGAGAAATTCTTAGTTTACAATCAGCCTTACATGTGGTATATAGTTGGTGTCCAATAAATGCTCGTATAGATCACAGAGGTTGGTGAGCACACACATGTGAAACATCAGAGCCTGCCTGCTGTCATAGCCTTGTGGACCCCTAGGCTACTCTACATAGTCAGACTGTCACTGTCCAAATCCCAGAACATCCCACTGTGGGACCTCCTCCCCTTCATCTCTTATCTCTACATCTCCCAGTCAACATTCATTGCTAAGGACCAGTGAGTGAGTTCACACCCTAGAATCTTCTTGGGTCTTCTGTTGCTTCAAGATAAGTAGGAAAAAATAATTCAAAGCACATTTAAGTTAAAAGCCACAGCAGTGTCCAAAGTGACTCAGTGAGGCTGGACTGGGTTGGCAGGGGTGATTCCCCATTGGTACTTTAGAGAGCTTTAGGCATCTGTGCCACCTGCAGGTGTTCATGTGGGGTTCGAAACTATAGACAGCCTCTGTGCCCCACAGTCCTGCATTAAATCAGACAGTCTACGGGGATCCTGCACCCAATATCTTGGATGGAATCTGGACACTTCTGATTCCACCTCTGTCCTTGTCTACCTCCCTTCCCTGACTCTGTTCAGCTTATCACTGCCCGTACAAGCTTCTGCACAAACCTGCTCAGACTCCTGGGGTTGGGGAGGGGGTGGCAGTGGAAGATGAGACCTAACAGGGGCTCAAACCAAAGAGGGAAAGCACATGGACAAAAGACATCCAAGCCAGATGTATATGCTACTTGTTTTTGTTTTTTTTTTTTTAAGTAAAATTAAGCCAGAAGTGAGGAGGCATTCAGACTGCGAGCATCTCTCATAAAACTGGGGGTGGGGGGAGTGGGGGACCACAGACAAACAAACCAATACAACTCATATAGGGCTGGGGATGGCTCAGTCAGCAACGTGCTTGCCTCAACAGCACAAGGGTCTGGGTTTCATCCACAGGACCCATGTAACAAAGCCTCTGGGAGCTGCTGAGGAAACAGAGACAGGGGGATGCCTTGAACTCACTGGCCAGGTGATCTAGCTGATTTGGAGATCTCAGTGAGAGACCCTGTCTCCAACAACAAGGTCTATGGCTCCGAGGGTTGTTCTCTGGCCTATATACATTCCTCTCCCCCTCCATCTCCCCCTCTGTTTCCCCCTCCTCTCCTCCTTCCCTCCCCCTCTTAGTCTCCTCTTCACAGAACACCCACCCACCATCATTAAGAGTCTAACACTGGTCTAGGAGATACAGCATTTAAACACAAACTTTGGGTCCTCCCAGAGCCTGCCTTCAGGTGGGGAAGACCAAAACCACGGAGGCCAAGTCTGAAGTGTGCCAGCTGCTGATACCCTTGTAAGAGAGGATGGCTGGGAGGAAATGGGATTGGATGTTTGGTTTTACACAGGGTCTCGCTGATCTAGAATGTTTGACCCGGAGCAGGGGATTGACCCGTGTGAACAGCTGGAGCAACTGGAGCAGAGTATCTTAGACAGATGGCAAAGGAAGTGCAAAAGACCTGGGGCAGGCAAGCACCTGGTAAGTTAAAGAAATAGGAGGGAAGTTAGAGAAGAGTGAGCTGGTGGGGACTGGAGAAGCAGAGTCCATCCACAGATGAATCTGGCTTCTTCGCCCTCTCAATCTGATTGTCTAAGAAATTTCCTGTGCCCAATAATACGCATCGTTCCTGTCCAGTCAGGTGCTTGAAGATGCAAATGCTTTAGAGCTGGCTTCTTTCAGTTATATAAGGAGCACAGGCTAGCCTACTGGAAACATCACTCAGCCAAGTGAGCCCAGTCTGACCTAGAGGAAAACTGCCCGGGTGAACGCAGGCTGATAGCTGACTTAGAGATTCTAAAGACAAATAATCATGGTTGCTCTGAGCTGGTTGCTAGCGGGATGGTTTGTTACACAGCACAGACAGACTGATGGAAGTTGCTGGCTCAGATGTAACTCCCACGCCCAATCCCTGGATCCTTCTCTGAGTGACTCTGGCAAGCTATGTCACTCTGAAATGAGTGAAATGAAACTCCCACTCGGGGGCGCTCACCTCACAGGCTGCTGAGGGACTGTCTGGAAAAGGTTTGGAGCCAGGGAGCATGCTGGGTATTCCTGGTGCGCATTGAGAGAGGTGAAAATATCATACGGGCGTTATAGGTCTCAATGAAGGTGCAATACACACCTGATGTGCACTGTGTGTGTGTGTGTGTGTGTGTGTGTGTGTGTGTGTATGCCTGCGTGTATGTGTGCATGTCTGGTATGTGTCTGTCTCTGTGTGCGAATGTGTCTGTACGTGCCTGTGTCTATATGTCTATTGTCTGTCTGTCTGTGTGTGTGTGTGTGTGTGCACGCATGTGTGTGTATGCACGGGTTCATATAAGTCAGAGGTAAACTTTAGGTGTCATTTCTCAGGAGCTGCCTACTGGTCTTTCATTGGCACGGAACTTGCCAATTCAGCTAGGCTGGCAGGTTAGCGATCCCCAGGGATCTGGCCGCCACCCTCCCTCCACTCTCCAGTTAAGGCCTATCTTTTTACATGAGTTCTGGGGGATCAAACTCTACCCTTCATGCTTGTGTGGCAAACACTTTACTGACTGAGCCATCTTTCCAGTCCGTATATATCTCTTATTTAGTCTTTTGTGGGGAAAGAGTACCCCAGCTTTCCCTCCAGATGGCTTCTTTCTCAGTATCCACCAGTTTAGGCTCAGATGGGTTTCACCCTAGTTCTATCCTTAGAGGAGGGCCTACGGCCCACTTCTGGTCAGTCAGCAGTTGGTTCCAGTCCCTGGTTGGCTGTGATTGGCTCAGGATCAGCACGTGATCCGAGCTGGGCCAATGGAAGCTCTGCTGGATTTCTGTAGGTGGTGATTTTCTGACAGCTTCTACCTCACATGGGAAGCCTACTGCACAGCATTGGAGGAACGGTCCAGGGGGACAGTGAACAGGTAGGGTAGGAAGTGCTGGATCCAGCCATGCCTGAACCAATACTTGCCATTTTGGCTATCATAAGCCAATGACATCCAATTTGAACTGAATTTTTGCCACTGCAACACTCCCACATTTGTTTCCTTAGGGGTCCCATGTCACTTTGCAGCAAACGAGGGTCCCAAAGGCAACCAAAGCTGGTGGGACCTGAAAAAATGACACACTAGTCCTCACCCAGACCACAGTAAGTCCTCTGCCTGGCCACTGGGCTCTGCCATCAGATGCATCCTCCCCGAAGCCTTCAGGGACCCTGCACTGGCAATTAAAATTCAGCGACAATAAACAACACTAATTAAAAGCAAAACTAAGCACTTAATAAGACAAACGAGGTGGCGGTATTAAAAGTTGGGATGAACAAGCTGGCATTAATTAAAACCGAAGACAAATGTCTTCCCCTTTTTAAAACCTCTGTGTGTGTGTGTGTGTGTTTCTAGAAAAGGTTTGAATTGTGCTGACATTCTAAATGACATGGGCAGACATGCTAGGACTGATGAATGAGGTTAAGCGCGGGGGGGGGGGGGGGGGGGGGGGGGGGGGGGGGGGGGGGGGGGGGGGGGGGGGGGGTGGGGGGGGGGGGGGTTCTCCCCATGAAAGTGATCGCTTGGTTTTGAAGTGGGAAAATGGGAAATACACCTCATAATGAGAAAGGGAAGGAAGAATGGGGGGGGCCACTAAAGCTCGGTGTCATAGGGGATGGGGCTGTTAGACAATGGGAGGTTTGGTGAATATGGATCCTGGGGTGGGAAGAATACAGAGTTGAAGACTGTTCTGCCATTTCTGAGTGAGGTCCCCTTGGGCACACTTCTTATCTCCTGTACCTCTGTTTCCTTACATGAAGGCTAGGAACAAAAGTAGGACCCATCTCGACCTGGAAACAAGAGAGTTCAGGGAGATAACATACATGAGATCAAGACCAGGCATCCAGCAGGGCCCGAGGATGACCCTGTTGTATCTCATGAATGCCGCCCATCTTATTTTTTCCTGTGTGTGTGTGTAGTGTACACTTGCATTTATGTGTGCTTACACGTTGGGGGGGTGATATGCATGTGTGAACGGGGGTGCACTTGTGCCTATGGAAGCCCAAAGTTGACATCAGGTATCCTGCTTTTAATTGTTGAGGTGAAGTCTCTTATTGAACCCAGAGCTTGCTGATTCTGGAATAGTCTCACTCGCCAGCTTGCCTTGAGTTTGCAGGCAGCCACCATACTTGCCCAATCTTATGTGGGTTCTGGGGATGTGATATCTGGACCTCACACAGCGAGCTTTTTGCTTACTGAGTCCTCTTCTCCCTGGCCCTGCCTTATACTTTTTACGATAGCATCTCTCACTAGCCTTGAGCTTGGCAAGCAGGTAAGATGCCTTGCATGCCAAAGATCTGCTTGGCTCCCCCTCCCTGGTGCTAAGTACCAGCATGTGCCCCCTTCCCTGCTCTTACACATTCATTTAGTAGATTGGGAAACTGAAGCCCAGACTGGCAAAGTCACTCACAGCCAGCACCCCGAACAAACAGGTTATGTTTCTGAAGTGAGACCAGACTCCCATGTGCATGACTTACTGATGGCAGGGCAGGGGATCCTAAGCAGAAACTAAGACAGCCTCTTCTCTGTCCCCTCCTGGATCATAGTGTCCCTTGGGGGCCCTGAGTCCACACACCTGAACACAGCCAGTAGAAGAAACACCACCAAATTTTCAGCTGCCCTGACAGTGCAGCCCACTTCCAGGTTAGTCAGGCAGGCAGGATTTACCCTCCCCCGCTGGCAAAGATCAGGCTTGGTTGCTGCATTAACTCATGTGCTCACCAACATCCACCCAAACAGAAAAATTGTGATTAGATTGGATCTGTGTATTAGAACGAGTCATTTAGCTTAATGGCCTCTGTCCTGCTCTAAAAGGACTGGGCAGGCACTGGCTAATGTGAAGCCCTGACAACAGTGCATTATGAGAGACCACAAGTCCTCTGTCCTCTGTCTGGGCATGGAATGCTGAGTGGAGAGGGACATCCATTGCCTCACACCTACTGGCAGTCCTGGTCTCCTCCCAGGAGGAGAATTTTGGTCGGCATCAGATCTCTTTCTCTATTAATGAGCTCTGTCACCCTGAAGCATTATTTTCCGTTGAGGAGAATAATAAACATATTGGAATCAGTTATTGACTTGTTATTCGAAGGCAGAACTAGCCAAATAGCAGCAGCATGGGGAGTGGATCTTTACATGTGCAGCTTGCTGGGCATGCTCTGTTTTGTGCATAGACTCTGCTGGAGACTCAGAGGCCACTGTGGTGGCTGCATCTGCCACACCCTTGGCTTTAGTTTCTGGTTGAGTTTCAACAGGAGACAGTAGCAGAGACTGGGAGGAGGAAGAGCCAGAAGAGAGAAAGCAGTAGGAGGGAGATGCTAAGGTGTTCCCTGGGTCTCCCTGCTGGGCACCATGGTTTGGCAGCATAAAGGAAGGGTACAAACTACCAGGTTCTAAACCCAAATGACACCATCTCTCACAACAAGCCTTGGCACAACGATGGCTGACATTAAGGGAATAGTGGAGACAGTAGGGGCTTGGAGAAGTGATGAGCTCCCAGTCACGGGAAGCAATCAAGCACAAGATGCAAAGCCTGTTGTTGGGTGGTGATCAGGGTGAAGTGCTTTTTTGAGATCTCCCTTCAGGTTCATGGGAAAGAATGGCTGGGATTTGCAGGTGTCTGTCTGCTGTTTCTGGACTTATTCTGTCACTCCTGTCACTAGGCAGAGTCAGTTCCTAATGGAAAGTCAGAAGTTCAAACCCCAGACTAAGAAATACTTAAGGTTCCTTCATTCCCCACAGAGGCCATCGACTCTAGGGAAGGGTTCTCATTTGACCGTGACAAACACATGGCCAAGTCCTGAGTCACATCTGTATCATCACCATGGCCACACCTGTATCATCACCATGGCCACACCTGTCCACATTCCATGCACACATCCTTGTAAACCCACCCCATCCTGATCACACATTCACTAATGTCCCACAGGCACATTCTAGTCCTTTCTGGATTCCCTGTAGCATCCAACTCAGAAGTTCTGGCCCCAGGAGGCCCAATTCCCACCTCACATGATCCCAGTCAGGGCCACTGGGATATATATGGATTCTAATAAATTTACGCTATTCAGAGTTTCTCTGTGCCCCACAAGTAACAGATGGCAAAGACCTGCCCCATGTTTATATCCCATCACCCAGGCCTTTCTGATACCTAGGGTGGGTAACAGAAAAATGAAACCTCCTAAGTTGTGGATAAACAACTTATGAGCAATGGACTCTCCCTCTCCTCTCTTGACCCCAGTGGCTGCCATGGAAACAACCAGTGCTGGAGCTGGAGAAATGGCTCAGCCTTTAGGAGCACAGGCTGCTCTTGCAGTGGACCAGAGTTCAGTTCCCAGCACCCACAATGGGTAACCCAGGACTGTCTGGAACTCTTGCTCAGTGCAGTCGACACCATCTTCTGGCCTTTGCAGGCATCTGTATGCATGTGTGCACAGACCCATCCAGACACACACACACATCTGCGTACATACACACACACACTCACACACATTCTTACACTTATTCAGACACTCACACATATACAGCCTCACACCCATCTATACACACTCACATTCACACACACTCACACACTCTCAGGCAAACACTCACACTCACATGCTCATACACTCACACACATTACAGACACACACCTTTAGAAGTGAATCAGCCTTTCCCCAAGATTGAATCAGAGCCTAAGCAATAGGAGCTGGGCTGAGTCTGTGTGACCCTAAGTCCCCTGACCAGTCTCTTCCTTCTCTTGCAATGAACCCAAGAAATTGAGAACACCTGCCATCAAAACAAAATGAAGGAGAGAAGGAGGGAGGAAAGGAGAGGGGGAGGGAGGGAAGGAGAGAGGGAGGGAAGGAGAGAAGGGAAGGGAGGGGAGGGGAGAAGAAGAGTTTTATGTACAGGAATCCCGACAACAACACTCCCTAATTTAACCCCACGCCTCTGGATGGTTTTTCTTAAATCCACTTACATGTTAGTTCCTTTGCAAAATGCACCTCAAGTCACACAACAGGAACGATCTCTTTCCTGCTGGGACCCACCCTGACTCATGTGACCAGTGTCAATTGTATATACTTTTCATGAGAACAGTCCAGCTGGTGCTACAGGCCTTTGGTCCTAACACTCTCTGTTCAAGTTCAAGGCCAGCCTGGTCTACATATCAAGTTCTTGTCAACAGGGCTACATGGTGAGATTGTGTTTCATAGCACACCAAGACAAAACAAACACAGCAAACTAGGCAGCCTCCAGTGCCTGAGCTTGAGGCCTGGGCTTGGATTCAGCACCGCGGACAATGTCAAGGAGGCCCAAGTTTTAGAGATAGAGGATTTGGTGAGTGAGGAGTTAAGGCAGAGGGGTGGAAAAGAGGGAAGAAGGGAGAGTACAAGAGAAGTAGGGAGGTGTAGAAGAGAGAGAGAGAGAGAGAGAGAGAGAGACCGCTCTCTCTAATGTAATGGCTTGACTTCTCTCCCTGAAGCCCCTCAAATGGCACAGAATGGTGCCAAGGCTTTTTTCCTCCCTCCTGCAATGCTCTTAACCTTCTACATAGCATGTCCATTCCCATCTTGGCTCTTCCCTGTCCGATCATGCCCTTCTCTGGCATACTAATTTTCTCCTAGTTTTTTTTTTTTTTTTTTTTTAGTAGAATATTGGGACACAGCCTCTGTCCCCCATAAACTGGAAGTACTAGAGACTTCAGACATCTCCTCTTACTCCTGCTACTAACTTCAGCCTTCTAAGGAGAAAAACCTTCCCCAGGCTCAGCCTTGGTGTGCTGCTAGGGCTGACTCCACTCCTAGCCCAGGGGTGGTCACATGATCCCAGGATGGCCAATCACCATAGTGCCTTCTCCCAACTATGTGTAATTGATTCAAAATTCAATGAACTCTACAGCTCAGGCTTTTTCTGGACTCCTAGAAGGAAGGGGAAACAGCTGAGAGATGCAGGTAACTATCCCAATGCTGATACCGAGCCTCAAAGATCCACACACCAGGGTTATGAATCATCTCAGCCAACAGGCATCCTTTTGTGCTACCAAAGCAAAATTACATTCAGTTAGCCATTTGTGAGGTTCTGGTACACACATACACACACACACACACACACACACACACACACGCACACACACACGCAGGCAAACACTCACATACATAAAATCATTTAAAAACATATATGTAAAATATATGGTGCATCATATACATAATAAAATGTCTATGATCTGTTTATAAACCATGACGTGCCCATAAATGATGTTTAACGACCTGAGACATAAACGTTTATGAAATATAATTAGATTATGATCTAATGTGAATATTACTGTTACTTGATATTATTTCTTTTATTTTTAATCACTTCAGAAAACTTACTGGGGAGGTAAGTGCATGAATGGGTGTGGAGCTCAGAGGACAACCTCTGAGTTGGCTCTCTCCTTCCACCATATGGGTCCCTTTGACCAATCTGAGACTTTTATGTGCAGACTCATCTCTCAGGCCGATTTGTAATATATTCAGCATAACAAGAATGATCAGCAAGGGCTCTTCAGTCTCACAGAGGGGCACTAATGGAGCCAGCCTGGTTTATGTCTAAGTTTCTGGGTGTGATGGAAGTAATGTGCTGATGATTGTTGAAGTGAGACCATTTAAAAGCTGACGTGCTGGGGGGGGGAGAAGGGGAATCCCTGACCTGGGTGCTGTTTTCTGGCCACCATGTCCTACAGGTGTGGTTTTCAACCTTCCTAACACTGAGACCCTTTAACACAGTTCCTCGTGTTGTGGTGAACCCCCGATCATAAAATTGCTTTTCTGGTTCTTTGTTTTGAGACAGGGTATCACTGTACAACCCTGGCTGTCCTGGAATGCATTCTGTAGACCAGGCTGGCATCAAACTCAGACCTCTACCTGCCTCTGCCTCTGCCTCTCAAGTACTGGGATCAAAGGTGTGTGCCACCACTGCCTGGCTCATAAAATTATTTCATTGCTACTTCATAACCGAAGTTTTCCTACTGTTAGGAATCGCAGTGTAAATATCTGATATGCAGGATATCTGGTACTCGACCCCTAAAGGGTATGCAACCCGCAGGTTGAGAGCCACTGTCCTACAGGAACCTGAAGGTACAGGCGCACTTCATCCATGTGGAGGTAGGAGGAGAGAATCTTGCTCAAGTGAACCTGACAGCTTGGAGATCCACCAGGGACTGACAACTTACAAGAGTCATCTAGCATGCAGCCACGCTGGGGCCTAATCAGATAATAGCTGAGCTGGGCTATGGATGGGTCTTTTAATACATCTACAGTTTCTGGTGTCTGCAGACATGCTCAGAAGTTTTTAAAAAAAAATCTTGCAGAGAGCTGAGGGTACATCAAAAGAAGTTTTGAGAGGTTCACCCCATGCCAAGCCACTGGCTCAGCTTCTAAGACAAAATAGGTCCTCTGGTGGGGAGGCATCTTTCAGCACTGAGGTTTGTGAAGATCAAGTCCCTTCCATGCTAACCCTATCTCTTCCTTAATAAAGCAGACCTCCAGAGCCACTTAAGCCTGCTAGGATATTTCTGAGCTCTGCTCTGGTCTCCTGTGACTGCACTGCCACAAGAAACAAGATGGGAAAATACAAGTGGCCCCAGCAAGTCTCCCTTCCTCATTCAGTTCTTGCTCATCTAGGGGAACACACCAAATCAAGTTCTGAGATGTGGAATGAGAGGCAGCAGGAAGAGGCATGGCACCTCATAACATAGGGAGGATGGACGTTTCTCCCAGGTCACCTTTCCTGTGCCTCTTGGGGCATCCACAGCAGCTCTCCCTTTGCAGAAAACTCAGTGCAGAGCAGGTACTTATTTGACATGAAGTATCTACCACAGATGCTGCACTGGGGGGCCAGTTCCAGCTCAATCTCTTGCTATCCCAAGACCTTGAGCAGGCCCTCAAGTCCCTCCATGCCTCATTTTTTTGTGTCTGAAAAACATGGAGGTTTTATCTGAACAGCTTCCCCAGGCTGAAGCTAGAACAGGGTAGAGAGGACCTAGCAAATACTGTGCCAGCCCACGAGAACCACTCGCTCCCTGACAGCTCCCCTAAAAAGAGCAATTACTCTAGCATGGAGTCTCAGTGCCAAGCCCAGCCTGGCAAGGTGCTATTGATACCTGTCTTCTCTGCTGTTACCATTTCATGTCACCTTTCCCCTCCCAGAATGGTCATCAGTGTAGGATCGTGAAAGGCAGCCTGGTTCCTGGTTAAACACAGGCTGGAAACACAAGTGACCCTGAGGGATGGAGGCATTTTGCCATGCTCCTGGACACCAGGCCCCTGTCACTAGCCGCAGCCCCTCCATAGATTTATCCCCATCAGTCATGTAAGGGCAATGCCCCAAGCCCCTCCACAGGTATAGGCTCAGGACAAATCTCCATATTAACGAGGTACCTAAAGGCCTGAAGGGCTTAGCCAATTAAACTTTCCTTCCCAGACACTCCTCCCTGCAAAAGGTATTTAACTTCAGGCCTGCCCTGAGAAACTGGGATACGGTTTTTACTCATCTACTCTCCACCATGACAACAAATGTCTCAAAACCATGGACTGTCTCTTTTCATCGGGATCCGCTGAGGGGAGCCATAGAGAAGGCCTTCGCCTACAGAGCTGCTGTGTAGTCAGTCTCCAGTACTAGGCCTCTCTGTGCTCCCAGCCACCACCACCAAGCCAAGCCAAGCCCCTCACCGACAAGCCAGGACTCTCTCCCCATGGGACCCAGCTGGTGCTCCACCCTTTCCTCTTCGTCCCAGGCTAGACCCAGCCCGTGGGCCCCCACTTCCTTCTCAGCTCTTTGGTGGCTCCCAGCGATGCCTGGGTGCCCAAAAGTCTAAGAACCAGACTACCTCAGGCCTTCCTGCAGGCTCAGGGACCCCTGAGCCAGCTCTGGTGTCATTGGGACCCCAGAATGTGCTTTCCCACCCCCAGAGCAGTGTCCCTGGCTACCCATAGCCCAACACCTGCCCGGCACCAGCATGGGGTAAGCGCAGTCAAAACTCCTGCATCCCACCTCCAAGAGCAGCTCGAGCCCTGTGGCAGAATGGATACAGGACCCCACTTAACCCTATACATCAGTACACTCAGGTACTCAGAAGGTTCTTATGAGAACATCTTTGTGGTCCTAGCCACCACCACCCCCCAAAGATACCTTAGGCGAGTATCACCAAATAACCAGGAATACCCAAAAGCTACTATTCACCCCAAGAAAGCTTCAACCACTTTCCCCTTTGCCACTTGGGCATCCCAGACAGAGCCCACAACGCTGTTTGTTATAATTTTCCTAATTGCCCCACAAACATAAAAGATTTGGGGTTCTTTTTGTGTATCCCCAAGGTGAGGGAACCCCTAAAGTCACATAGGTGGTGAAGAGAGTGTCATGTTCTAGCTGTACGCTAAAATCGCCTGGTGAACTCTAAACTGTCACGGCCATTCCCCTGTAACATACAAACCCATCTATCGCTGTGGGTGCAGATCGGTTGGCATAGGGTTCGCCTAGCATGCAAGCCTCCCTGGACTCCAGCCCCAGCATAGATGGAGGATGGTGGTCCATGCCTGCAATGCCAGCATTCAGGAGGTAAAAGCAAGCCTCCAGGTCATCCTGGGTTACACAGCAAGTTCGAGGCCAGCCTGAGCTACTGGCACCCCCATGCCCACCACAAACACCCCAATTAGAGAAGGAATCCAGAAATGCTTAGAGTGTGCAGCCCAGGCTGAAAAACAGACTCTGGGAAGCCAGGAGGTGCTAAGGGCTTTTTGATTTTCCTTCTTTTGTTCTCTCCTTTTAAAAATAATCTACCACTTTCAGGACAATCTGTGAGCCTTGGCTGCATGCTCTCGCACAGAGACTCAATCTCTCAGTCTGTAATGCAGGTCTCTTTAAATACCGATGAGATCTGCTACCCCCTCAACGGTAGCAGACTGTGCAGCCGTGTGGTTATTGACAAAGACTCAGTGTGGTTTAACAGCTTATAACAACCTGGCCAAAGAGCCAGTCTCACAAAACACCCTGATGTCTCCCCCAGCACCCTCCCCTTCCCCCACGGACCCACTTCCCCTGTCCAGCCTCCAAGCCAGCAGAGGCTCAGCTGGGATTTTTATTTCTCCTCTTTGCTTCTACTCTGTGTAATGACCTGTCAAGTGAGTCTGGACAGCCTGCAGAGGGGGAAAGGTTTCCAATTAGAGCCAGGAGTGTTACAATGTTGCCATCAGCATAGGAGTGTTACAGCGTTACTGTTCGTTTTCCAACAAACATGAGGCGGGGCGCCTAGTGCATGCTGAGCAGAGCCCACGAGGTACAGAGAGGGAAAAACCACAGTTAAAGTGTCCCATTCTGGTGGGTGGATGGTCCAGTGGTTAGAAATAGCCAGTAGCCAGACAGATTGTTGAGAAGCGTGCACACAGTGCCAGGCTCTATGGGGGCAAGTAGAGATGGCGGAGGAAGTCCTCAAGAAGAGGAGATTTTAAATAAGAGAGTCAGAAAGGACTTGCCCGGAAAGTGACGGGGAATGGTCAGAGGTGGGAAAGTTAACAGCTCCCCTGCAGAACCAGCCCACAGGTTGTATCCTTCTCATTCACAAAGCAGTAACTAAAGTTTACTGAGCCAAGGCCCCACACCAAACCCCACTCCAAGGTGAGACTGTATATTGGTGGCTGGATTCCCCAAGTCAATGTGGTCCATGTCCTTACCCGGTTTTCTGGAAGAGGAAACAGAGGTGAGTGGAGAGGTTTAGTAACTGAGAAGGCAAGCACAAGGACCCGAGTTGGATCCCCTGGAGCCCTCATAAAAACATCAGGATCTGTGATTACTCACCCTTGTAGCCTGGTGCTGGGGAGTGGAGACAGATGCATCCCTGGGGCTCACTAACTGCTAGGTTAGCTCAATCAGTGAGTTCCAAGCCCATGAGAGACCCTGACTCAAAGAAGAAGGTGGATGGTGTTGACACCTCTGACCTACACATACATGTGCATATTCACACAGATGTCACACACACACACACACACACACACACACACACACACACACACACTGGAAAGGGCAAAGACCAGACCAGCTTATAGGGATTGGCCAACAATGCACAAGGCAGCTCCATGGGCACTGGCTCTCCCTCTCCAGAGCCATTTGAGCCTATTTATGCCAGGAGAGATAGGAGAGTAGCCGACAGGAAGTTCAGCTCCACTCCCAGAATGCCCCTACAGACCAACTGCAACCAGATCACTCAGGAAGCTAATATGCAGCTTCCCAGCACCTCTAGAAAGCTGAGATCAGAATTTCCTGGGAAGAGCCTTGAGGACCTGCCTGGAGGGGGAAGGGGAGCTTTCACACCCTCATCACTAAGCCATGAGGTCACTGCCTGGCTAAGCTTAGCTCCTGGATCCTGGATCCCTCAGAGTACAGCTCCCATCCCCACCCCCACCATCCCCATGGCTGGTTTTACTAAGACAGCATTGTATGAGACATCACAATCAACTGTGGCCACGGTTCCATTTTTATCGCCACGTTTTAATACTGAAGAGGAAGAAATGAAGAGGGAAACCCTTTGGGAGCAGTAGAGTCGGCAACATCTGTAAAGGACTCATTTGCCTCACTTCACAGGGACCGGCAGAAAAATTGCAAGCTGGTTCAAGCTTGGAGACCATCCATGCGAGAGAACTTCCAGTGGGTTCTTGAGTTACGGGGAGCCAAAGACCTCAGAATCTGTGAAATATCAGTGATGGTGATGAAGGTGATGGCAATGCTTGGGTTGACGGTGATGGTGATGGTGATGGTGATGGTGATGGTGATGGTGATGGTGATGGTGATGGTGATGGTGATGGTGATGGTGATGGTGATGGTGGTGATGGTGATGGTGATGATGTAGTGGGTGGTGGTTGTGATGATGATGCTGGTTGTGGTGAAGTGGTGTCTTGAGAGTTCCCATAGGGAATCTGATGTTTTCTATAGGAACTTCTGAGGTCCACTCTTTCTGAAAAGGATCCTCATTCTACAGTGGGAGAAACGAGGCACAGGGAGCTTGGGTAAACTGTTCAGCAAAAGCTGGTTTGGGTTGGTTGGTTGGTTGGTTTTGGTTTTGCAAGACAGGGTTTCTCTGTGAAGCCCTGGCTATCCTGGAACTCTAGATAGATAGATAGATAGATAGATAGATAGATAGATAGATAGATAGAGAGATAGAGATAGACCAGGCTAACCCAGGCTTAAGAGATTTGCCTGTTTCTGCCTCCCAAGTGCTGGGACTAAAGGTGTGCACCTTCACGTGGGCAAAAGCTGGTTTTGACCAAAGCAGATTTGCCCCGGGGCCGAGTGGCACTGCTGGGCTGTGTCATTCCAGGCCCTGCTGATCTCACATACAAGAGTCAAGAGAGGAAAGCGAGGCGGAGTTTCGGGTTCTCTGAAGAGGAGCTGCCGGGAGACCTGGCGCACAGTGGCTTGGAGCAGCCCTGGCATCCGCTGCACCCCGCTGGGAGTCCTCAGGCCACCTGGAGCCACTAGGAAGGATCCTGACCTCCCTGTGTGACGTCCATTTCTCCTCTGATAAAGGGAACACTAAATCCAGCTCTGCCCTCTGATCTCAAAGCAGGATTTTTAAAACTAGAAAATCCTTCGCAGTCAGCTAACCTGTAGAGTGTGTCACGTGCTGAGCCCTGTTCCGAGACTCCATGGCGACAATCGGAAGATACCATAATGCTTTCCATAGCACAGGTGAGTAAACTGAGGCTACAAGGCCAGGTCGCTGGCACAGGTTGAGACATGTGCCCCTGGTGCCTTCACTGGGCCATCAGAAGATAGTGCTTCCGGCCACTGGTCTCACTGCCCCCTACTGGTCAGATGGTCTAATTGCAATGGCGTCCATGCTTTGCCTCCACCCCGGACTGAAGGAGCTACGGGACTAAGAATGGATGTTGCAAAGACACTTGGGAACTCCTTTATCCTCAGAAGTCCTCCAATAGGTAAGCAGAACTGGAGAATGGCCCCTGGCGGAAGGCAGAGGAGACAGCACGCGCGTCCACTCTCTTGCTATGAGAATTCGGGCTTTAAGTTTGGTGTCAACAGGGGTTAAGATAGAGGTGACATCTAGGCCTGTTGTTCAAGGCTCCTCCTAGGACTAAGAGAGCAACTAAGGAGAAGGGCCCAAGCTAGGGAGAGACCCCATGGTACTGTGGACTCCTGGGTAATCCTCTGTAGGCCCTAAAGCAACACCTATGGGAGGATGTAACCCCCCAGGCACCAGTGGGTGGTTGAACCCAGGAAGGCTGACTCTCAGCCCCCTGCTTTTTTCTAGGGATAATGAAATACTCTGAAGGCCCCATGAGGTGTCAGTGACCTCCCTGTACCTGAAACCCCAGGCTGCCCTTGTGGTCAGGTTTAGGGGTACTCTCTCTCTCTCTCTCTCTCTCTCTCTCTCTCTCTCTCTCTCTGCTTGTCAATCACTATGAGATAAGCAGATTGCTCAACTGTGTACTCTGACCAAGTTGTGCCCAAAAGCAAGGGGGCCAACCACCCAGAGGCTAAAACCTCCAGAACTGTGTGCTACCAGAAACCTTTCTTCTTTTTAAGTTTATTGTCTTGGGTATTTTATTACAGTACTGGAAAGGTGGCTAACACAGGCTATCAACATCTGTTTGTCTAACCCAAAGAGCACCCCCACAGCATCTTACATCCTGCTTGACTTTATAAAATGAGTCTTATCATCTCTATCCCGTGTTACAGAAGAAGTCGAGGGTAAGAGAAACTCACACAGTCACTGGGTAGCAGAACTGGTATTCAAAACCAGCTCCAGACTCAGGCAATCTCCTGCCTCTTCCACACTCCCTGGGCTTAGCATCATAATTTGGTACCCAGTGTTTGCTAAGCGAAATAACCAAAATCAAACCAGTGGCCTCCATGGCCTGAAGGAGTTTACAGTCAGTAGGTGCAAAGAAGTCTCAGTAATAAGATGGGCTGGCGGGAAATGGGAGCTGGGGCATAGGTATACAAGAAGCCGGGTATAATGCGCGCACACACACACACACACACACACACACACACACACACACAACATGATACAAGATACAAACTGGATGATTCACACCCTGGAGCCCAGCTATAGAACAGAGCAGAGACTGATCCAGGAGACTGAGAAGCCGCAGGCCATCCAGTGCAACACTGGTTACATAAGTTTAAGGGCGTGTTCGAAGCGTCCATCTGCCATCCAAAGGGAGACCATTAGCAGTGACAGCACAGAACAGCACTGCCTGAGAAGGGAGGGGAGTGGAGTCAAGGGGTAAAAGAGAATGATGGAGAAATACCACAGGGAAGGAGATTCACTTGGGTTGAAGGCGTGCCTCAGGAAATGAGGGTGAGAAGTGACTGGACTCCTACCTTAATGAAAAGCCCTCAGGTATTGGTTGGCAGACATGGCAGCTGTAAGCCTGGCATACGAGACACAGAGACTAGAGGTTTGGGAGTTCGAGGTCGTCCTCAGCTATGTAGTAAGTGTGAGACTAGCCTGGACTACACAAGATCCTATCTCAAGAAAATAAAACAACAAAACCCTGCTAGTTTATAAAACACCACCATCTTCCAAGGACAATTGAGGGGAGGGGACAAGGCCATTCCTCTGTCATTGTCACCAGAAGTGAATCCCCAACCCCACTCCCCAACTCCCCAGCCACAATTTAGTTTTCCTGGACCCCGCTACAGATATTAGCCAAGAATGAAGACAAAGCCCAGGCATCCTGGATGGATGGACACTGTGGTGGTTATTCCTGGTCGTCAATGTGACTGCATCTGGAGTTAACAGAAACCCAAATGGCTGGGCCCATCTGTAAGGGATTTTTTTTTTCTTAAGTAAATTATTTGAAGTGGGAAAAGCCAGCTTCAATTTTGCTCTCTTGGCCTGCTTGCTCTCATGGACAAACTTGCTTTCACATTGGCATTAGAGCCTACTTCTTTGAGATTCTGGAATCTGGAGTTCATTGAAGACCAGCTGAGACATTCAGCCTCATGGACTGAATCGATGCTGGATTCTTGAACTTTTAGTTGGTAGACAGCCATTGTTGGATTAGCTGAACCACAGCCTGGCAGCCATTCTAATAAATCTTCCTGCCGTGTGTGTGTGTGTGTGTGTGTGTGTGTGTGTGTGTGTGTGTGTATTCTATCAGTTCTGTTCCTCTAGAGAACCCTAACACACACACACACACACACACACACACACACACCATACAGTTTGGTGAAAGGAGACAGCAATGGTCCCCTCAGTCAGGCAAGTCTCATACAGGACCTGCTGGTCTGTCTCTGTCTCCTGGCTGGCCCTGACTTTACTTTTGGCCTTAGTTGCTAGTCCCCTTGAGAATTGGTCTAGCTCACTCTGGGGGTTATAAGCAGACCAGAGTGAGATGAAGAGTCCCAAGGTCTGTGCCCTGAGTTCTCACCATCAGATTTCTGAGCTGATTTAATAAGACACACCAGGCCTCACAGTGCATCACCCCTCCAGAGTATCATCACCTCTACCGAGCTGCCCTGCCCTTCATCTAGTGATCGACAAACAATGGCCACTCCCAGCCCCTGCATCTTCTGAGGAGAAGGAATCATGCCTTTAGTGC
Source organism: Rhabdomys pumilio (assembly GCA_030674055.1). Lineage (NCBI taxonomy): Eukaryota > Metazoa > Chordata > Mammalia > Rodentia > Muridae > Rhabdomys > Rhabdomys pumilio. The sequence goes on along the minus strand of JANHMN010000023.1, from coordinate 31,193,596 downwards.
ATGCAATGGGCACCTGCAGCTATCACACAGTCTCTTACTTGGCACTCTCTGCTGGTCTTGCTATACCCCACTGGCCCCTACACACAGAGAGGCCCTTCTCCCCAGAGCCTAAATCCCCAAGGTCATAGCCAATGGACATCTGCCAAGGACAGCCATTCCTGGAATGGACTCCGATCCCTTCCACACAGCTGCAAGATATACCCACATCTGACTACACTCCACCCCTGGCTCCCCTGCCTTCACCTGACCCAGCCCCAGGATGACTCTGCTCACAGTCCCCCAGCTTCCAGACACTCCTCACTGCCCACCTCCCACCAAGTGACCAGAACAGCACTCATTGCTAATGGCATGAGTGGGGGGTCCTACTTAAAGTCCTGTTGTTATTGTCCCCTCCCCCAACAAAGTAGACATTTTCCTGTCATTCCTTGGGGCTATGCGTGTTCGGAAGCAGCCCTCTCTGAAGGTTCTCATGGCCACCATGTTCTCCCATCCACCAAACTAGATCTCTCTGGATACTTCATATGCATCTCTATGCCTTTTGTCTTCCTCACCTCATAGACCTGCAACTGGGGTATTGGCGGGGGTGAGGGGGTGCTGTGCTTCACCTGCTGCTATGGTCCCTAGTACCTAGAATGGTCTTAACTCAGAAGACATACCATTCATACTTGGGGGTGTGGGAACAACAGTGACCATCTAAGTGTGGCTCCTGGATCAGCCACCCCAGTGCTATAAGGGAACATGTCAGATACACAATACTCCTAGCGTTGCAGATCCCCAAATTGTCTGAGAGTCCCACAGGGAAATCTGACCCAGAATAAATACCTCGTGTGGAATCTCCAATGGTGTCCTGTTCCCACTGGCGACCAGTGGTGGGCTGATGTAGTGGCCAGATGGTGGAGGGAGTCAGCTCACACCCCTGGATGGGCCGCTGTGCTCTCCTCACCTAAGTAGCAGGATGCCAAGGCTGGGGACCGCATCCCTTAGTAGGAGGGCAGCTCACTGAGAGCACAGAGCATCAGACCTCTGGAAAGCCTCACTGAGGTTCTGGCAGATATGGCTTGGAGCTATAATGACCGGCTTATCAAAGCTGGTCTGCGTGCTGATCTGAGCATAGAAAGCCCCAAGCAAGCCAGGTTGGTTGGGCCCCAGGACCTACACAATCACGACTGTATATCTACAGCAGAAGATACTGGAGTCTGGCACTGGGTCGGGGCTAGAGGAAAGAGGTAAGAGAGGGGAGAAAGATGCAGGGGGGGGGAGATGAACCTATGAAGAAAAAGGAAAGGTTTAAAGAAAAGAAAATGGGGGTAAATGGCAGGCAGGCAGGCAGGCAGGCAGGCAGACAGACAGACAGACAGAGGCAGACACTCCAAACCAAAGCACAGTGGTACAGGAAGGATGGACGGCTGGAAGAGGGGTGCGGGGATGCTGGTCATGGCCAGAGCTAGCCACACAGGTGCTTCCTGCCGCTGCCCTGAATTGCCTTCTAACTAACTTCAGGGCATCTCTGCTCCAAGCGGCCCCCAAACGCCTGCCACCTGCCATCAGCGGCTGGCACAGAAAAGCCACTTATGTAAGGTGCATGCTGCTGAGAGAAGCTCCATTCACAAGTCTCTGCCTGTCACTGTGGAGAGGCAATGAAGGGGAAAACAAGGAAAGAGCCGGGCAACTGGAAGCATTAGGCAGGAGCTGAGGTGGAAGAGAGTTCCTCCTTCCGTCCGTCCATTGCTTGCTCTTCACAAACCAGACATGGCTTGGTGCCATAAGAGGAGTCCTGTCGGTGGCTAATTGTGGGGGGTGGGCACACCCCATCTCCTGGTCTCTGGCTGGTTCACTGAGGCACAGTTGGCCACGGCTCCAGTGCAATGAGATTTCAGCCTGTGTTATATCATTAAAACTAATGACCCCAGGACAATGGCTTCAAGGAAACTGTGGTGACATTGTAGGCGGCAGCCTGGTGCCATGTTAGAACCCAGAGTCCCCCAAGGTTAGCAGGGATGCCGACAAGAATCAGAAAGCAAATGGGGGGGGGGGGCGGGGAGCCTGCTCCAGATTCGAGTCCTCTTGGGTACAGAGGCCAGGCCTCAGGGAAAACATCAAGTCTCATTACACACCAGAAGTGTCGGGAGTTTCGCCTACCCAAGTACTCTCTCGGTACTCTTAAAAATGCCTTAAGAGCCCTGTGGCGTGCAAAGCGCAGGAGCTCACATTCAAGAGTTCGAGGATCAAGAAACACCTGGTAACAATTTACAAGGGGACTTTATGAATCGCAGAGTGAACCAACCATCCATCCAGGCTCCTCGGCCTCTGGGGTGCAGCGAAGGAAGTTTAGTAGCCACCACCCTTCCCACCCTCCCATGCCACCCAGCAGGACACAGCCAGCACCTTCGACCTTTCTCAGTTGTCTGCTGCCTCCAAAACCCCTCAATTGATGCAAACTCCTCCTCTGCTGTAAAACCCAAGCCTGACTTCCAGGTAGGAAGGCATAGGCCTTCTTACCATCCTACAAATGACCACATCCAGCTGTGCTGACTCCCCGCCCACCCGAGAAGCATCTGCCCCTTAGGCAATGCTTGGGGAGCAAAGGGCTAACCTTCAACAGAGAATTTCAGGTATCCGTGTGCTCGGTGCTGCAAGCGGACAGGCCAGAGACCCCCTTCTGCGCCCTCGCCCATCCCAAACTCTACCTTACTCAAGACCCTAAAGGAAATGGGACTTTGTCCTCTAGTCCTCAGAGCCCTGGTGCTGGGTATACCACCGGTACACAGTAAATAAACCAGCAGCGGTGAGTTTCCAGCAAGAGAAGAGGGATCTTCCTGCGACAGATCGAGATGAAAACAAAATCCCTCCAACCCCAACAGTGACATCACACTCAACAAACACTAATGGAGCACCTACTGCATACATACCTCTGACTAGAACACTGACTAAAGGCCACTCTCAGACTCACCCACCCATAAGTCGATCAGTTAACATTTCATCAATCAGCTGATTGATTGATTGATTCATTGATTCATTCAGTTGGCCATAAGCACCTGCTGTGTTCACCCTGACACCTTAAACAGCCTAGCCCTTAAGGGTCTCACCATGTAGCATCTTAGGCCCCTGAGGAAGGAATACCAGACCAGGTAAAGACTACTAGCAGGAAGAAAATCAAAAGCCCAGCCCTGAGCTTGTAGGACAAGATGACTCAGCAAAATCTCTGGGGTAGGCAGAGCCAAGGGAGCCTTAGACCTTGTAGATAACAGATATTCTTTAACCCTCCCGGGACCACTCTGAATGATGACCTGGGATTTGCTTGGAATGTCTAAAATCTGGAGGGAGAAGGTCATTGTGTCCACTTCACAGATGGGGAAACTGAGGCCTCAGAATCCTCTGCCCCTAGCAAGCCCATCTGCTCCCTCTTGGGTCTCATAGCTGTGCCTTGGACTGAGGAGTTCTTCTAGGCTCTCCCTCACCCGGCCCTGCCTCTGTGTGAAGAGTGTCGCTGTTACTGATGCCATATCACCCTCCTCACCCCCAAGACAGGGACATTTCCTGCTCGATTATCCCTTGTCAGCCTCAGAGCTAAGCAGGTAGCATGCATTAACTCTTAACTGTCCTAATAATGTCACCACTGCCAAGAGGGACGTGACAGATGAGGTAAGTGAAGTCCGGGACTGTGCAACCACAGACACAGAAAGTGCTGGAACCAAGTTTTAAGCTGACTCATCTCCAGGACCCGTGGTCTAGCCTGTAGTCTTAACTGCAATACTGTTTCACCGTCATGTGCCTTACAGGAAGCACTAAGGCTCAGAGAGGTTAAGAACCTGCCCGAAATCACACAGCTCCAGTGACCACACTGCAGTTCCTAGACTCAAAGGTGGGGCGGGTGACAGGAAGGAAGGACTGTATCTGCAGTGTAGTCTCCTCCTCCTCCCCTGAACACATGAGCCTCTCCATCCTGGGTGGCAGCTGAATAATTCAGATGCCTCGGCTCCAGCCCACCACTACTGGGTCCCGGGGTTTATTTTTATCCAGGTTCAGCCACAGCTCTTAACAGAAATAAACCCTACTACCTCAACTGCAGCTTGCCTGCCTGTAGGACCACCCTGCCCCCAGTCTTCTGCAGGAAAAGGCAGGACCATATGTTGGCTGGGTATAGGGTGATGGGGGGGGGGGATTGACAGAAAGCCATGGTCTATGAGTGATACAGGAAAAGGAAGGCGTTAATGAAGACTCTCATGGCCTATATAAGCCACCCCCCAGCACCCACCCACCCCAAAACACACACCAGACATAGTGACTGGTGCAAAAGGGCAGCAGAAGCCCCTCTCCTCCATGCTGACAGCACAGGAGAAGCCCCATGTACAAGGATTAACCTTATCTGCCTCTAGGGCTCAGCTTCCCAACCCAGGACAGGTTTGGAGGGCATCCATCCCTTCCACGCCCCAGGCCAGGTACAGGAAGTGGGGGCTACCAGGATGTAGGAATAAGAGAATGCCTTGAAATCCATAAAGATAGATTCCAAGAGGGTTATACCTGACTTGCTGTATGGTTTTCGACAAGGCGCTTTCCTTCTCTGGGTCCTCCCTCCCCACCCCCAAAGTGGGATCAGAAGGAAACAACAGTAACCCTCCCTAAAAGGATGGCTGCCCCTTGCCACAGCAGCAGCTGTAATGAAGACCTGAGGATCTGAAAGGAGCCTTAGTCACCCAGAGCAGCTGACTCATTGCATTGATGGGGAAACTGAGGCCCAGAAAGGGAAGAGAGCCCCGAGACTCAAGGGCCCTGATCCAAGGCCAAGAATCTTTCCAAAAGGTTCTCTCACTGGTGCGCCCCAATGCAGCACTTCAGATGTGACAGGAAGGAGGCAGGCTCCTGGCTCTCGGCCACCCTGAGGGAGACGAGGAGGCAGGGAGACGGATGGCCAGAAAGCCTTCCTTTCTGGACGCCCAGGGCCTGGGCTGGTCCAAGGGGCTGTATTGTGCTGCAAGGCTAGAAAGTAGAGGTTGACTAGGGAAATGTCCCACAGTATCTGTGACACTGCCTGGGGCCCCTGGGGCTCCCTTGATAATCCTCCAAGCCCTGCAGCCTCCCCACAGCCCAGAAGTTGAAGGATCCACTCTCATTGCAACAGAGAACCTCAATGCCTACTCCCCCCGAGCCCCGCTCCTACTCCAATGTCCAGCCACAATCCATTCCAACCAAAGAACATGAAAGTTCAGTATTAGGAGTGTCACCCATGGGCAAACCTGCAGTGTCTCATTCAAGCAGGCCAGATTTTTTTCACTTTCTATTCATATGTATGGCATCCCAGGGAAGCAGATTCCTCAAGGTCACCCAGATTGGCGACCAGGTTTCAGAGGACCCTCTCCTTGGCACTAACCACTAGGCTACCTATTCTCTCCTCCTGTGTCCTGCCCACATAGGCTTGTACCCTGAGCTCCTCTGCCCCTCATGGCTCTGGGGCTGGGTGACCCCTCTTGACATTTCCAGCTTGCCAGTCCCTGGGGCTAACCTTGTCTTCTTCCTACCTCCCATGTTCAACTTCCTGAAGAAATTCCAGTGGCTGAGGATGACTGGAGTGGATCTCAGTGCTAAAAATAAAGACTTTCATTTCCCCCCAAAAAGGTAGGAAGTAATTAAAGCAGAAAGCAGAGCAGAATCCTCTCCCATAAATCACAGATTACCGGCAAAAGCGTTTTAAAATTAAACATGAGCTTTGGGATTGAGTGGTGAGGGACCTCTGCTTCCCACTCACTAACAGGTAAGTATGAGGTTACCCCCATTGGAATGTCAGAGCAGGAAACTGGTATAGGGGTCATGGCTTGTCCTGGAATTGGGGCCATAGTATTAGAATGCCATGCTTCCCTTCTCTATGGTAAGGTGGGCTCAGTGACAGAGTCCCTGTGTCACAGCCACACACATACCTCCCCCCATCCAGTCTCTTACAGGTGACACCACCTGTAAAATTAGAGCATCCAAGCTCGGCAGGCGGCTGACTGCTTGACCATTCATGCCAAGAGAAAAGGTGGCGCTTTCATGGATCCCTGCTCTCCCATCTCAGGACAGCTGAGTGTGCAGAACCCACCACAATTCAATTACTCAGCCAGCCCTGGCGAAGAGCCCAGGCTGAACCCCATCCTAAGCAAATACTGGCCCAGGATGCCTAGGCAAGGGTTAACCTTCCAGGCTCAGGTGACTCTCCCAACCAGGGCCAAGATGCCTACCCACCAAATCCAAACACTCAGAGGCCCCCTGCGCCATACCGGCCGTGAAGGGTTAACTCATTCAAGAGCTGCCAATCACTTTCCTCAGCTTCTGCTACAAAGAGGACAAGCTGGGTAGAAGCCACTCTCTTGCTCACATCACCTAAACAGGCACACACTTGCCTCCTTCCTAGGCACTGAACTAAAATCCTATTTGTCTCCTGAGTGTTGCTGATAAAAGCCTACAGAATGCAGGCAAAAAACTATGCTCAGTTCTCAACAGCCTTACTGTCCCTGCTTCTGTCTCCCTAGCTCATGCATGCACATCTTAGGGTCCTGAGATCTCCTAGTCCATTTGCAGGACCACCTGGAAGAATGTCACTCACCAGGACAGCAGAGGATTGCAGCAGAGTGCGTGAGCCAAATTCTTGCCAACTCCCTGCCGGGGGGAGATGTTAAGTCCCAGCGACTTGGCTTGAGAGACCAGCAGATATGCCTGAAAGAAAATTGTGCATTTGACTCTCCTGGTCTTCCCAAAATAAAACCAAGGCACCAACATGAACGCATGCCCCTAAATCATGCACAAAAAGAAAAAGAAAAAAAAGCAAGAGAAAAAAGAAATACCCCCGTCAGAGGCGAAAACTAAGTACAGCTGATTCACTCAGACTACTCCACATGGATGGAAGGTTTTGTAAGTCTCTCTCCTCTCTTCTCTTTCCTCTCTCCCTCTCTGGGCAGCGTAGGCAACTCTGAGATTCGGGCAGTAGACGAATCAATTGCTTCCCTGGTGCCCGATCCTGCTGTCACCTACTGCAAAAACCCTGTGTGATCCAGAGGGAGGGGCAGCCGCTTCCCGGCGCAGGGGAGCCCAGCTTGCCCTCCCACCGCGATGCATTGTGCCGCGTTGCCTGCGGGAGGAGAGGTGGGAGGCCAGGAGGGGAGGCTGGGCGCCCCAGAACGATCCCGATTGGCAGTCAGTACCACGGACAGCACCAGGACGCAAGCGGAGGGGAAGGGCGGCCACTAACCCCAGACAGAACAGGGGAAGTTATTGGATGGCTGCAGCAGAGGAAGGAAGAGACCAGAGTAGAGGAACCGGGACGGTTCTGTCAGACTGCATACGGGCCACCTCGCTGCACACTTATGCTAATATTATCAAATGAGCTATAACAAGCCCTGATCTTCGCCGGCACCTGTGCGTCTCCCTGTGGCTTCCAGGATCATCCACAATGCTGCTGAAGTCTGCAACTCAGGCTCAGAAGAGAGCAGGAAAAACAAGGCTAATAAAAACCAAGAGTGCCTGAAGGGGAGGGTGGTTTGTTTAAATAACCACATCTGACAGGTTTCAGGGAGCCCGGGCCAGCTCCACGAAACCTTGGGAATGGCACTTAACGTTTCCATGTCCCGTCTGCAAACTGAAGACACGACCACCACATTTTCCTAATGACAAAAAAAAGAGAGAGAGAGACAGAGAGAGACAGAGAGAGAGAGAGACGAGTCTAAAGTAGCAATAAGAATGCCCACACTAGGGGCTGCTCTGATTCCATGATCTATATAACCCACCCTCTGATTCAAATGTTTTGACGGAGATAAAGGACTTGACAGCCAACGAGGCTGGCACATGCCAACCTGCAGCATGTGGTTTGAGTGGGATGGAGCTGGGAATTTTAGGAGTTCCAGAGCAGACATGATCCTCTGCCAAAGACCCATCTCCCCAAACCAGACTGGCTCTCTAAGATAAAGTCACTACACACAGGAAATAAATCGCCAGGGGAGGGGTGATATACAATGGGATGACATCAGTATCCCAGCTCCCCAGTGTGCTGCTCCTGCCAACTACAAGAAAGTGCTCACAGCAGAGAAAGAATGGCAAAACCCAAAGAAGCCGAGAGGTGTTTAGAACCTCCAAGCAAAGTGAGGGAGGTCCCTCTCTCCATTGGGGACACATATGTAAAGTTTCCCATCAAGAGCCCAGGGTGAGTCGATACCTCTGCCACTAAAGTCTTCCTTTAAGAGCTAGGATTCAGACTGTCAGGATCTGAGAGACCATTTGGAGCTTGGCTCTATAGATAATCGCTATGGTGGTGGTGGTTCTGGTGGTGGTGATAATAATTACAGTGTTGACTATGATAGCTGTGGTGGTATCAGCTATTTATTAGAAACCTGCTATATTCCAGACATTCTTTCAGAAGCTCTCCATGTGTCATCTGAGGTTCTCTGTGCCCCTTCCGAGGCAGCTGCCATTCTCATTCTATAAACAAGGAAGTTAAGACCCAAGAAATTCCATTCCTTGCTCAAGGCTACACAGTGAGTGACAGTCACGGGAATCAAACCCAGGACTGGGATTCCAAAGCATGCCCACTAGGATGTCTGCCCTGCAGGACCACTCGACAGAATCTTCCAGTATGGGGGCAAGACCTCACTGAGTATTTTCTTAGATGAGACGATGGCCCACATTCATTCCTGTCACTTCACAGATGGAGAAGGGACCCAAGGGGGTTGCAGAATCTTTCTAGTCAAAGACCTGTGAGCAGACAGATTGAAGGACAGAGCTGAGGTCATTAGGATGCTGGAGCCTGTGTTCTCAAACCTACTCAAGCCCAGCACACACACTAAGCCCTCAACAAACATTTGAATAAACACCCAAGAAACTCACAGAATGACAAAAGTCACACTGTGCGCTGATGGTGGGAAAGAACCCAAATATCTCCCAGGAGTCTCAACCCCCAGATCCTGGGGAGTTCCTACCCCTAGTATGGCTTCTCGGCCATGAGGACTGTGTATTCTGCAAAGACCTGGCTCAGATTCAACTCTCTTCAGGAAGAAACAGAACCAACATATACCAAATGCCAAGACACCTACTGTGTGTCCCGTCCAGCCACAGCTACTGTCTTGTGTCTTCATAATGACATGGGATGGGTTAAGCTGTCCAGCTTCAGAGGAGAGACCCAGAAGAAGAGAGGGAAGCCCCCAAAGTCACATAGCCGGGCAGCAGCTAACAGGAGAGGAAATCTGACTGTCTACAACATCTGTGTCTTTATCATCTTTTTGTCCAATCAGGTCCTCTAAACCTCTCAGGCAAGAGAAAAAAAAAAAAACCAAACCTTAAAGAGCTTGCTTTTAACTGGATGCTTTTAGCTGCTTTTGCATGTTGGGCTCCAGCTCAAGCCTTCACTGAAATAGGGTTCTGTCACAGAATTTATAAAGTAATATGGCTAAACTTCAGCTCTGCATCCTCCTGGGTAGACACCCTCTAGGAACCAGCATCCTCTTCTCAGGGGGACTCACCCACCTATCCAACTCCCTGCTCAGTCTCCAACTCCCCCGTCTGCCCCAAGTGTACAGAGAAGCCACTCAGAGCCAGCAGCTGCCAGGAGCTCCGACAGCCACTGCAGTGCGAGCCGCTGTTGAAACCAGATTCCTTGAGGCTGCTCCCTGAGGCTTCATTCAAGACAAAGCTTTCAAGGAGCATCCCAAGGGGGCTGGGTGCAGCAACCAGCTGCATCCTCTTGCCCTTGTTCTAGTGAACAGCCAGTTAGATTGCTCAGCCACCCACAGCAAGATGGACCATAATGGCTCCAAGTGAGCTCTCTAGCACACTAGGCTCTTCTCAGGCTCAGTGTTATTATTACTATGTGTGCACGTGTGTGTGAGTGTGTCTGTGTGTGCGTACATGTGTGTGTGTGTGTGTGTGTGTGTGTGTGTGTGTGTGCATGAGCCGAGCGTATGTCTTCCAGTTTCAGCTCTGCTGTGATGAGTAAGCACTCTGACCAAAATCAATACAAAGGAGAGGCTAGAGAGACAGCTCAGCAGTTACGAGTGCTCACCGCTTGGGCAGAGGACCGAGGTTTGATTCCCGGCACTCCAACAGAAGCTCACAACTGTCTGTCAAGCCAGCTCTTCAGGATCCAAGGCCTCTCTGGTACCAGGCACTCATGCAATACAGAGACATACATGCAAGCGCTTAACACATATGCATAAAAATTAATGCATTTTTTTTTTTAAAGAATGAAACTTAGGGGAGGAAACGGGTTTATCTCAGCTTACAGTCAGTCCATCCTTGAGGGAAGTCAGGGCAGGAATTCAAGCAAGAGCTTGAGGCAGAGACCCTGGAGAATGCTGTTTGTCGGTTCACGGACAGGCTCAGCTCAGCTCGTTTCCTTATACAACCTGGACCCACCTGCCCAGGGAATGGTGCCACCCACAGTGGGCTGGCCCCTCCTAGATCAATTAACAATCAAGAAAACACCCCACAGATGTGCCCACAGGACAGCCTGATAAAGACAATTACTCAATCAAAACTCTTTTTCAGGTGACTCTGGGTTCACATATGTCATGTATGGTAGGTATATATGTACAAGCATGTTTAGGCTCCTCCACACCAGAAGCCAAAGCACGGGTGTCCTGCTCTATGATGCTCTACCTTATTCTTTTGGCACTGGTCTCTCACTGAACCTGGAGTTAAAATTGTAGCCAGCAAGCCCCATGAGCCTCTTGTCTCCTTCCTTCACATGCTGTGGTTATGGGCTTTTTACTCCAGTGCTGGGGATCTGAACTCAGATTCTCATGCTTTTGTAGTTAAGTACTTTTTACCCACCGAGCAAACTCCCTAGCCTCGCCCGATCCTTAAGAAGCTGGAAGGGCCAAGAAAGACCTTCCCTTCCAGGGGCGGAGTATCTTCACTGAATGACCCCTGACCCAGAACTACAAGTTTCCACATCCGGGTCATTTTAAACCACCAAACATGTGGTCATTTTTCACAGGGGTCACAGGATCCAATACAGTGAGATTGTTGGAGGCCTGAACTGGCCTTGGGGTTTAAGACTAGGTGTCCCTCTGGGTCAAAGGACACAATGACCCAATCACATCAAACTGCTTTGAAGGATACAGTCGGTGGGGGGGTGGGGAACGGGGGGGGGGGGCGGGGAGCATGTGCTGATGTGCAGGCTAAAGGCCCTACACCAGAAAGGCCTCCCTCCCACGGGCCTGGGTTCACTGCCCTCTCCACCTCCCCACTCCGGAGAGACCAAGGAGAAAATGAAGCATCAGTCACAGGCTCCTCTTGGAGGATCAGAGACAGAACAAGAAAAAGAAGCGGAGAGACTTAAGTACGGGAGGAGAAGGCTTGCACTGAGGGACAGACAGGGACCCCTGGGGCCAGCCTGCAAGACCAGACTGATTCTTCTTACAGGAAAAGAGGTTTGTCCTGGGAGCTTACTGCGCACTCCCCCCCCCCCCAAGGAAACAGGCAGGTAATTACAGAGGCGCCGCAGCAGGGCTCACAGAGACAGATGAGCTGGTATTACTTATTAATCAGCCAGTTTGGTGTTATCAGGCAAGACGCCGTGCACTGCTGGGGACTTGGACTTGACAGTTGGATTCTTGGCGCATCTTCCTGCTGGTGGTGTGACCTTGGCCTCATGGCTGACATACTTTCTAAACCTCAGTTTCTCACCCAAGAACTGAGAGGGGACCAGCTCCCCTGTTTGCCTCCATTATGGTGGGGAGGTTCCACTGAGCTAGTCACTGTGAATGAGGGCCTTATTCACCAAATAGCAAATAACAGCTGTCACTAAGGACCTACTGTGTGCTCCTTTGCCAGCAGCAGATAAAGGACCTACTGTGTGCTCCTTTGCCAGCAGCAAATCGGTGTCAGGTAAGAAAAGATGGGCATCCGTAATGGAAAGTGTAAGAATTATCAAATGGTCAGAGGGCTAAGTTTCAGAGCAGAGTTGCCAAGTTTCAAACCCCACATAAGAGCTGTGTAGCTTTGATAAAGTCCCTAAACCTCTCTGTGCTCTACTCCTGGTTTGTAGACTGAATAACAGATCCTTGTAGTATGGTCATCCATCAGGTCAGTATCCTTTTACTCTCTAGAACCTACCACAGCTGTTTGCCTCAGAATCAACTACAAGATGAACTAGGTTTGTCCTCCTGTGGCCCCCACTTATCGACTGAACCTCCCCCCACACTTAAGTCTGTGAAAGCAGCAAGATAAAGGGAGCCATTGGCGTCCTCTCATGCCTCTTTCTGACTTGTAAGTAACCAGTTACAGCTAGTGAAGGCAGAGCCCGTGGCCACTGCATGCCCCCTCCCTGAGCCTTCCACTAACTCAGCTGGGCCCAGAGCCCCAGACAAACTGGCTGTCTGCTCCATGCTGAAGGGGAGAACACTTCTTAGAATTCTGCTGCTGGGATCGTCTGTGTTTCCTGGAAGCTCATGAAGGAGCCATCTGGGGTCTCAAACACACTCCCGGTTAGCAGAGTTGGGATCTGTCACGGGTACAGGAAGGCCACTGGCAGGAACCCAAGTCTTCGAGGTGCTGTTTCCTTGGGACAAATCTGGGAGGCTCTGGGCTGAGAAGGCAGGAGAGGGGCTGGGTCCCTCTCATGGAGCACGGCTAGGGGTGGGTTGGGCTGAATGAATAAGAAGAAAGCAGTCACTGCCAGAGGACCAGCAACTCGAGGGATGAGCTCAGCTGTCCCCACGCCTACCGAGGCATGGAGGATGGATGGGTTGACATTTGCTGGAAAATTCCAATTTCTCCCCCAGCTTTTGAAGAAAAGAGAGAGGAGGGGGATTTATTTATTTTATGATATGAGTATGTGTGTTCTGCTTGCACGGGTGTCTGTACATCATGTGCATGCCTGGTGCCTGCAGAGGTCATAAGAGGGTGTTGGGACCCCTGAAACTGGAGTTATGGGGCAGGTCTGAGCTCCCGTGTGGGTGAAGGGAAGCAAATTCAGGTCCTCTGAAAGAACAGCCAGTGCTCTGAACTGCTCAGCCATCTCTGCAGCCCTTCTTTCTAGGTTTTATTGTATCTACATTTTTTATTACAGTTACTTAGTGTGTCGGAGTGTGTGTGTGTGTGTGTGTGTGCATGCACAAATGCATGTATATATGTGTACCTGTGCATGCCCATGCAGAGGCCAGAGGTCAACTTTGTATCATTCTCTGCCATCCCCCCCCCCCCCCCCCCCGAATATTTTGAGACAATCTCTCTCACTTCACCTGGAGTCATTTCAGCAAAGACAGCTGGCCAGCAAGTCCCCAGGCTGTGGCACTGGGGTAAGAACACATTCTACTGCCATACCAGCTTTCACAAGTCCTGGGAATCCGAGTTCAGATTTTCATGCTTATGCAGAAAGCGCCCTATCCACCGAATCATCTCCCCAGCCTGTTTTTAAAAACCCCGATATCTTAGCACAGAAACCAAAGATACAGGTGATGGAGGCTCTGCTTCTTTGACTGTCAGGCTTCAAGAGAGATTCAAGAGTTAGTCCCTAGGTCACAGAGCAGCGTGAGCAAGCCCACAGAACTGTGGGGGGTTTATTTCTGTCGGGTTAGGTAGGAAGCTATTGAATAAGGTTACATCCTCAGAGACTAGGGAAGCAGGGCAGAGAGTAGGGAAGCCACGTGACCAGCCCGCCCTTCGCTGCCAGGAGCAGTTTCCCACTCCCTGCCCCAGCATCTACTGCACATCTGGGGAGTGTCTCCCCTCCCAGGAGCTCTCTCCACACTACGATTATGTAATCTCAGTGCAACATGAGAGATAAGCAGCAAGCTTGGAAAAGGCAGAGACTGGCCAAACTTGTACCAAGATCCCCACTTGACCCGAGCAGAATGCAGCGAAGAGGGAGAGATGGCTGGATGAGCAGATGCGCTGACCTAAGGGTGGCAAGGCATATTGATAGCAGTGGATGGCCATGGTCAGGACCTGGACAGCTGCACGCACCTGCATCTGACCCTTAGGGCTTGCCCAGGGATCTAACCTAAGGAAATAACCAGATGTCCATCCAAGGGAGCTCATCACAGCACGACTCCCCAGCCTGTTTTTAAAAACCCCGTTATCTTAGCGCAACCACAAACTGGAAATAGCCTGAATGTTCAACAGTAGGTCATCTTATCCATCCACTGGGAGGTCGTGAGCCCTATGCCATCCTGGCCTTTCTCTAACCCTGAAAACTGTTTAATCTCCATGTTACAGGGTCTCAGAATAGTGTTCTGTTTTGGCTTCCCCCATGTAGGCCAGGCCACTGGCCACTGAGTCCCAGGATCCCCCTATCTCTACCTCTGTAGCAATGGGATTATAAATCCATGTGCCCATACCTGACTTTTGTGACTGGGAATCAAACCCAGGCCCCATATTCATACAGCAGGCCCCTGATCTACTGAGTCATCTCCCAGACTACAACAGTTTTGACTTGGTTGGATTGAGGGACACCATTCCATGCCTGTGTTCTGGCTTCAGTTGGTGGCTTCTTGGAGTCACTGCTCCACTCTGCCCTGTCTCCATTGTCCCATGGTCTCCTCCCCTCTGCCCAAGCCTGGGAATAGTTATCTTCTTCATGTAAGAGCACTAATCAGTCTGGGGTAAGGGTCCACCCCAATCCAGGATGACCTCATCTTAGCCCGAGGAATTACATCCACAGAGACCCTGTTTCCAAAGAGAAGTCACACCCAGAGGTACCAGATGGCCTTAGGTTCGAGGAAACACTATTTGTTCCATTACAAAGAGGGTAGACAGCCACCAGTGGGGTGTAAAGTCCTGGGAAGAAGTTGCAATCTCTCTTGCCTCAGTATTCCCATCCCCCCAAACCCTGAGCTAACAGCTACATACACCACTCTGGATCGGAGAGGAACTTTACAGATTATTATCTATGGCTGCCATAAGAAAGCACCTCCCAGATGCCCAGCACAGGGAGCCTCATGAACCAGGGGCTCCAGCTGCACAGCCCTCAAACCCATTGGCGCGAATGAGGCCATGCCTCTGTGGGCAACTTCTGGCTGATAGCTGCCTGCAGCAGAGATGTTAGAGCGCGGGCCTCTTCCTGGAGGGTGCGGGGAAGACTATTCTGACAGGGATGGGGCTGGAGGGCTTCTCATGCATTCCTGAAACATCTTTAGCCCAAAGGGACTCTAAGATACCCCCACCCAGCCGTCCTTCCCTCTCCACTCTGCCCAGGCTCTGAAGCCCTCCCTGCAGGCCCCGCAGGCCCCACAGGCCTCGAACTAAATGCTGGCACCCTGGCTGTTGTCTGCAGCACCTTGTCCCTGAGACCACTCTTGTTTGCCAAGTACCCACCCAGTTCCCAGTGGGCCTGAGCACTACTCACTCATGTACTTCACCCCCACGGATACAATTAGTATAGAAAGGGGGTCAAGAGAGCCTTGGCAAGCGAATGGGATTCCGATCTAAAACTATTGAATTCTTAGAAAGAGAGGTTGTGTCGTAGGTTAGAGGCAGAGCTCAGGCCCTGACTTCCATCCTCAGTGTTAGGAATGGGGATGGAGGGGAGCCAGGCATGGCGGCACAGGCCTGTAATCCCAACAGTAGAGAGGCTGAAACCGGACAAAAGCTCAAGGCATTTCTGAGGTACATTACATAATGAGTCCAAAGCCATCCTGGGCTACATAGAACATAGAACGTAGCATGATCCTGTCTTGAAAACAAAGGGAGGGAGGGGAAGGGAGGAGAAACAGAGAGGAGAGGCCCTTCTATTTTTGGCACTACATGACAGTATGAGGAAGTAGATAGCCCAGGCTAACCTTGAACTCACAGAGATTTGGCCGCCTCTGCCTTCTGAGCTCTGGAATTAAAAGAGGGCACTGTTATATGAATGGAGAACCCATCTTTTTATTGCAGCCACTAAGTGGCTAGAAAGTAAGCTTTCAATGGCTGAAGGTTTTGTTTGTATCCTGTGGCTGAGACCAAAATCTCTGTAAAAGAGCATTAGAAACTGAGTCCTAATGCTAATGTTTGAGGACCTGGATCCAGCCATGCCTGAAGCTCCTATACTTTTCCACAACACAAATCACTACTACTTCTTCTTTTTCTTCTCCTTCTCCTCCTCCTCCTCTTCCTTCTTCTTTTTCTTCTCCTCTTCCTCCTCTTCTTCCTTCTCCTCCTCCTCTTTCTCCTCTTCCTCCTTCCTTACTCCTCTTCTTCCTCCCCTTTCTCCTCCTCTTCTTCTTCTTCCTCTTCTTCTCCCCTTCCTCCTCATCTTCCTCCTCCTCTTGTTCTTCCTCCTCTTCTTCCCCTTTCCTCCTCTTCTTCCTCCTCTTCTTCCCCCTTCCTCCTTTTCTTCCTCCTCCTCCCTCCCCCCTTGCTTCATCCTCTTTGATTCAGCCGTCCCAAACTTTTTAAAACTCAAAGTCCCTGGCACCACTTCTTCCCGATGACAGCCCAAAGTTGAGACTGTGGCTTTGGGAAACTACAAAAGCAAACCGACATCAAGGGTAGGCAAGATGGATCTGTTTGATTCTACGAGCAATCTGCTTACATGGCTTCAGCCTGAGAGAGAGAAGGAGAGAAGACAGCCTCCATGGGAGCCTGTTGGCTTTTTAAAGCCAGCCTCTCCCAAATTAGGCGTTCCAAATATAATCTCCTCCTCTCCACTGCTCCCAGTACCTAGACAGCGGCTTCTAAAAATAAGAGGGACGAGAATCTGTCTGTTTTCTGATTCAGTACCACATTTGCTCCCTGGCATTTCTGGAGAGAGGGGGTTTCCTCCTTCTTAAGATGCTGAGAGCTGTGGAGTGTCTATTGATACATTCGTTCGGCTCTCCTCCCTGAGTGTGGGTTCTCTGTGGGAACGCCGGCGACTCCCATATGGAAGGGAAGCTGACGTCACATCTGTAAAATCAGTTACATTTTAGGTTCATCCTGTGTGGTGTAAGGGGACCCTGGTGACGTGGGCCAGGGGATAAACAAAGCGCAGCATAGTCAAACCCGGATGAGCCCCCAACCCCACCCAGCTTCAACGTAAAGAGAGTTCATGAAAAAGCAGTCCAATAAGGTATCCTAAGCAGGCCAGGGACACTTTGCCAATTTGTAGCCTGTTTCAGACTCAACCTCTCTCCTTTAGGAAATAAAAATAGAGAACTCATCCGTGGTCCAGTGGACAGGAGGAAAGCAAATGTCCCCGGGAAATCCCTCTCCCCTCTCTAGGTGGGGTGGGTCTGTTGTATGCCAGGGCCTTTGTGTTCCTGTTTCAGATACATCTCTGTCCCTGGCACAGCTTTGGTAGCCAAGGAAGAAGCTACCGAAATGTTCTTTAAATAGATTGCCATCCTAGCTGTTTGGACAGCAAGTGGCTAAAGACATTACTATTTAGGAACAGCAGGAAAGCCTCACTGTCTGCTTTGCTCCTCTGTTTAAAAAAAAAAAGAGAGAGAGAGAGAGTGGGGCAGACAGACAGCAGTGAAGCCAATGAAGCCATTGTGGGGACTGGAATCCTCAACCTCAGATCCAGGGACAGGACAGCGTAGACCAGTGGCCACAGCAACAGTGACACAGCCCTGACAGAGGTTGCATCTTCTGAAAGACTCTTGCAGACCTGGCTACAAGCCACTCCTATGTGTGCACAGTGTCACCTCATGGAAAGGTCTTCCAGCAGGCCTCACAGAACTACAGGAGCATGACAGGTCAGCCACAAAATAAAGAGCCTAATGCTTTCTCTACCTGCGCATGTTCCCAGCCATATGACTTTGCAGATTGGCCCATGGAGGCAGAGTCAGTTTCTCCAGTCCTTGAATCTGATTCAGCCTGTACCTTGCTCCAGCCAGTAAATACTCCTGGACTGTCCAAGGCCTCGTAGCATCTAATACCTGCCCTCTCTGTCTTTGATCCTGGCCTCTACCATGGTCCAGACTGGTCTGCTAGAAGACAATCCACAACCACCTCAGACCAGCCAGTGCCCAGAGTCACAGCAAGATCCAGAAATATTAGCCAGACCCTATACCAGTGTTGTTAGCCTTCCTAATACTACAATAATAAAGCTGTGACCCTTTAATACAGCTCCTCCTGCTGTGGTGACACCCAACCATAAAGTTATTTTGTTGCTACTTTGTAACTATTATTTTGCTACTGTTATATACTGTAATGTAAACATCTGGTTGCAGGCTGTCTGATATGTGACCCCGGAGAAAGGGCTGTCCCACCCCCAAAGGGGTCACAACCCACAAGTTGAGAACCACTGCCCACACTGCTGACACAGGTCAGCTCAGGTATCTGTAGACTATGGAGAAATACCATATGCATATCTGTAGAGACACTGGGGTTTTGTGTTTGCTTCTTACACTGTTGTAGCAGTCGGTATTGATACAATGGGGAAGTGACTTGCTAATCGCCTATTCCACAGCAGGTATTCAATAAAGCCTAATTAAACTATGTCTGTCTGACACCACAGTGTATTTGATTAGTAAGCTATGCCAGGATATACCTTTGTACTTTAAGCCACTTTCTTTCTATTTTTAAAATCCTCCAGAGGCTAGTAAGATGGCTCAGCAGATAAAAGGTTACCAAGTGCAGGTTCCATGGTGTAATGGTTAGCACTCTGGACTCTGAATCCAACGATAAAAGGTCACCAAGCTTGATGGTCTGAATTTGATTATGGGGATCCACATGGTAGAAGAGAGAACTGACTCCCACAGGTTGTCCTCTGACCTCTACTGCATTATAGCATACATGTGCCCATACAATAAACGCAATAAATGTGATATACTTTTTAAAGACCACTCAGTACCTAATTCAGTAAGCACCCTTCCCTTTCTTTTCCCCTCCTGCCCCTCATTCTTAGTCTGTAAAATTATTTCAGTTCCTGCTATATTATAAAATCCCTCAGGAAAGGGAGAAGCATTAAGTAGTGGAGAAAAGATGTTTGACAAATAAATCTATTCCTGAAAACAAACCTCTGTTTTTATGTTATATATGTCTAAATGCTAATGAGTAATTAATGTGACTAGTATCCACCCTACACAGGTAAGAGGTATTTAAAATATAAACTGAGAAAATGACACAGCTAAGTTCCCCACCACCGCATCCCTTCATCGATCCCTATCTTTTACCTGATGAATTTAGGCCATTAATATTTATTATCACTGGGACTCCATTTGAGATTCTTTCAGCCATCATATTTTGGGTTTTCCTCACTTTGCTTTTTCCATGATTTCCTCTTCAGCATTTTCCTTCCTTTTACATCTTTCACCATGGACTTAGAAATTCCGCTTTAAATTTTTCTTTCATGGTCATTTTCCATGAAATATATGAATGTGTCATAGTCTAAAATGAATAAATTCCCCACCCCAATCTGAGGCAATATAGATGTCTCTTCTATCCCTGCTTCTCTGGACCCCACAGAACTGCTAGTCCTGTGTCCTTAGGGACCAACACAGTGCCTGATACTTACTGAATTTAAAACTATGAGCTTATTATTTTACTTTAAACACATTCTTCTTTTGGAGGAAAGGGTTCTTTACATATCCCAGGCTAGCCTAGAACTCCCAATCTTCTCAGTACTGGCACTAGAGGTGTGGACCAGCACTCTTTGTTCTTAATGAACAATGTATTTTTCCAACTGTTTTCAACCTCACCAAACCAAACCTTGCAAGCTAAGCAGTCGAGAAGCTACAGCAAGGACCCGAGGCCAAAGAAGCTCAGTCTCTCTGGAGCACCATAAACCAGAGAGAAATTCCCAGAGCTTCGTCTGGTTCTCTGAACTCACTCTTCAGGGCTCCCAGCCATTCACAGGTCACTGGCAGCTAGATATAGGTTTAATGGCCTCGTTCAGTAAATCTTACAATTCACACCCAGCTGGACTAATCTTCCATATGCCAGTGACAATCTGAGAATTTTCCACTGATTGAAAAATACACATAAACACACACACACACACACACACACACACACACACACACACACACACA
>JANHMN010000023.1:31151511-31173688 GCA_030674055.1 Rhabdomys pumilio | reverse complement strand
ACCATAATTTAGATGCCCAGAGCCCACATAAATGCCAGGTGTGTGTGGCAGCCTGCCTGTAATCCCAGAGGATGAACCTAGGGGATGATCAATTTGAGCAAGTTGACCAGTGATATGAGCCATATTGGCAAACTCTGGGTTTGACTGAGCTGACCTCATTGAATAAGGTAGAAAAACGATTAAGGATGGTTCCTGATATCAACCTTGGACCTCTGTACGCATGGGCACACACATGTACAACACACATAAATGGCGGTGGGTAGAGAGCTCATCTAAGTATTCACCCTTTGATCTATGGAGTTATCCGTCTATCCAAACTTCTCTTTCATACCGTGGCTTGTTCCTCTGTCACAGCACGCCTGTGGCATTCTCACTTGTCTTCCCTTACTTACCTCCCTTCCCAGCAGCCTCTGCCTGCCTCAGCCACTCTCCTAGCGGTATATGTGTGTGGTGGGTAAGATGGGGGTGTGAGAATGTATGACTCTGTCCTCACCAGGACATGAAGAAAGTGATTGATTAGCGTGACTACATCTTAAAAGCCATCTTGTTACAAGGTCAAAACAAGTTCGTTCCTGTTTTCTGTAAAACTTGGGTTTAACAGTGCCTTGACACATTTTCTGGAACTTGTGTTCTGTGCTCTGAATCCTGACCGCCACCCTGATAAGATGTTCTGTCAAATAATTTTGAAATGTTTAGGCAAGTTCCCATGTAAGCAAAACCCCTCTGGAAAAGCCCTCAAACTTGAAAAACCCCTACCCTTGCAATCTGGGGGGGCTAATATGAACCCCAGCTTCTCCTGTGCTCAGTGATATTTTCTTAAACCCTGGTTTAGGGAGATAACCCTGTCTGACAGAAAATAAGGCTTGCTTAATTTGACCAAAGACTTTGGCTGATGGTCTTCAACTCTCATCCAGTGCGATTAACAGGAAGAGACTTTGAAACAGCAGATGCAAGCATCATTTTAGAAAAGGCACCCCTACTTTCTCTAAAGAGCTTTAATCCTTCTCCTCAAAGCATTAAGATGTTGAAAAGTAGGGAGAAAAAAAAAACACACATTTCCTCTCCCTTCCATTCCATCTGCCTGTAAATGAGGGTGATTCTTCTTTAAGGAGGAAGAAAAGACAGAAGGGCTGAAAGTGAAGAAAATACATAAAGCTCAATCTGGACCAGAAACCAAGTTCAAAGCTGGAATAAGACCTCACATTGTGCAAGAAAAAGAGGACCTTGCAACAGGGAGGTGAGTCCACTGTTTCTACATTTTACTTCTTTTTCTGTTTCAAAACACCATCCCCAGTGGTAATGTCTTAGAAGTTTTCCCCTCCTGTTTCAGATCCCACACAAGCCTAGGAGAAAAAGTCTCATGAGCAGGGACCAAGCCCCCAGCACACGAGCCCATGGGAGATCCACTAGCTAAACCATAACAACCCTGATTGGACCCACTAGGTGCTCACACATAGTAGGTGCTGCTGTCGAAGACAAGAAATCTGATGTCCAGAGAGGTGGCACAGCTTGGAGGTGGAAAAGGTAACACTTAAGCCCATGCTGCTTTCTTGTCAAGGTATTGGTTACAGCACAAGAAAAGAAATTAGATCAGTGGGTAAGTATTCAAGATGGACGAAGACTGGAAGAACTTGGATGCTCTATTTTCTCCATTCCTTACAGCTTTGAGGTTTTTCTATCATTAAAAACCATAAAAGCAAAATAAATAATTAAAGCCACCAATTATGTTTAGCAGATTTATTCCCTTCCTCCCTCCTTCCTTTTTCCCCTCATAGAAAGAAAGAAAGAAAGAAAGAAAGAAAGAAAGAAAGAAAGAAAGACAGGCAGACAGACAGAAAGACAGAAAGACAGAAAGACAGAAAGACAGAAAGACAGAAAGACAGACAGACAGACTTATTTCTGGCAGGCTTTTTTGTAGCACAGACTGGCCTCAGTGCATTTGACCCTCCTGCCTTACCCATCCAAGTGCTGAGATTATACATGTAAGGCTCCATGGCTAATTTCAGCCAGTTGACTTTTTAAAGACAGGAGTAAGTAGGTATGGAGTTATGAAAGATCCTCAGTGAGAAAACCAAGAGGTAGCTTAGGGGCAGTGGGACATGGAGGGACACTGGACTGTCTGCCCTTTTCTCTTATCCCCTCTCCAGCCCTGTGCTAGTGTCACCTGGGTGCAGCTGGGGAGATGCAGCAAGACTCCATCGAGGAACGACATGACCTCACACACAACCCTCCCAGGACACACAGCCACTGAACCTCGGAGCTCTCTCTGTAGACCCCAAATCCTGTAATAAAATCTACTTTCCACTGGAAAAGCCATCAACTCCTACCCCACCTTGTTTTGTTCAACAAGGAGACACATGGTTCCATGTGAAATAAACAGTTGCAATGCTCTCCCGAACTACAAGAAGCTGATTGGCTGAAAACAGCATGCTCCTGGCTAGCCCCGCACTGCCTTCAGAGAGCTTCCCAAGCAACTGAGTGACAAATGGAACATAGCCAATTATATTGTTGCTGCCTACCGGCTGTGTCTTTGAGTGGTAATGCCACAAAGCTGGGACCACTTGGGACCCCGGATGATCCAGAACCTGATATAAGACTTAACACATTCAGTCCCCTATTGTTAAGATAAGCAGAATGGCCAGCTGTTTCAGCTTTCAATATCTGTTTGAGAAGGAGACTGGCAGAGCAAAGGTGCTAACCAGGGCGTGGAACAAGGGAAAATTGGGGGGAAAAAAAGCATAAATGTTCAACAGCAGGGAGACGGTTAAGGGGTCATAGTGTGATTGTGACTCAGAGAACCAGAAGATCTTCAGAAATATAGGAAATGCATCTGTACAGCCGCTGCATATAGCAATCGGACCTGGAGTTGGCGGGGCCCAACTTGGCAGCCACAATGTATCATTGTCTGCATTAGCTACTTTCCCATTGTTGCAAGAAACATCAGTCAGAAACAATGTTCAGGAGGAAGTTCTGTCATGATGGGGATGGGACACAAGGATGACCAGAGTCTTGGTGGTGGGAATCTTAGACCACAGAGCTCAGCACACTAGCAGTGGACACTGCCGCCAAGACGCATCCCCAGTGGACCAACCCTGCCTCCTGCCCCAGAGACGCCCCAATCAAACAGCACCACCCACTGAGGAAGCAAATATTTAAACTCAAAGGCATGTTAGAGACGTTTCACATTCAAACATGAACGCTGCACCTTTATAGAGATCACAGTCAACAACGGGCCACGTGGCCCCTTAAGAACCTATGTCTGACGATGCAGCCATCTCATTCCCTGGCAACACTGAAACCGTTTTAATGTAAGCATGTCACCTGAAGTCACCTGCAGGCACATTCCTCAGAACTGCTCCTGACATTAAGTGACA
Organism: Rhabdomys pumilio; assembly: GCA_030674055.1. Classification (NCBI taxonomy): domain Eukaryota; kingdom Metazoa; phylum Chordata; class Mammalia; order Rodentia; family Muridae; genus Rhabdomys; species Rhabdomys pumilio. The sequence continues at coordinate 31,170,314 of JANHMN010000023.1, read as the reverse complement.
GAGACCATAAGAATGTACGCTTGCATAACAATGTCACCTGAAACAATAGAGTCTACCAAAGCTACATCAGACGATTGGAGGAGTCTGGCCAGATGGGAAGGTGCCTCGGTGGGTACAGGGCTTGTCATAGAAGCATGAGGACACAAGTTCAGGTCCCCAGCACTCACATAAAAGTCAGAGGGCATAGAAGCTCTCCCATGACCCCCAGGGCTTGGGAGGTGGAAGCAGGGCATTTCTGAAGCAGACTGGCTGGCTAGAAGAGCTGAATGGCCAAGCTCTGGGTCCAGTGAGAGACCCTGCTTTAGCATATGGGTGAAGAATGACTGAGACAAGACATTTGATATCTCTGGCCTCCACATACCTACACATGTGTGAGCATACACAGTACCACACACACAGAAAGCTCTCTACCCACAAACACCAGAGCAGTCTCTAGAATTCAACTTCTCTGACCCCACCCCCACTCAGACACTTCTTTCAACACCAACCCCCTTCTCCTTCTTGAGGGAGAAGGAGACAGGTCTCTCCATCCCCAGTCACGGGTAGGGAAGGAATGGGCTCATGCATTAAACGTACCGTGTTAGATCTCAATGAGGTTGGCAAAGACAATTAATTTCAAAGCTTCCCGCTGACAGCAACACACAAATTAGCTTCCACAGCTGCTTTGGAAAACTAATTTCACCGCAGCACAGAATTCAGTAGGGTTTCTGCCTGTTCTTTAAAGAAGGAAAGTTTGCTTCAAAGCTAGATGGTAGCGCTTTCCATTGCAGCTTCCTAATTAGACTACAAGGAAAGCGCTCACCTCACCCCTGGAGGGGATGAGCCAGGAGGGAGGGAGAAACCTCAGAGAGGTGGCAGGTTAAAGCCTGCCAGAGATGCCCATGAAATCCGCCAGATTAAAAAGTTTGTGTTGTATTGTCACAAAGGCGGTTGTTAATTCAGTCAAAACCGGCTAAGCCCTGGGCTGGGGAATTGGCTCAGTCAGTAAAGAGTCTGCCACACATGAGGACGTAAGTTTAGACTAGTGAAGAGATGGCATGGTACTTTGTCAGCACAAGTTTATAAGCCCTGTACTGGGGGTAGAAATGGGAAGGGGTGCTGGGAGCTCAGACTCCCCAAATGGGTGAGCTACAAGTTCACTGACAGACTTTGTCTCAAAAAAAAAAAAAAAAAAAAAAAAGGCAAAAAAGCAACCAAGGAAGACCAGATGTTAACCTCTGGCCTCCACATGCAGGTACACACGGCACACATGCACACATACATAGGTACACACACATGCACACATTCTCACATGTGCACATGCACACACACACACACACACACACACACACACACACACAATTAAGTACCGAGCATGGCAAGAAACAATCACTTGGGTGGGTGGGTAGTGAGTACCAGGTCAGACACTTCCATTTGGAGTAAGTAGAAAAGGCAGCCTTTGAGCAAACTCCTGAAGGGAGAAAACCTTGATGCTGCCTGTGGGGTCTTTGTCAGACCCCACCCTTGTTGGGCAAAAGCAAAAACAGCTTACAGCCTTCCTGATGTCTTTGGACCAAAATTCACAAAAACTTGACTTCCTTATGTAAAACTCCAAATGTGGACATGAGAGGCTCATGTCCCCCCTCAGATCACACACACTCCACAGAAGTGCTGCCCCTCCTCCTGCAGGGCAAGCATCTTCTGACTCCCCACAGACTCATTCTTCTCAGAGCAGCTGGGACCAGGCAGACAAGCAGCAGAGTATTTGATGGATGGAAAATGCTTAATGAATAAGAAGAGTCCAGAAGGTGACTTCTCTCCCTCAGAGCAAAGACTGAAAAGAACCCTTCCAGGACAGGGTAAAGTCTCTTCAAGGCTCAGACAATTCAGCAAAGATGGCCTGTTGCTCAGAATCTAAAGATCTCAAGGCCATACTCACAGGAAGGTATCGGGTGGGATGCCAAACAGGAAGATAGACTCTAAGCTTCCAATCAGGGGAGATTTGATACTAGAAATTGGGGATGGGAAACACCAGGACTCAAGAGAGGAGGAGGAGGCCAGCCACACAGCAAGAAGCCACATTTGGCAACTAGGAAGATACCTCCGTTGGTAAAGTGTTTGCTGCACAATCATGGGACCTTAATTTGACCCTCCAAAACCACTTAAAAGCCTACCTGGTGTTGCATGCTTATAATCCCAGTCCCACCCTGGGAAGGCAGGAGGATGTCTGGGCTTGCTTGCCAGCAAACATGGTGAGCCCTAGGTCTCAGCACAAGAGCCCGTCTCCAAACACAAGGTGGACAGTGCCTGAAGAATTGACACTTAAGGAAAATTTTGTCCTCCACGTGCACACATGCACACACATCCCTCCCCCCCAAATGCACATATGCACACACAAAGAAGCCAGAATTGTCCAGAATTGTTGGGACAGAGAGAAGAACCCTGGGTCAGGTCACAAGGCAAAGCTGGCACTGGCAAGAGGAGGCCCCAGCACAGAAAGGTTGGAGGGGAGGGAGGCAGGGGACCCAGAAATGCAAGCAGGCTCTCCTTCATCCTGCCCACAAGCATTCCAGTCTGTCCCAGGTAGGAACTGGGAAGCATGGGAAATGTAGTCCACAGGGCTCCACCCATTTTACTCGATCATTTTAATTCAAGTTTCTACCTGTTTGCTTGCTATGAGCCTGGGTTTGAGGTATAGGCTTCCCCCACACAGCCATATTCACCTCCTCTCCTACTAGACGATGTAGCTGTTTAACCCCACTTTACAAATGAGGGCACGGAAGCTCACACAGGTTGTTCAACTCCCCCCAAGGCCACACAGCAGCAGAGCTTTCACATAAGTCCCTCTGTGGCTGGCCAATGGATGGCAACGGTAATCATGTGAGCTACAAGGTGGCGGTGGCACTATCAGGGTCCCATCTCATCTTATTAGGTACAGTAGATGCCTCTGGGCTGGCTCGCTGAGGTCTGAGGCAGGCCACCATGACTGCAATACAGTACCGGGCATCTGCACTGCCCAGCCTCGGGTTCCAGCTCACTGTGACTCAGCCGTGGAATCACATGGCTCTTTAAATAGCTTGTGCTCTCAGCAGAATGATCAACGACTTACCTGCAGTGGAGGGAAGGAGCTGAGCCTGGTGTCCTGGGGTTGGCACTGGAGAGACAGTAGGGATCTGAGCAAGGGTGGCTGGTGGAGAGGCAGGGTGTTACGTAACCACCACTCTCCAAGCCTCGGACCCAATTCCCATTTGCCCACCCTTCCAACCTACCCTTCTGGGACTCAGGACCCTGCAGCTTGAGGCAATAACACCCTCATCCAAGGGCAGACCCTTCATGCTCCCTGCTCTCACTCAACACTCCGCTCTAGAGGCAAATGTTTAACAGGATACAGGTCGGCCTGGCTGTGCTCTGCAGCCACAGGTGACAGGCAGTCTGTCTATAGCAAAGGACCAAAGGCAAAAGAGGCCACTGGACAATGGACTCGATAGAACCCAAAGAAGGAGGTGGGGGTGGTGCGTTTGCCACCTTAAGATTTGAAATGGTATCCTCAATAGTCTCCAACTACCAAGGGACAGACACAGAGACAGACACTGATGGAGAATCCAGTTATGGGGGCAGTTCATTTGTTTGGTGGGCTGGGGTTCAGTCTTGTTCTACCACTGAGTCTGAGATTTGACCACTAAATCAATCGAAGGTCAAAGGTCAAAGGTCAACATGGGGCATCTTTCTCTATTCCCCCCACCCCCTTACTTTTGGAGACAGGGTATCTCACTAAACCTGGAGCTCAATGATTCTGCTAGTCTGACTGTCCAGCATCCCCAGGAACCCTCCACCCCCAAGTGCTGGGATCTCAGTCATGGGCCACTGTACCCATCTCCTTATGTGGGTGCCAGGGTTAGAACTTGGGTCCTTATACTTAATTGTCAAGCACTTTCCTGGCTGAATTTCCTTCCTAGCCTGACTCATGTCTTTTTAGAAATATTTTAGGGCAGGTTCATGCTGGGATATCCAGGCCAGTATCAGATTTGTGGGCCTTCTGCTTCAGCCTCCTGGGTCGCTGGGATTATGACATGTACCACCTCACTTGTTTTTGACGTAGTTGCTGGTTACCAAGTGCTTCACAGTGAGTTGCACCCAGAGCCATCTTTTTTTTTTTTTTTTTTTTTTTTTGACTTTTGAGACAGGTCCCCTAAGTTGCCCAGGCCAGCCCTAGATTTGTGATCCTCCTGCCTCAGCCTCTAGAGTTGATAATTAGCATTGCTTGTGGTTAAAACATTTGAATGATCCTTTCTCAGTCAGTCTGAAATATACACTGTTGTCAACTACATGTACCATGCTGGGTCATCATGGGGCATCGACGTTAAGAATGGCTTCTCTGTAGACCAAGAAGGGGGCTTGATGCTCACCACGGGGTCATCTAGGTTTGTTTGCATCTTCTATGTGGCATGTTTCTATGGAGATGTCCAAGGTAGTGCTGATAATTATGGGAGTCAGGCAGGGACCACCAGATCTATTTCTGGTAGCCACAGATCTGGAAAGTCTCCACTCCCCACAGTTACTTCACCAGCAAGGTTCACCCATGGGTAGGAAGCTAAGTGCTGAAGTACAACCCTGTCACTTATCTGAAAGGTGAGTGTTGTTACTGGTATCCCTGTATGGAACAGTGGCTTTGTGGCTCCGTGGCTCCGTGGCTCCGTGGCTCCGTGGCTCCGTGGCTCCGTGGCTCCGTGGCTCTATGACTCCATGGTTGTCTCAAACCAGGCCAGATATTTGGAGGAGACTTCCCTGGGAACACATCCCATAGAATGCTCAGGCTTCTGCAAGATAACTAAGATGACACGTAGACACGGCTGAGGATTGCAGAAACAGGAGGTGAATTTGAGGAATAATCATGCCTCTGTGTGTGGTATGCAAATGTGCATATACATGCTCCAGTGTTGTGTGCGTGTCTCTGCACATGTGTGCAACAGAAGTCTAAAGTTGACATCCAGTGTCTTCCTCAATTTCCCTTCACCTGCTGGCTACTTTTACATCACCTCAACACAAGCTAGAGTCGTTTTGGAAGAATGAACCGCGGTTGAGAAAATGCCTCCCACCAGATTAGCCTGTTGTGCTCTTTCTTGGTTGAGGATTAATGTAAGAGGTCCCAACTCACTGTGAAGGGGGCCACTCCAGGGGAAATGGTCCTAGGTACTAATAATAAAACAAGATAAGCAAGCCAGGAAGCAGGGTTCCTCGGAGGTCTCTGCCTCTCACTTCCTGCCTCCAGGTTCCTGCCTTAAGCTCCTGCCCTAACTTCCCTCTATGTGATGTGGAGGTACAAGCTGAAATAAACCCTTTCCTGCCCGAGTTGCTTTTGGTTGTGGTGTTTTATCACAGCAACAGAAACCCTAAGATAGCACCTTATATGCTGAGGCAGGGTCTCTCACTTGCACCCAGGGCTTACCCAATGATGCAGCCAATCTAGATAGCCAGCCCACTGTAGGGATCTTGAGTCTGCACCTCCCCAGAGGGTGCTGGGATTGCAGGCAGCCTCCACAAGTGCCTGCTTTTTACTGTAGGGATCTGATCTCTGGTCCTCATACTTGCACATCAAATGTTTGCCTGCTGAGCCAGCTCTCAGCTCCCCAGATGCCTCTGCCTGGGAGACAGGCACCTTCAGACATCGCTGATAGGGAAAGGTCTGTGTATACTGGTTAAAAGTAAGACTTAGAGGATGTGCTGTTTCCAAAAGAGCGCTGCCCAACAAATCACTCTGAAATAGAGCCTTTTGCCCTCGCACACAGGGTAGTGAGACTGTGCTCAGAAGGAAGAAAGGCTCAGGTTACTGCTGGAGTCTGAGTCTCATGCCAGAGCCAGGCTGGGAAGGGGACCATGAGTCACACATGCTCTCCCGACAGTAGGTCACAGAGCTTCTGACTACCAGACACACCCTCACATCCCAACCTCCCGTTGACCAAAGTTAAAAGACCAGGGAGTACATTATATTCTCTAGGACCCAAGATGAGACTTCCATTAGGGAATGGCAACAGAGAACCAGCCCAAGGGAGAGGAAGTGGAGGGGGGGTTGTTGAAGCAGAAGGATTGGCTTAAGTTCAATACCAGTGTGATAACCTGTCTCAAAATAAGATGATGAAATGAAAATTATAAAATGTTGGAAGGAGTGACTATTTTAGAAAAGAAGGGGCAGGGCGGGAGAGATAGTTATCATATGATGGACCGTTATCCAACTATTAAAAGAACAGGTACATTGGGAAGGGTGTCCAAGACACACTGCTAAATGAAAAGAAGCTAAGAGAAGGGAGCTTTTTTATAAAATATAGTCTCTTATCAGATGATTCTCCATAGGATCTGTGTCAAAAAAAAAAAAAAAACCAGTGGCTGAGAGATAACTTGGTGATTAAGAGTTATTACTGCTCTTGCAGAGGACCTGGGTTCAATACCCAGCACCCATCTGGCAACTTACAACCATCTGTAACTCCAGCTCCAGGGGGATTTGGCTCCCTCTTCTGTTCTCCATGAGTATTGCACACACACTCACACACACACACACACACACACACACACACACACACTATGCACACCCATTAAGAAAGAGCTTCACTCACCTCCTGTTGCATTTGAAGTCAAGACTCCCCTCTCATAGAAGACTGTGCTTGTGTTCTGTTGACAGACTGCGAGTCAAAGAGGGGACTTTGAATAGAAGATTCAAATTATCACACATATGGAAAATAAGATCAGAGATAGCTTCATGTATCCAAAAGCCAAAAAGAAATACATTTTGGATTTTAGGAGTGAAGTAACCGGAGTGTGAGAAAGGTGTAGATTTCTGCAATTGAATTTTTTTTTTTTAATTTAGCTAACAGGACACAAATAAAAAGGTTCCGAAACTCATTTCTATGAGTCAGAGCTTTTGTGGGTAAGTGAAAACTCATTTTTATATTCATAACGATGAGAGGCTCTTGACAATACAGCCCCTCAGGAGAAGCGGGTCTTATTTGTGCTTTTAAAATAGAAAGATTATGTTGTGTTCTAATTGTCAAAGTCTAGTGTGGTCGCTGTATAATAAACACTCAAATGATGTGGGAAGTACACGTTGAAATTTTGCCTTAAGAATACAATTATGGGGCTGGCTGCTCTTCCAGAGGTCCTGAGTTCAATTCTCAGCCATCACATCACGGTTCACAAACATCTATACTGGGATCCGACGCTGTCTTCTGGTGTACAGGCATACATGCAAAGTCATGTGCACAATATATAAATAAATAAACTTTTGAAAAGGAAAGAGAGGAAATACATTCAGGGTCAGGGAGGTGACTTAATAAGTAAGTTCCTTCTTGCACAAGCCTGAGGGCCTGAGTTCTTGGATCTCCAGAACTCAGTAAAGAGCCAGGCATGGTGGCCAGTGCCTGTAACCCTAACACTGGGGGAGGTGGAGGCAGGAGGCTCACTGGGGTTTGCTGGCCAGACGCTCTAGCCAAAAGCAAGATCCAAATTCAGTGAAACCCTGTCTCAAAATAATGTAAAGAAATGATTTAAGGAAGACACCTGCTGTGAACATGTGGCCGCTAAATATACCTACACAGGTGAGCACAATACACACACACCACATATACATACATACCACACACATAAACACACATACATACACACGACACACACATACACTCACACATACCACACATACACACCACATACACACACATACCACACACATATACACACACTACACACACTCACACACACCACACATACACACACATACCACATACACACACATACACACATACACACACATATACACACATACATACACACCACACATACACACACTCATATACACACATACACACACATATACACACATACACACACATACACACACATACATACACACCACACATACACACACTCACACACACATAAATACACACCACACATACACACACTCATATACACACATATACACACATACACACACATACACACACATACATACACACCACACATACACACACTCATACACACCACACACACACACACACACCTGCCTTCCATAGTGGATGGGAAGAAGTGCACCAGCCTTTATACAAAAACATTACCCAGGCTGGATATGGTGACTCATACCTTTAATTCTGGTGTTCAGGAAACAGAGGCAGGCAGATCTCTGTGAGTTCAAGGCCAGCCTGGTATATGCAGCAAGCTCCAGGCCAGCCAGGACTATGTTGTAAAACCTCATCTCAAAACAAACAAACAAAAAAAGCAATACCCATCTTCATGCATGACTTTAGATCCTAATTATGTCCACTTGATACATATAAAAGATATCTTCATATGTCACTAATGTTAAAATGCACCCCATCACATTAAGGACACCAATAACATACATCTGCAGCAGAACCCTGGTTGGTCTAAGAATTGAGCCCCGCCCCCCCCCCTTTCTCCCTACCCCGGTGTTAACAACGATGCAAAGAAAATCCCCACACGTGTGTCTTTAAGCATTTACGAGTCTGACTGTTTAAATAAGATCAATTCCCAGGAGCTCCCTGTGCAGAGTCCAAGAGCCTGTGCCCCCTTGGATCTTTTCTTTCTCCGACAGGATCACTCATTGGTATCTGCATCGTCGAGGACTCTGAGCAGGGCTTTGCCTGCCTGAGTTCATTGACCACGTGCAAAGCCATTCTCTCATTTCGATGGCACTGATCTGACATGGACACATTCTACATGGAAGTTCACGGTGTTAAAGGACTGGTGACAGATTGTGTGCATGTATGTGTGTGTATGGTGTGTGGTGTGTGTGTGTATAGTGTGTGTGTATATATATATGTATGAATGGTATGTGTGTATATGTGTATGTGTGTGTATATGTGTGCATGGTGTATGGTGTTGTGGTGTACGTGTATGTGGTGTGTGTATGTGTATATGTGTGTGGTATATGTGTGTACGTATGTGTAGTAGGTGTGTGTATATGGTGCATGTGTGGTGTATGTGTGGTGTATGTGTGGTGTGTGTGTATGTGTGTGTGTGTTTATTTTCAGTTGTTCTGTTTGGTTTTTGAAACAGGGTCTCATGTTCCCCAGGCTAGCCTTAAAATCAAGGATGACCTTGAACTTCTGACCCTCCCATCTCTACCTCTCAAATGCTGGGATTACAGGCCTGTGCCACCACTCCTGGTTTTCACAGGGCTGGAATTTGAACCCAAAGCTTTATGCACAGGCAAACCCTCAACCACCTGAGCCATACCCCCAGCCCTAAGGATGCTGGTGCAGCAGCTCTTTCTCCTGAGGTGAACCTGCCTCCCCAGACTGTCTCCTCTACCTGAAAGGAACCTCTTTACCCCCATACCACCTCCTCTGAAGGCCATTTCGCAGGTCCAGCTGTCCAGCCAGAGCCCAGGACCTGAATGCATCACCCCACCACAAGACCACCCTGCAGATTCCAACATCTGGACTTTTTTGTGACGTTCATTCAGGAAAAAATGAGCCAGCAATAACTCAAAATGTCAGCTGGGCGCTGTGAATTGTGGTTCTTAAGTATATGTCTTTCTGGAGGCGCTGGCCATAAACAAACTGTACGTCGGGTTGAGGGCTAAAACACAAACCTTTCCTCAGAAGATGGCAGTGCACATGCTTGAGCTCACCTCGAAAGATCTAATCTCCTCTCTACTCACTAACGGGCTCTGCTCAGCAATCTCTATTTGCTGGTATAATTAACGGCCACGCAGCTCAGCCCAGTGAGGTGCGGTATTGGTGAGTACTGCTTTCTATTGGGGGGAGACATGTAAGCAGGGTTCATTTCAGGGCCCAGCCATCCACTAAGCAGCCGGCTACCTTGAAATGGCTTTTTCAATGGAGAACTCTGGGGCTTTTAAAACAGAGCTTGGTTGTAGGACCTGAAAGATTGAAGACAGAGGCTGGGACAGCGACAGGCTGGGACAGCGACAGACTAAAATAACACTGGGATCAATACCTTTCTCCCTCCCTCCCTTCCTCCTTTTCTCCCTCCCTTTTTGGGAAAAAAAAATAAAGGCAATTCTTGGGATTCTGTACAGAGGGAATCAATTCGTTGAATCACTTAGACAGAGGGAATCAAAGGCAAACACTTGTGAAGGGTGAGCATAAGGGAGTGGTGGGGACTGTGGTAAACAAGAATAAGGGCAAGAAGCCCACACCACAATAGAATCTCTTTAAAGAGAGGCCAAAGTGCCAGCGTGGGCTGACTGTCCTGCTCTTAAATCTTGAAGCTTGGTGCAGTGTTATTTTTGTGTGTTTGCATGTGTGCACATATGGAGGGGTGCACACATATAGGTACCAGGTGTGCATGCCCGTTCTTGCCTAGAGGGCATCAGGTCTCTCTGCCCTGTTGCTTTCTACCTTATTCTCCCAAGTCAGGGTCTCCTTCTAACCTAAAGCTCACCTGTTTGGCTGTTATCTGGCCAGTAAACTCCTAGGATCTGCCTGTCTCCCTCCCACCCTTACCAGTGCTGGGTTTATAGGCATTCACAGGTGCTGGGGATTTGAACTCAGGTCCTCATGATTATGTAGTAAGTGTTTTTACCCATTGAACTGTCTTCCCCACCCAAGAAATCAATGCAGATAAAACACACACACTCACACACATACACGCATACATTTACACACACATACATATACACACATATATACATACACATATGCACATATACAAATATACACATACATATATGCACACATACATATACACACACATGAACACATATACACACACAGACACACACATACTACACAGACACACATACATGAACACAGACACACACACACACACACATATATATATATATATATACACACACACACACATATACATATACAACATATACAAACCTACATACAAACACATCTAACCGTCCTCCAAGCATACATATGTGTGTATGTATATATATATATGTGTGTGTATATATATATATGTGTGTGTGTATATATATATATATATATATATATATATATATACACATATATATTCTCCCAAAATATTGTGTAACAGTATGTGCTTCTGGTGACAGATCCTGTCCACTCCAGAATACATGCACTCCTTTATTTGGGGTCAACTGTCCCATTAGAACCTGAGAAGAAGCCTTGAAATCCCCATGTCCAGGTCCTACCCAGCAGCAATGACACAGAATGTCCAAGCGCTGAGCATCAGGGATGCTTGAGACAGCCCTAAATAATCACCAGGTGCGGCCAAGTGTGGGAGACACTGCTGCAGTGAACCAAGCATAAGGTAAGCACAGACCCCACCATCGGGAAGGGAACACTGACTTTGGAGGCTAGCTGGGCTGGAAGCGGCTGGTTGAAGGCGCTTCGAGTAATTGAGCCTGTCTGGAGCAGAGTGTGGGAGAGGGAGGGAAGCGTGGAGATGGTGAGAGGTAGCCAGCAGGGAAATAAAAACTGCAGAGGCAGAAAGAGGGGACGCAGGATGCTGTAGAGACAGACCAGAGAACCAGGGAGCAGAGCAGAAAGGTCCCTGGAGACAGTGTAACAGGGACCACCCAGCCAGCAGCCAACACCCTTCTCCTGGTCCCACCCCCGGGTGGTACTTAGCACTAAAGGTATCAAGGGTATTTTCTTGTCTCCAGGTTCCAGTTAAGTTGCAGTCTGGTGGTTGGCTCAGGGAGCTGGTACCCAGACTGTGTTCCTATCAACCCTCCCTGGCTCTGCTGGTGGCATGAGGTCTCCAAGTCTCCCTCTGTAACATGAGTACCTGCCTTTCCTCTGGGACATTGCACCCTAGCACTGATCTAAAAGCAATTCCCTGCTTAAGGATGCTGATGTTTGGTGCGTGGTTGTCACGGAGGATCTGCAGAGACGGCTGTGTCTATTGCAGCATGGTTAAGAGTTCAGAGGCATTGATTTGATTTTTATATAAAAAAACATGGAAGGGAAGGAGGAAGAAAGGGAGGGGAAGCATGCAGAGAGACACCCCCAAAGGTCCAGGGAACATTGCAGATGAGGACATAAAAGTTTAAGAGCTGGAGGTTGGGGAGAGTCTCATAAGAATCATTCAGCTATGATGTAGTTCACGACCATAAACACACAAAGCAGCTATGGATAACTGCACCAGACTGGGCATTCAATTTCCCATCACGGGTGGAGAAGGTGCCCCGTACCTCTCCTTCCTGGTAAGGTATTGGTTATAAATGGTTGGTGGAGACATTAGGGGGGTGTCTCTTTCTCTCCTTGTGTAATGACTGAGGGACACGTGAGGAGGAGAGAAAGGAAGTGTGGGTACCAGAGCCTGCTAGGGGCAAATGTCATCACTGGATGAGTGAAACTGTCTTGAGAGGAGAAGGGAGCAGTGTCAGTCTTCCCTGGATTCTAAAACCAATAGGTGGCAGTGGGCAGGATAACTCAGCATTAACTAGTCTCAAATCGGATGTGCTAACATCACAATGGAGGGCAGAGAAAGGTCAGCCACACCAGGATTGGACAGACCATCAGCAGGTACAGGGGGACACGAGGCAGGAGAGAGTACAGGGTTGCAGCTGGGGTGGGGGTGGTCTCCTGCCCCAGATGCACCATGTTGGGTAAGCTCTGTAAAGCCTGGCCTGAGGCGACATTCTACAAAGCAGGTCAAAGAGACAAAGAAGAAAGGGTGACACGTGGCACATGACACCTCTGTGGAAAGTGTCCTGGAGTGGATTCGGGGTGAGGATTAGGAGGGCATTACCAAGACAGAAGACAAAATATTGAAGTGAGTTAAGGATTATGAGGCTAATGCAGTAGAGATGTCATCTTCCCTGGCTTTGAAATCTGAGTCATAGCCATAACAGAGGGTGTCTTTTTTTCTTAGGGACACACACTGGTGGTGGCGGGAGTCGGGGATGGGGTCAGACAGAGGTCAGCATCCGGTGTCTATCTTGACCATCTGATGGGGTGAGGGGGGCATACAGTCTCTCACTGACCCTGGGGCTCACCACTTCAGCTAAGCTGGCTGGCCTGCAAGCCCCCTGTCTCCACCTCCCAGGCACTGGGATTACAGGCGTGTGCCACTCTGCCTAGCTTTTTTTTAACATGGGTGTCAGGTCCTCACTCTTCCACAGCAAACACTTAACTGACTTAGCGTCTCTACAAACTGAGTGAAAGAAAAGCCAGACAAACAGACTGGGAAGAAGACTCCAACAGCAAAGGGTAAGATTTGGTCCCTGAGATTTGGGACCTGTGTTCAAATCCCCCCTCCACAACCTGCTGTCTGTGTGGCCTTGGTCAAGTCACTGATTTTTCTGAGCCTCAGTTTCTTCACTGGTACATTGGACTGATAAGGGGGATGGAGAGATGACATCTGATGCTCTCTCAGAGGATTAGAATTCAAATCCCAGCCTCCACATGGTTGGTCACAACTCTATATACAGTTCCAGGGGATTCTGACAGGCACAACATTCATATATACAAAATAATAAAAAAATAAATCTTAAAAGATTTTTTTTAATGGAAAAAATGTGTATTCTCAGCTGCCCCAGTCTCCATGCCTTTGCTCCACCATCATGGACTCTAACCCTCTGACTTTAAGTCCCAAATAAACCCTTTCTTCTATAAGTTGCCTTGGCGATGGTGTCTTAGCACAGCAGTAGTACAGTAACTCAGACAACTGAGCGTGAAGAGGAAGCATCGCAGTCAAACATTCTACAGACAGCCAGATCCCCCAGCAACACGAGCATCAGTGTGCAGCCACTGTGGACAGGAGTAATTCCATAATATGTACAAGGATATCACGTGGTTCTGGGTCTGGTGCTGTCTCCCTCTGGCCTCTCCTCCCATTTCTTTTCCCACCTACCCTAAAGCCAAGTCCCAAGCAGTGAGAAAAAGCTCACTCTCCCCAGATGTATCAAAGCCCCGCAGGAAGCGGGATGCCCGCGGCTCTCCAGAAGACAGTAGTCTTTCAGCCACTAGAAGAGAAATGTGAACTTGGAGGTTAGGGGTCAGGAGGGATCTAGGGAAAGCTAAGAAGCAAATCGAAGTGCGAAGAAGTGAGATTTGATCAGCGAGAGGAGAGCTAACAGCATGGCAGCAGCTGAGAGCCCAGGGGATGAGGCAGAAGGTGAGAATGTTCTGGTAGGAATGAGGAAAGAAACCCACCATGTGGACCATGCCAGGTTGACCCAGCCCAGCCAGCCTCTGCTCTTCAGTAAATACAGGCCTCATCTAGCTCACGCATCATGGCGGTGTGTACCATAGCAAAGAGGACTGTGTGAGAAGCAGCAGAGTCTAAGGGAAAGACTCAGAACTATCTAGAAGCTACATCAGGTGCGACCAATGCCCCTGAGGATTCCAAGAGACATCTAGAAAGAGGTTGGTCCTCCTATATATCTGAGATGAAAGTATGTCCATTTGTGCTTTTATTTTAATGAGACAGGCAGATCTGGAAGCTTGGAGAAACTGAGACATTCAAGGCGGGAGCAGGTGGCCCTCTCCGGCCTTGAACCTCAGCATTTGTGGCTCAAGGTCTAGAGGTCACAGGTCTGGAGCCTCTAGCATGCTGTGGTGTTAATTGCATGTCTGCCAGCCAGTCCACTCGCAGACTAAAATTAGCTGATCGTGTGATACGCTGACAACTGGCACCAGTCACCACGGCTTGTATGAAAGACGGGCTTGTAAGGGGAATTAAGAGTTTCATGATGACACACAGGCTTGGGAAGGTCATTAGCTTCTCTGCGTCCTCCAGGCTGTGCATGTGATTGGGAAGGTGTTGGCATCCCTGTTCCTTGAGGTGAGAGGGGACAACGGAGAGAAGAGCAGAGGCTGCTGGGTCAAGGACAAGCCTGTCTGTGGAGCACTCTCCCTATAAAGGACAGGCTTGAGTATGTACTTGCAGAAGGGTGAGTGATGAGGCACCATGGCTACCTATGGAAAGAATTGTACCCAGGATAACTGCCTGTCGATCCTGCCTAGGACCAGCTGGGGACACCATCATTAATTAATGTGAGGCAGAAACTAAGCCGACAGCCAAACTGGAGCTAACACATTGGAACCTTGCCTTACCATAACTGGTGAGGCCAATAGCTAACCCCCACCTCACAGACAGGGAAGTTGAGACTCAAAGATGGGAAGTCACCTAACAGGTGTCGCCATAGGACACAATCAAGGAATCAGAAACAGTTGGGCACTGTGGTCTGCACCAGTAGCTGAAGCACTCAGGAAGCTGAGGCCAGATGCAGGATGCCAAGTTCAGGTCAGCACAGGCTACACAGTAAGACCTTGTCTCAAGACAGCAGCAACAAGACAAATAAAACTGGTTTAAGAATTTTCAACAGAGAAAATTTAATACATGGAATCGGTTTCACGGGTGAGGAGAGAGCTGATTGTGAGAGGAGATGGGGGGGCAGGGGAGGAGCCATGAGGTGAGAAAGCTAGTCCTTCCTCTGGACTGGAGAGATGAGAGAAAAAAGGAAGGAGGGAAGAGGAAAGGGAAATAGAGGGAAGAGGAAAGAGTGATGGGTAGAGAAGAGATACAGGGAGGAGGGAGGACGGGGGCTAAAGAAGAGGACAGGGAGGGGAAAGAAAGGAGGAGAGAGGAGGGAAGGAGAGGAGAGGGGGAGGGAAAAGAGAGGCGGGAAGGAGAGGGGAGAAGGGAGAGAGAGGACAGGAGAAGAGGAGATGGAGGAGGAAGAGCAGGGAAGAAGAGCAGAGCGGGTAGGGAGAGAGGGGAGGAAAGGAGATGGAAGGGAAGAGGGGAAAAGGGAAGGGAGGAGGGAAGAGAAAGGAGGGAGGGAGAGGGAGAGAGAAGAAGAAAGGAGAGGGGAAGAAGGAGGGAGAGAGGGGAGGAGGGAGAGAGGAGGGAGGAGGAATAGAGGGAGGAAGATGGAAAAGGGGAGATGGACACAAGAGGAGGGTACAGGAAGGAGGGAGAAAGGATGAAGAGAGAAAGAAGAAAGTGTAGAAGAGGGAGAGAGAGAATGGGGAAACATTACCAGAGCCCCAGGGCCAGGCTTCCCTGTTAGATGCTTAGATCTCGGGGAGTTGGCAGAGGCAGACCTTGGGAAGGCTATTCACTCTGGTTCCTCTTCTCCCATATTCTAGACTCACACCACTGCCCCAATCCCCGACCTGTTCGGCCAAACTCAGCAGGAAGTCAGCTGACCTAGCTGTTGGGCAAACACAGTCTTTGCAGTAAGGTTCAGGACATGCTCGCTGGACAGGACCAGGACAACCAGTAAGTGCCTTAGCCAGGGTTTGAGCCCAGGTCTTTGCCTGGACACAACAGGTCACCCCAGATTTCTTCAAGGAGAAATGGCCTGTCATCTCAGGTGGAGACAGGGAAGGTTCAGTGGCTAAAGAGCCCAGTTAAGGATGGATGCTAGGCTCCATGGCCAGGCATCAAATTCTAACACCCAGTCGGGCGACTAGAAGCAAATGGCTTCATCTCTCTGAGCCTCAGTTTCCCTCTCTGGAAACTGGAAGCTGGACCCACACAGCTGGGAGTGCTGATTCAAGTGTTAGCGAGCACCTGGCTCATGCAGGTGTTCAAAACCCAGATGGCTCTCTCTCTCCATCGTTAACAACTTTGCCTGACCCACAGCCTCTCACTCGATTGTAGAATCACTGGAGGGGTGTCCTCCGAAGAACACAGTTCCAGCAAAGAGAAAAAGGGAGTCATTAGCTTTGTCTTCAGAGCTGCCCTGGACATTCTACACAACAGAAACAAACAAAGACACATGACACACACACACACCACGCCACCAGATGGCTCCATCATGGCTGGCCAGTGTGTAGTCCACATTCCTGACCATCTTGGCCCAACTCCTGAACCTCTCCAGGACTTCTCTAAATGGTCTCCCTGTGGATCAACTAAAGAAGACCCTCACTCAGACTTGCCTTCGACCCCTGTTGCTCTCCCCCATCCCTCAGAACCCCAGGAGCTTTGTTGAACAACCCAGCCACAAACCACCCACCTCAGTGCCTGCCAGGAAGACCAGCCTTCAGCATACACATCTGCTCCCTACACCCTCCACAACCCACAGGGAACCAATGCTCACCCCATGCCCCAGAGCAGGCCTCGGGCCTCAGGAGATGAATGGGGATTGGGGTGGCTTGCAAGCCCAAGAGAGAGCTTTAGGGCTTGGCAGGTTAGACTTTGTCAAATGAAGGCCTCTACCCTCCCCCACCCCAAAAGTGAGTCTCAGGAGACAGGCCAGTCCCAGGAAGCAGTGAGAATCCAGGCTACCTGGCTCTCCAGAACTCCACTTTTCACAGGGATTCATGGGGCTACTACAAACCAAGTACAGTTGATCAAGTGACCACTGGTCAGATGCTCAGCCCTGAAGGTCACAGTGCCAAGCGCCCTGGTCTGAGCACCAACCCCAGGGAAGGTCGTCATTCCTGAGATTAAAGAGCCTGTGGTGTTTATCTGATCAAAGCCCCAGCCTGAGAGTTTTCACATCTTCTGAAAACCTCCGCCAAGCTACCAAGAAAACAGCAGGTAGCGGCAACGCAATGTTACAGGGATTTTCTTTTTCCTCACTAGACCCGTCTGGCAGGAAGAAAGCAGGTTTCTGAAACAGCAAAGCCATACCAGAACTTGATTGAAATATTTGCTTTCTTTGGGCCCCAAAGAAAACCTTTCTCTATAATTAAATGTCATCTTTCTAGAAGACTTAATTAGAAAGCCTTCTGGAGAGAAATTCCCCAAATGCGTTTGACGGGACATTAGGATCTACCATTGTTAAATTAGAAGGGAGGAGGGTGGCATAGGAAAAGCCAAGTCTCCGCGGCCGCCTCAGCAGAGGGGAGACTGGAATGCAGAAATGAAGCAATGTCTCCCCACTCCCCATCTCTAAGGAGGCCTCTGGGGTGCACCCGTGGGTGATTAAGTATTTAGAATATAACCGTTCCCTTTTAAACGCAGTCCGAACAGAGAGTTAGGCTTTTAACAGCCAAAAGCGTCAGAATGGGCCTGTGTGATTTGCGTTTGATTGGCCGTTTTTTTTCAGCACTCACGTGAAGTGACTATCATTATCTGCCTATGAAATGTCTGGGCTTGGAGTCTCCAAAAAGATGGCGGCTGACAATCTGCATGTGTGCCCCCTCCCCCACCTCTCCCTCCCTCCCTCCTCTTTCCCTCCTCCCTCTGTCCCCCCTGTCTCTGATTCATACATACATTCATAAAATGAAATGAACTGTAAAACTCAGACCTCCTGTCCACAAGGAATGAAAGACTCTCTTACCCTGCATCTGCAGTGCTCGGTGTCCCCAAAGACAGCCATCTCCAGCCCCCGGTCCTGCAGAGGAGGCCCCTGCAGAGGCCTAGGGCTCTGCACCATTAGATTTCAAACAGCGACACTCAGACAATTCCATATTCACGCAGTGAGTGACCGCTGCCCTGTCAAGCCAGTCTCCACAAGGGTTGTAGCAGCCCAGGACAGTGGGCAAATTGCTGGGATCAGAGCCCAGATTGAACACCAGTGATCCTCCAGGACTCTGTCAATTCAACTGAAGGTAGGCCACATCCAGGGGCTGTGACTGGGAGTCTAAATGACAACATGGCTCCACTGTGTGGCTTGATTTCCCTTCTTCAGCAGATGTGTTTTATCATCACGGGTTTTTGTGTCTTGGGCTTCTGAGCTGAGTGCAGCCTCACAGAAAATCTACTGGAGGGCTGGTGAGGTGGCACACCACAGGGAGAGGGGCTTGCAGCCAAGGCTAAGGACCTGAATCCTGGGACCCACGTGGTACAATAGAAGGATCAGCTCTTGCAAGTTTTAAGTTGTCCTTTGACTCCCACATGTACATAAACGAGAACACATATGCACACACACACACACACACACACACACACACACACACACACACACA
>JANHMN010000023.1:31132518-31151501 GCA_030674055.1 Rhabdomys pumilio | reverse complement strand
CACACACACACACACACACACACACACACACACACACACACACACAGAGTTAATAAATGTTAAAAATTTTAAAAGCTATTGTAAAGAAAGAAGTGACCAACCCAGATGAAAGGTTAGTGTTTCCCAACCCAGCGAAGGTGTTTTATGTTTGTTCGTTTCTTTTTCTTTTTTTTGGTCATGGACAACAGTCCCGCTCAAACTGGCATAAACAAATTCTGCATTGCGGTCTTTGTGAATTTTGTGAGCACTGCAGACGCAGAGTAAGAAAGTCTTTCATTCCTTGTGGACAGGAGGTCTGAGTTTTATAGTTCATTTCATTTTATGGTATGTATGAGTCAGAGACGGGGACGGAGGAGGTGGGTGGAGGAAGGAGGGAGAGAGGGAGGGAGGGGGAGGTGGGGGAGGGGCACACATGCAGATTATTATTTGCATATGCAGGCTATCATTTGCATGTGCAGATTATTATTATTTGCATATGCATAGAGAATTCTGTGCTTCACTGAAGCCCTGGCATGGTCCTTGGGTAAAGTTTGATCAACCAACAAAACCATATCAAGGCTTTTACAATCTTGTTTGTTTGTTTGTTTGTTTGTTTTGTTTGAAACAGGAACTTACTACACAGATCTGGCTGTCCTGGTACTCACTTCCTCTGCCTCCAAGTGCTAGGATTAAAGGCACATACCATCACCACAGCTGGCTAAGATTCTATCTGTAATCTCTAAACGTTAGCCTCACTTCTTGCCCATTTGACCCGATGCCATAAGTTCTCCCAACAAAAGCCATTAGGGTTCAAACTAGACAGAAGTTAGGTATCTCTCAAGTCAAGTGAGTCCAGAACTGTGTCAGCTCCCTGACAGTCACCAGTAACCTACCTTTCTTCTTTTGCCAACTTTAGCATGTGACTTTCATCTTCAACAATGCCTCCTAGTCACAAAATGGCTGCTGGAGCGCCAACCATAAGCATTCACATTTTATACAGGAAAAACAGCAGAGAAGAGAATATGCAGGACGCTCCTGTGTGCCAATCAGTTCGGTCTCCCTTCAAAAGTTTCATGAGAGGCACCATCTAGCGTATCCATTTACGTTTCTCTGGTTCCCTTTGTCCACGAAGGAAGTCAAGTTGTGCGACCTGCTTGGCTCACTACAATACAGAGACGGAGTAGTGATTCCGATGCAAAGCTGACTACGGGGTCAGCCGCTAGCCAAGTGTTCTCCAGCATGCTGTAGAAGGTGCAGACTGCAGAGTTTGGATTTCCAGTCTGATCCAGTCACCCGCTGAGCTCACCTTTCCCAGAGCCCCAACTTTTTATTCCTGAGGGAGTCTTCTATCCGGCCATCACGGTTAGTCCCAGATCCACCTGAAGACCTGACCAGGACCCTCCCCTGAAGAAATGACCCCAGTACGAGAGTCCCTTGAGGTCTCAGAGTGAGCAGCACCAGGAGGCAGGGGAGTTTCCCACACACATCAAGTCCAAAAGGAACAAGTGATCTTCTCGTCCTGAGATCATTTCCAGGGCAAAACGTCTTCCCGCCAGGAGAAGGGAGAACCACGGTGCTTCTGGCCCTGAAATTTTCTTAGTGCGTGCGTGCGTGCGTGCGTGCGTGCGTGCGTGCGTGTTATACATGCACATGGATGTTAGAGATTAGTGCTCAATAGCTTCTACCACTCTCCAAGTTATTTTTTTAAATTATTTTATGATTTCGTGTACAGGTGCTTTGCCTGCATATATGTATGTGACCATGGATGTGTCTGGTGCCCACTGAGGTCAGAAGAGGGTATTAGACTCCCTGGAACTAGAGTTACAGAAGTTGTGAGCCACTGTGTGGATGCTGGGAACTGAACCAGAGTCACCTGGAAGAGCAACACATGTTCTTAGTTGCCGAGCCATCTCTCCGACCACAATATATTGTTTGAGACAGAATCTCTCACAGAGCTGGGAACTCTCTCTTGGCTAGGCTGACTGGCCAGCAGGCCCCAAGGACTCATCTGTGTATGCCCTCACACCAGGGCTATGGTTACAAATGTCACCGCCACACCTAGGCTTTTTACATGGGTGCTAGGGATTCAATCTCAGGTCTCTGTGATTGTGCAGCAAGTCACCTCATCTCCTGGCTCTGACACGTCACAGTGTCCTCATGAAACCCCACCACCAAATTATCACGGGTACAACTAGACTTCATCGTAAAAAGAGAGAAAGGCAGGGACAGTGAGGGATGGAGAGAGAGGGAGGTAGAACCAGTTAAAATCTGCTGCTGGGCTAAAAAGATAATTCAGGGGCTCAGAACACTTGCTGTTCCAGAGGGGACCTGGGCTGGGTCCCCTGCACCTATGTCAAATGGTTAACAACTGCTTATAACTTTAGGATCCAGTGTCCTCTTCTGGCCTTCAAAAGCACATAACACACACACACACACACACACACACACACACACACACAAATAAAATAAATCTTTTTAGAAATCCATTTCAATTCCACTTAGTGGGACCCGCACCTTGTTAATGAAACTTCAATGCATAAAAGCAAAAACATAAACTCCAGAGCGCTAACCATTCCTCTTCCCAGCTACTTACAGTCTTCACTACCCTGGATCACCAGGAACTCAAGCTTATGGCACTGAATGTAGTTCCCATCTCCAATGGAATCGCCATGGCTACAGCAGCCTCCACAAAGGCACATGGGAATTAACAGCTCTTTCCATGGAATAGAAGTGAACAGACCCCACTAGAAGAAAAATTAATTAACCTGTCTTACTCCTGTGAGCCACAAAGTCACGGCAAGCTCCCTCCGTTAGTCTACCAAAGGATACTGCTTTGCTCCCATTTGTCAGCCCAGTGAATTTATATTGAATGGTTAATATATTAATGTCACCCTATCTCTTCCCAGGCACGTCATATCTTCACAATCTGGCCTTCTGTCTGTTGGCTCCTCTGAGATACCACTGCCCGGCACTACTGACATCGCTTTCCTCCTCTTGGACCATTTGAAGCTTAACTTCTCTCCGTCGCAAGAGTCAGATCTTTGAAGATCGTGAACCATGTCCCATAAAAGGCACAGACAAGGATTCAGAGCCTCCTCCAGGCCACTGAAGCTCTGGGCAGAGTGAGGAAGCAGGACTCCTCATGATGGATAGCATTACGGTCTGTCTAGGTAGGGCTAGGAAGACTGTCTCAGTTGGTAAAAATCCTAGAACTGGGGGGGCTGAGGCAGGAGGCTACCTGGAGCTTGCTAGGCAGGTTCCATGAGAGACCGTGTCCCAAAAACTAAGGTAGGAAACTATTGCAAACGATACCTGATCTCAACCTCTGGCACACACCACACACAGGAACATGTTTGAGAGGGAAGGAGGGAGAGCGGAAGAGAGTCTCAGACCCAGACACCCTTGAGGAGTTTCCTCTGCTGCTTAGAGCCTTTGTTCTCAGCAGCTGGTGGCAGAACCTGTGCTCCGTGACAGCGACTTTGCTAAGCGGCCTCTGTGTGGCTTTTAGCTTCATCCTTGCGATGACATGGAGACATGGCCCTGCAGTCACACCTGTCAGTCAGAGGAAGAGACACCAGAGCTCAAAGAAGCAGCAAGGCAGTGCTGGAGCTGTGATTTCAACTCAGGTCCATATAACCCAGCTCTGCACACCAGACTGAGTGAGAGATGCTGGGCTCTGGGCTCCATCTTGCCCTGGAAAAGCTGTTCCCACCAAGGCAGAGGGACCTGACTGAACCCCTGTGGTGTGCACAGAGACAGTATAACACAGGCTTGGCCTATCTTCTCACCACTGAGCCTGCCCTCATGAAATTCTGACATTACTGAGATGGGGGGGAGGAGGGAGAAAGAAAGAAAGCATGCTTCGGTAGGAAGGAGAGCATTCACCCCAAGAGGAAGATAGAAGACATACATGGAATAGAGCCTTGCTGGTCAGCCTGAGATCTGGCTCATTGTATCCACGGCTGTTTCTGAGGATACTTATTATATACACCTCAAGGCATTCAGTGGCTTTCGCTGCTCACTCCTCAGCCCATCTCTCTCTCCCAGCTGAATCAACCCAGAGTGACGTTGCCAAGTGACCACCGTGGAGTGTGAACCTCTGGGACAGAATTCCACAACCATTGGTCCTGGAGAAAGCCTTGCTTTCATCAAGGCAGAGCCAGAAATTCTGTGTGACAAGACAAAGCACATGCCTGTGAGAGAATCTTTTGCTTTTAAAACAGGACTTGAGGAAACAGATCTACCAGTAAGGGTTAGACTTACATCCGCAGGTAGCACCCCAAGCTGCCCTGCCTCCTGTGAGACTCCTCTGCATGCAGCTGTGGGTATCGGTCAACAGTGTCTGGGTGCTGGCATGGAGAAGTCCCTCACGGCAGTCCCATAGCCCTGCCACTAAGGATTCGAGACGAGGGTCACCATTTTCTTCCCGCATCATCAGAGCAAGAGACATCTCCCATCCCTCAACAATGCCCAGCAGTATTAATGCCCTTGAATCCCCTGACAGGAAGTGACACATGCCATTATGGAAAGATGGGGATCCTGGAGAGGAAGTGTGTGCACTGTCGTGATATGCCCCTACCTCCACAGTGATCCTGACAGCCCTCACCACCACCTTGTTCCCCAGTTGGACCTCAATAGGACTATAGGCATAGTTCTTAGAACAACAACAAAAAATGTTTCATATAATATATATATTATATATATTATCTTTAATATGGACTATAGGCATAGTTCTTAAAACAACAACAAAAAAAGTTTCATATAATATATAATATATATTATCTTTTTGAGACATGTTCTTGCTGTGTAGCCCAAGCTAGCCTCCAGCTCCAGCTCCAGCTCTTTCTTGCCTCTGTGTCCCGAAAGCTGCGACTTAGCATGGGAAAACCAACAGATTTTCATCCAATTAAAATGCTATGGGCAGGTTGCTAATTAGTCCCTGGTGTCTGCTATTGATGAAGTTGCAGTAGGAAGCATGGCCACCTAGCTAGAGACTACATTACCCATGTGACTTGGAGTAGCCAGTGGGATGCCAGCAGAAGCAAGAAGGCACCTTTAATGGCTCCTCTTAGCAGACTGTGTGTAGTGCTGGCTAGGAAGCCAAAGCCAGGACCAATGACAGGGACTTGGGGGTGGATACATATGGAAGTGTAGGTTCAGTAGAGACCTTAACGGGAAGAAGATGCCAACCATGTGGCTATCCAGAGAAAGGAAGCAACAAGAAAGGTAGAGGGAAGGGCCAATTCCAAGACCCGACCCTTGGAAGGGAGCAAAGAGGAGGAGCCTGAGATTGGAAAGAAGATAGAAGATCCATGAAGGATTAGCATGCAGAGAATGTCAGACATCATGAAGATACCCATTCAGTAACATAACCACTGGAAACTGTCAGAGAAAAATACCAAGGATTCCATTCTTCCCAGAAGAGGCAGGAACTGTGATCAGAGGGTTTAGATCCACTGAGGAGTTGTTTTGGGGGAGAGGGAAGAGGGGGCTGGCGAGATGGCTCAGAGGGTAAAGGTGTCTGCCAGTAAGCTGACGACCTGAGTTCAATCCCCGGGGCTCATGTGATGGAAAGAGACCTTTCCAAACCAAGTGTTATCCTCTGCCCTCCATGTGCACGTACATGTGCAAATACACAGAAGAAATAAAAGGTAGGGAGAGCTGGGCAGTGATGGCGCACACCTTTAATCCCAGCACTTGGGAGGCAGAGGCAGGTGGATTTCTGAGTTCGAGGCTAGCCTGGTCTACAGAGTGAGTTCTAGGATAGCCAGGGCTACACAGAGAAACCCTGTCTCAAAAAACCAAAATAAATAAATAAATAAATAAAAGGAAGGGAGATGGAGAGGGAGAGAGAGAGAAAGAGAGAGAGAGGGAGAGAGAAGAAAGAACAAGAGAAACAAGATTTGCATTGAAGAAATATTTAATCCTGACCCAGGATTTCTAGGTTTCTATCTGACCTTTGACCATTTAGTTCCCAGATAAAAGACACACACAACCTTTATATTTACAATAAGCCTTAAATAGCAAAAGAGCTGGGCAGTGGTGGTGCACGCCTTTAATCCCAGCACTTGGGAGGCAGAGGCAGGCGAATTTCTGAGTTTGAGGCCAGCCTGGTCTACAGAGTGAGTTCCAGGACAGCCAGGACTATACAGAGAAACCCTGTCTCGAAAAACCAATAAATAAATAAATAAATAAATAAATAAATAAATAAATATAGCAAAAGAGCTGGGCAGATATCTACCCTCTATGCTATTAGAATCTACTTTCTTATCAATAACCCTGAATTATAACTTAGTACTTATTATGTTCATCTGGGCTGCTCTTAGCTCTGATTGGCCAGCCCTCAGGGCCAAAACATATTCTTATGGCTCACCTTCATGGTGGTTTCTCCTTCCTCCTCCTCTACCTTCTTCTCCTCATGCTCCTCCTCCAACTCCAAGCCTGGGAAACCTAAATCACCACCTATGTCTCTTCTTCCCAGCTATTTGGTATTGGCATCTTTATTTACCAATCAGAAATAACAGGTCACAGGTCTACGTGCAGACTCCAGGTCTTGGGGGCCCGCACTTAGCATTACAATAGACAGCAAGACTAAACCTCAACAAAGTACACATAAGCCAAACTGAATCTGTAGTCCTTCGGATGAGGGCATAGATAAGCAGCATGCATTCTGTGACTTGCCACTTCATTACCCGTGGCAGACATTGTTAATCAATCACAGCACTGCTGAGCTGAGTAAGGCCTTAAATCCTCATCCTCCACTCTATCAATTCCAATCCATTCTAGTGGAATGTGGGAGAAAGGAGGGAGGATCTAAGTCATCTTCAGACTCATTGAAAGTCCCCTCTTATCACTCAGAAAAAGAGGAAAGAAAAAGTAATATAATTGGGCTTCTATATATGTCTGCCAGGAATCTCGGTCTCCCCCGCCCTCTTGCATAAGATTGGCCCCAGCTGCAGGCCACCTCTCAGAGGATGGCAGAGTTTAGAAACTGGGGAAGATTAGCTGAAGGTTGGGGAGACTCCCTCTGAGCAGCTATGGGGATGTCCTCATCCATACTTGGGTGAGACCTTCTAGTGAGGCAGCTGTGTAAAGCTGTGTTTCTGTGAGTGAAGTCCTCACTCATGCTCTGTAAGAAAAAATAAGAAACTCATTGGTTCCCCAGGCTGGACTCTGGTCTGCCCTTGTGTCATCTGGGGGTGTGGGGAGTAAATGTCTGTCTGTATCTGCCTAGAAATTTCACCCCATAAGTTTTGCTCAAAGCAAAGAGCAATGGTTGGAAGTAGTGTTGCATGCCTTTAGTCCCAGCACTCAGGAGGCAGATCTCTGTGAATCTGAGGCCAGCCTGCTCTACAGACTGAGTTCCAGACCAACCAGGGCTACAAAAAGAGACCCTGTCTGAAACCTTTTAACTAAAAATAAATAAAAACTGATTATAACTCATACCCACCTTGTGCTGTCACTCAGAGACGTTCAAGCTGATCGAGCCCCCCTTTAGCATCTTCCTAAACTGAATATTTATCCAGCATCCAACACACCCAGGCTGTGCCTGCCTGGGGGATTTTGTTCCACAAGTCCCTTTTAGTCTTACAAAAACATAATCTCCAAGACATAATGGCTATGTCTTGTTTACTCACCCAGCTGGGTTTTTGTGTTTTCTGCAAATCTTAGGGAATCTTTCTCCATACAAATATCTTCCAAAAGTAGGGCTTGGAACAAGCCTGGGTTGATTAGGGAGAAAGAAGAACTGGCACATGCCTGCTACGCTAGTTGTTCTTGCCGCAGATGCTCACAGATGTTTGGTTCTGAAATAGCAGTGAAGTCAAGAAACACAGAATCGCAGCCTTGGGTTGAGAGACACAGATGGGCGTGGCACTCAGTTACTGAGATAAAGGAGTATGCAAAACAACACCACAAACAGGAAAAGAGAATTAAAAGCCACTATGTCGACGTGCTACACTGAGAGTGTGGGTGGAGCCATGAGGGACACCTAATGGGAAGAGATTCCCCATTGCTTTGAGAAAGTACTGTTTGTATTTTTCCTCTATGTGTGTGTGTGTGTGTGTGTGTGTGTGTGTGTGTTTGTACATGTGTGTGTTGCATCAACATGTTCACATGAGCATGTGTACATGTGTGTGGAAGCCTCTCACTCAATCTCTGTCCACCTTATCCTCTGACCAAGGTCTCTCGCTGAACCCAGAGCTCATCAATGCAGCCAAGGCTGGTTGGCAGTGAGCTTCAGGAATCTGCTCTCTGCCCCTGACTCCTCCGTCCCTGCACTGAGCTTGTGGGTATATGCCCCCATTCCTGGCTCTCACGTGGTGTGTGTGTGCTGGGGATCTGAAGTCAGGTCCTCAAGCTTGTCAAATGTTTTACCAACAAAGCCATCCTCCAGCTCCAGCCCTATATTATGGTAATAAACTACATAGTTTATTTCTTAAACTCTGTGTGCGTGTGTTCGCACACATGCCTGCACTTCCTTTAACTCTAATTGATGACACCCTTCAGATGTTAACCTAAGACCTCAGACAAAGGGGAACTAAGAAGCGATCTCAGTAGAAAATGGGTGAACACAGCATCGCAGCCTTCACAGAGCAATCACACAGAGGAGGTACCCAGAATAATGCTCACCAGAAGTCTGTGGCCAATAGAATCACAAGGTGCGTGTTACTGACAGAAGGGCACCGGCCACACATCTAAAGTGTTCATGTGGCTTTCAAGACCTAATAGACACCACACGCCAAACAAATAAAAATAAATTGATGTCACATTTCATAGACCATTCCAGAATGGAGGGGAAGGAGGTTACAGTGCAAGGCTGTCCTCAGCCCGCCTCAAGTCTTTTCAACTGAGAGTCATCCCTGAAAACATGGCTCTTTCTGGTCTACATGAGGATTTAAAGATAAAGTTTAACAGAGATGAGGAAGGAGACCCGTGACAGCCTGGGATGATCAGATAGAGAGCAGTGATTTTTATCTAGGGCAGATTGTGCCAGATTCCATGCATGCAAATTCCCATCCTGCCCTGGAGCAGTGCACTGTGTTTGTCTGTCTGTTTTATATACTTTTGCTTTTTGACACAATTCTCACTGTGTGGCCCTGGAACTTACCATGCAGACCAGCTGCCCCAAGATTCGCAGCAATCCTCCCACCTCTACCCTTCAAGTGCTGGGATTACAAGGATGCACCTCCACACCTGGCAGAACTGTGGGATTTTGAGGGGGTTTGTTTTGTTTACACTGTGTGTGTGTGTGTGTGTGTGTGTGTGTCGGTCAGAGGATAACTTGTGGAAGTTCCCTCCACCTACCATATGAGTCCCAGGGATCACACTTAGCTCAGCAGACTTGGCAGCAGGCTTGTTCTCCATACCGTGTCACCAGCTCTTAAGTGACAACTTTGAGACAGGGTCTCAATATGTAACTCAAGTTAGTTCTCCATCCTCCTGTCTCAAACTGACTGCTGGGATAACAGGTGTGTGCCAGCACACACACACATACATACACACACACTCACACATGTATACACACATGTACTCACACACATATACACATGTACATACACACATATCACACATACACACACTCACACACAAACACACTCACAGACACACACTCACAGACACACACACTCACAACTCAACTCAAACAAGGTTCTTTTCTTGTGATGGTTAAAAAAAAAAATCCATGACATATGTGCCTGTGTCGGTTTATGTACATGTGTGTGCAGTGCTCACACATGACTGCACAAGCTGTGCCTCAGTTTCCCCTTTAACAAACTGGGGAGGATAGTCACCCCTCAGTGCTACTGTGAGCGTTAAACCTCTGTCCAAACTCAGCTGGCCATCTTCTCTATGCCCAAGTGCTGGTCTGAATGGTATGCTTGTCGCTATAGACACTCTCTAAAGAGTGTGCCTCAGGATCTTCCCTCAAATACCAGCAAAGAGTATATAGTGCCTGGCACATAGTAGGTGCTCAACATCTGTTTTGAACAGGCAGATGGGCCCACGGCCTCTCCCTACACATGCCAAGTGGGCAATCATTCACCACAAACACTTTTCCTGCCCACCTCGTCCCCCACATCACTTTAAGGGCAAGTCCCCATCTCCAAAGTCATTTCTGGTGCTAGTCCCACCTCTCCACCTAATAGCACCGAACATGCAGCCATCCACCTGCGTGCATCCACATCCAGGCATCCCAGGCTTTGCAGGGCTGTATCACCAACACAATATACCCCCTCCCTGCCAGGAAAGGCAAGGCAAATGAAGGTGGGATAGGCCGGCTGCTTGGTTATGTAAAACCTCTCCTTGCTATGCACCTGTCCCCAAGGACCCGGTCACATTCTGGGATTGCAAATACCCAAGGTGAATGTCATAATTGCTATACTTTATTAACTGATGATTACAGGCCAGGCAGAGCTGGCCAATACCCGTACATCTTCATTTACTCTGGCGGCCACTCTGCTGCTGGGTAAAACCAGGGGCTTTGAAATCAGACAGATCCAGGTTGAAATCCCAGCTCTGTGGCTGATCACATGACTTTGAACCAGTGACCCATCTCCTAGGACCTCAGTTTTCTTGCCCATAAAGTGGGGGGGGGGGAGTAAAACTACCTGGAAGTGTCCAGGCTTTGGGATTTAGGGGGACACTGAGACCTATGGGATAAGACATTCCTTAGAAGAGTTAGTAACATCATGGACGGACAGACAAACAGCAGGGTAGTGGCTCTGATAGGAGTTCAGGCCCATAAGGCAGAGTAGTGAGTCACTTCTTTTAGGTCTCAAAGGGAGAGGTTCCATGTCACTTGGTTGATGAATAGATCACAGCTCACCCTGTACTAGGCTGCCCTTCACCCCTGGGCAGCAGCAAACAAGATCCTACTTTCAAAGAGGACATACCATTCCCAGGATGAAAGGGAGGAGTAGTACCTTTAGTTCAAGTATACCCATTATACAGGTTTGGTATGTGACACTGCCCAGAGTATGGCAACCTGAGGTCTACAATCTCTCACGGAAAAAGTGAGAATGGCTCTTGCCATTCTGGAATGTGGGCACCTGGGGAGTCTCTTGGAGACTCACAGACAGGCCCTCTGAGTGAGTTATTTCCTTCACATTACACAGCAGGTAGGCATGGCCTCATTAACCTGTAACCTTGGAGCCTAACACAGCCTACCTACCATAGAAGGAGAAGGAGAAGGGAATGGCAGGAGGCCCCTAAGTAGATGTACAAAGCCAGAGATGGGGGTATTGGAGCTGATGATATGTCGGAGGCACAGAGCTGGGGCAGGGGGTGGGAGGTGTGCAGCCTGTGGTCCTCACAGTGTGGTTTTCAACCTGGATCTCCCCACAAGCAGCAGCCCGGAAACCAACGGCAAGAGGACCCAAAGTTGAAGACCAGCCTGGACCACTGTGGCCCTGACACCCACAGGGGGGAAGGTTTTGTTCGAAGCTATGTTGTCTCACATGCCTCAGACGCTGGAGCGGATGGCAGAAGCTAACACTTCACTTTGTGGTGAACGGGAAGTACAGAGCAAGATAGGCAAGGGACAGGTATGAGAGGTCCCCAAGCGTCTGCCCCAGGGACCCACTTGAGCTAGCCCTCACCTCATAAAGGCTCCAGAAACTTCCAAAATAGCACCACCAGGTTGGAAACAAACATTCAACACACGTGCCTTAGAGGGTTATTTCATACTCAATGATGGCGGCAGCTGAGTGAGACCTGGCCTCAGAATAAAAGGGGGTGGGAGGGGAGACAGGGAGAGGGGGGAAGCAGGAAGAGAGTCGGAGGAATAAGAGGAAGAAAGAACACTCCAGAGAAGCTAATTGCCCTTGTTTGTTTTCTGTTGCTGTGGTAAATACTGTAACCAAAACCAACATGGGGGGAAGAAAGGGCTTATTTTCTCTTACGATTCCCGGTCGCAGTCCATCCCTGAGAGAGAGCAGAGCAGAAACCTGGAGCCAAGAACTGAAGCAGAAGCCACGGAGAAAGAAGCCATGCTTACTGGCTTACTCTCCAGGCTCCTATTTGGTTTGGGTTACCTTTATAATGGATCCCATGCAGCCAAGGGAGTGGCTCCGCCCACAGTGGGCTGCGCCCTCCCAACAGCTAGCTGCCCACGGACAAATCTGATGGAGGCATTTTCCCAGTATACATTTCCTCTTTCCAGATGATCTAGCTTGTGTCAAGTTGGCAAAAAAGTAACAAGTGTGCTAATTACCTCACCCGAGGTGGGAGGTACAACAGCCAGGAGACAAAGAAGGGACTCAAGGTTAGTTTCACTCATTTTTATATTTTTAACGGCTTCTCCGAGGCCGTTTTAAAGGCGGGTTCCCTCCGCCCTTCAGCCTCACCTTCATAAATGATCTCCCTGAGGCCTCCACTTCAATGTGCAGCAACGAAGCATCACTCTGCTCAAATTCCAGGCTGAGGAGACCTCTTCCAGACTCCAACCCAAACTCACCCCACCAGGAACTTCTAAGAGACTGTGACATTTTTTGTGCTATTGAAATTGCAAAATTAACGAAGAAGCCTCCATGTCCCGTGGCCCCAGCCTTCCCCATTGATTCCTGGAGCCATGCTAGCCGACTCTCTTCTCCTTAGACATCTGAGCCCCTTCCCTTTTGAAGCCTGCCTGCTCTACTTGATACAGAAGGGACATGAGTGGGAAAACCCAGAGAGCCTCTACGCCATCATTCAAGTCTGGATTGAAGTCTTTACTGCCTGCCCTAGCCAAAGATTGAGGCCTGGGTATAGCAGGACAGAGGTGGCACACGCCTTTCATCCCAGCTACTGGAAGGCAGAGGCAGGGGGATCTCTGTGAATTCAGAGCAAACCACTGAGTTCCAGGACACTCAGAGCTACAGAGAAACCCTATCTCAAAAACAAAGAAACAAACAAACAAGCAAAAAACAAAAAACTGGGCAGAAAGGCTTATTTGGAAGATATATTGGCCCATTTCCCATTTCTGGAACACAATACCTACAGCTGGACCTTATATCAAGAAAAGTGATTCTGGAGATTCAAAGTCCAAGATAAGGTGGCCTCTTGGAAGGGCCTAACAGTGTGTAGTATTATAACAAAAATATGTATAAGAATCAGAGATTCCATCTCCAGACAGAAAACTGGCCAGAGGAAGAGACCAGCCTGGCTCCTTTTGTAACAGGGGACGAACCAGCAGGCGTAAAGAGATAGACCTCAATGCCTTTGGAGGCTAACTCTCCCATGGCTTCCACTAGGCTCCCCTCTTTTTTAAACCCCACCACCTCATTGAGGACCAGCTTCTACATGTGAACCCTTGGGTGAACATGCCACGCTCCCTGCTATCATGAAGGGCCATCCAGTACGTTCAGGCAGAGATCGAGAAAGGTAGACAGAGGAGAGGACTTTATTTGACATTCTACCTCCATGAGCAGCCAGGTTCCATTCCATGGCATGAGAGCCCTGTCTCGTTGTACTTTCAATGAGGGGTGTTTGTCCCTCAGCTTTTATCAGTGATCAGCAGAGGGGCCTTCCTAGGGCACACAAACTCCACAGAGCAATCAATCATATGAGCCAAAGGAGAGCCCTCTGCAGCTGGATTTCATTGGTATCTAAGAAAATCGTCCCCATCAAAAGAAGAGGGAGAGGCTCCAAATGGGCTTTCTGGTCTCCAGGGATGCTCTGCTGTTCCTGCCATAGCGGGCTTCATAACACTTAGAGAGGCTGTCCAGACTGTCATAAACGCATTTGTTTCTCCCACTAAACAAAAGTTCCAAGAGATTAAGGATTGTAGTTGTCCTTCTTCCACCTGCTAAGATAGTTTCCATTCATACTGATTGAATAATGGGTGGGTGGATGAGTGAATGGATGGATGGAAGGATGAATGGACAGACAAATAGATAAGTGCACAGATAGGTGGATGGATGAGTAGATGGATAAATGAGTACATAGATAGGTGGATGAATAGATAAGTGGATAGATAGATAGATAGATAGATAGATAGATAGATAGATAGATGAGTATATAGATAGGTTGATGAGTGGATGGATGGATGGATGGATGGATGGATGGATGGATGGATGGATAAATGAGTGCATAGATAGATATGTGGATGGATAGATAAGTGGGTAGAAGGATAAGTGGATGTATAGATGATAGATAGATGGATGGACAAATGAATGGATGAGTAGGTTGACAGATGGATGGATGAGTAGCTGTCCCTCAGCTCCCATAATTCTCAAGGAACATTAATTTTGATGTGCATGCAATTGAGTTCTGCTCTTTATGTACAGTTTTTCATGTTCCTAACTCACCCTTGTATCTATCATTGTTGCGGCTACAAGCAAAACTTTAAGTAAACAGCAGACTTAACACTAGCCCCATGCCGTTCTAGGCACCATGAACGAACTATTTCCCTCTTTTAGGAATCATCTTAGGATATTTCTCTAGGGGTAGAATTGATCCTTCAGAATAACTTGCGGAAAGTTCTACTTCTCTGTCTCACAGTTTCTCTTCCACTTTGTTCCATACGATGTTCAGTCCGGCACCCATGTCTTAGTTACTGTTCTCTTGATGCGAAGAGACACCGTGACCAAGGCAACTTGTAAAGGAAAACATTCCATTGAGAGCTTGCTTCTAGTTTCAGAAGGTTAGTCCGTGACAGTCTCATAGAGGAGAGGGAAAGACAGAGAGACAAAGAGACAGAGAGACAGGGAGAGAGAAAGACAGAGAGAGAGAAAGACAGAGAGAGGGAAAGACAGAGAGACAGAGATAGAGAGACAGAGAAAGACAGAGAGACAGAGACAGAGAGACAGAGAAAAACAGAGAGAGCGCCAAACTGGACCTGGTATAGGTATTTGAAACCCCAACCCCAGTGACACACCTCCTCCAACAAGGCCACACCTCCTAATCGTTTCCAAACAGTCTACCAATTGAGAACCAAACATTCAAATATATGAGCTTATGGGGGCCATTCTCATTCAAACAACCACAATGAGCCAGCTGGACAAAAGACTACATTTCCCAGAGTCCTTTGCAGCTAGACACAGTCAGGTGACCAATCCCTGCCATTCTAATGTAAGCATTTGTGATACAGCCAAGCCCTTTAAGAGAAGAAATAAATCTACCCATCCCCTCCCCTTTTTAACTGGCTGACATGTGGAACGATCAGGCACTGGCATGGATTCTGGGATCAGTAACAGTACTCAAGATAAAAACACAAGGCTGGAGAGATGTCTTATAGGTTAAGGGCACAGCCTGATGTTGCAGAAGAGCCAGGTTTAATCCCCAGCACCTTCATGGTGGCTCACACGTGACTCTAACTCCAATTCCAAAGGAGCTGACGCCCTCTTCTGGCCTCGTATGGCATTGCATGCAGGTGGTGCACAGACATACATTCCAGCAAACACTCCTCATACATATAAAATAAAATCTCAAAAAAAACATTCAAAAAGACAAAAAACACACAAGGAGAAGAATCTTCCTCTAACAATATCATCAGCCTCCATCCCAGCAGGTACTTTTAGAATAAGTCTACCTATCCCCTCCTATACTTGTCCCTTAACCATGCAGTTTTCTTAGTCACACCGTCTTGAACACCCTGGTCTCAGAAACTAGGCAGGGACCAGCCTAGTAGGGACTGAATGTGAGATAGAGTCCACCCATCTAAAGGTGTTGTGACTTTGAGTCTATAGCATTCAACCCTACACTGATGTGAAATATTCTGGGTTTTGACAGTCCTTTAGCTTAAGACTTGAGAAGTCTCCGGAAAGATAGAATTGTTGCAAAATGTACCTGACAATCTCCCAGTGTAGCAAGTGATAGCTTTGCCTCTCCAAAGCTCCAGGAGAGATGGCTGTTCTCAGGTCAGACCACCCAAGAGCTGGTAGTCACTTGTGTTTTTGAAACTCTGGGCAAAAGAAAGTGTCCAACCAGGATGGCACCCGATCCCAATATTCACGTCTCAGTGACCTGTGAGTTCTGCTTCTGAGAAGGAAACCAAGCCGGAAGCACTGAGTCCAGCCACTGCATCTGCATCCCACAGCCGCTCTCGACCTCCAAACTTTTCCATACACTCAGGCAGCTTAGTTGGTATTCATGAGGTGGCTGAGCCTGACCAAGCTCCAGCATTCGCCCCAGGTGGCGTCCCCTCCCTCCCTGAGGCTTTGCTCTTACTGCCCAAACAGAGGGCGGGGCAAAGGAAAAGCTGGCTCTGGCCAACGGGCATCTGCTTTGCCACTAAGAAATGAGCCTCAGCACCGGCTGCAGGGACGTGGGCCTGCTGTGCATTTCTGAGTGGACACTGTCAAAATAATTAATGGGAACTGGCTCTTGTCCGTTCATTCTCCTAGCTTCTAACGCCACAGCCCTTCTTCCCTGAATTCCATTACTCTCTATTTTATGGCCTGGAGTCACAGGCCAGTCAGTCCTTTGAGACTGAAAAAGGACATCAGAACTCATTCTGCTAACCACACTTTTTGCTTTCTGTCATTCTATGGTCCAGAACTGGCATCACCTCTCTAGTCCTGGCAAGCATTTTCCTAACTCTACTCTCCAGGTAGAAACACACACTAATACCCAGGACAGCCTCAGAGCTGAGCATACCCACCTCCCACAGGCTAAGCCACGCCCACCTCACACAGCCACACCCTTCTCCCCATAGGCTAAGCCAAACCCACCTTCCCTAGACTACTTACCGCCACCAGTAAATGACAGTGCAATTAAAGTGTTTATATCTCCTTTCTTCCTGTAACCCCGCAAATTTCATGAGTTCTAGGCTACAGCTAGGAATATCCTACCACCATGATCATCCCACCTGGAAACAAAACTTCAGCCGTACCTTTCTTTCTTCCCCAACTGTAGGTCTTTCTCTTGATCATGTTGCCACAGGGAAGACCTTTAAATGCTCTGCAGCTGGGCATGGCCAAAGGAAACAGCAGGCTTGTTCTCACATTTGGAGCAAAGCTTTTGTGTATTTATTGTCAGCCGTGAGGATGATTGTAGAGTTTTCATAGATGCCTTCCAGTGTCCTTTCTCAAAAATCACAAATAATGCCATTGCTACTGTTAATATCAGGGTTACTGCAAAGACAGGGCAGAAAGACTGGACATGAAACTTCAAAAGCTGCTGGGTTCATATTACCAGTGTCCTCAACAGAGGTAAGGACTGTGAGAGGTGTGAGAAACAGAAACAGTAAGTCTCCTGATAGAGGTATAAAGCTAAGTCCGTCATCAGAAAGGAATGTAACCACCCGCCCAGAGCCACACTCTTCCGAATGACCCCTCTCCTCCCCTTAGGTGTCATCTGTGTGCCATGCTGTGCAGCTCAGCTGTCTTCTCTACAGGGGACAGACACACTGCCCATAGGGTCAGGGGCATGAGAGGAAAAAGGAGACTACTGATCTTGAGTAGGACCACCCCAGCCCAGTGGTTACCACTTCCGCTGTTCTGATAAACACGTGAGGCTCTGAGAGCTTCCGGTTGCACAGCTATTGACCAGGGTCTGGCAGCACGGGCCCTATAGACAGAGATGCCGCATGGCATGTAGGGGTGAAAGGGAAAGGGGATTGATTACAATGTCCTATCACCTAGCACTTGACAAACTAGGGAGACCTCTGTGTGCCCCCCAAGATCATATCAAACTGAGCCAGGGATTAAACATCAAGGTTAGAGCCAAAGACCAGAGTCAGGCTTGTGGCTGGGTGTGGAAATCAGAACTCAGTTTAAAGATTCATGTGGATTTTTTTTTCCTCCAAATCGATTTCCCCTCGAGCTAGCTACCACTTGTTCTTTTGTTGACACGCTTCTGAGATTGGCCTGCGTTATTTCGGTAGGCCGTGTCTCCGATCTTTAAAGAAGGATTAATTTGTTTACCCTGGAATGCACACACTCTATTTTCCTTTTCCTCTTGCAAAATGGTTAACCTTTTCAACTCAAATCCAAAAATGGAATAGTGTTTGTCAAGCCTCCTGGGCCAATGAATTTTTTTTTGGGGGGGGGGTTAGGACACACACCAAGAACAGAACCAGTCATCGAAGGAACGTTCATCCCTAATCTCTCTCTATAGATGAGGGATGCCAAAATTCAGCAGATAAGAACATGGCATGCACCCTTAGATTTCCCACATTAGTGGGCAAGGGAAGAAAGAGAGGATTTGGAGACTTGGGGCTGGAGCTGAGGGAGGTGCTGGAAGCAGGTGAGGTTAAAGTCAGAGACGGGAGAAAAGGCCAAGTCCCTGGGGCTTTTAGGCCTAAGTGGGAAGCCATGCCGGGAAGACCAGAGGTGGTGGCTTATACTGCCATTCTAGCTTGAAGGAGACCAATATAAGATTGCCATGAGTTCGAGGCCAGCCTGGGATACATAGTGATCTCTAAACAGTTTGGAATACAATGTAAGATCCCATCTAAGAAGAGAAAGAAAGAATGAGGAAGAGGGGAGGAAGAGAGGTCCAAGGGGGAAGACAAAGAAGGAAACAAGAGGGAGAGGAGGAAGAGGAAGGAGAGGAGGACCTTCAGGGGAACCTGGGTCTCCACATGTAGAAGACCCAAGATCCCCTTTCACCTTGTGCAAAAGGCATCTGGAGCAAAAGCCTGTGACTACAGGAGCAAAACAAAGAGGAGACACTCCCAGACCCAGACACAGCAAAAGCTTTCTGAATGGGCTCCAGAGGCTTAGCAAACAATAGAAAGAACTGACAAATGACACTGTGAGAGCTTAAAAGCTTCTGTACCACAAGGGGAGGAATTGACAGACCGCAGTGGGGGAGTCTTTGCAAGCTCTGTATTTGGCAAGGCATTCATATCCAGGATATATAAAACCAGAAAAAAATAAGAAATACAAAAAAGAACAGGTGCTTTAATTAACACCAAAACTGAATGGACACTCTACAAAAGAGGGATTGGAAATGGCAGGTATATTCCCCGGGGTGGAAGTTTCACATCCTCTAGGAAGAGAAGATGGGTATGAAAGTCAATAGATTGGAATATGATCAAATTATAGACTCTGTGTGTGTGTGTGTGTGTGTGTGTGTGTGTG
>JANHMN010000023.1:31108093-31123332 GCA_030674055.1 Rhabdomys pumilio | reverse complement strand
TCTGCCATCTGACTAACTCAGGCATCTCCTCTGCCATCTGACTAACTGCTTTCTTACTTGATTTGCTTTAACAAGAAAGAAATGTTGCAGCTGAAGAAATACCCCCCTGCCTCTTTATTCCAAAGTCTAACATATGAAGGAAAAGAGTAAAGAGGACTCTAACCACTCTACCACCCTACCACACCATCCTATCACCACCCTACCTCTGCTGCCCACTGGACTGTGGCAGTGGTAGGCAGGGTTTCAGGTGGCTCTCACAGGAGAAGGAAGTGTCAGGGCTGAGAGGCACAGGCTGCTTCCAGAAGGGAAGCTAGGCAGCAATGAGGGTTTCACAAAAAGCCAGAGAAGAAGACTCAGTGCATAGACATCAATCAAGTGCATAAAACGTGGCCCCAGAAGGTAGAGCTTGCAGGCCCCTCCCCCGCCTCACAAGCCATTAAAAATACCCTTTGGCACTGCACAGCAGAGAAAAGACAGAAGCCATTAAGTTCCATTTCTGTCTGAAATGGCAGCAAGCTAATTCCCCACCGATGACCTACATTGCGATGGCAGCCAGGGCTGTAACTGTAGAAGTAACTGCCCCGTGAGGTGGGGGCAAGCAGCTGCAGCAAGGGGCTGGGGTGTCCATGCATGTGTTCAGTGAGTAACAAGGACATTGGACTGCAAGCCTATAACTTGGAATCTACCTAGACTTCTCCCAGCAGGCAGTCCCCTGCCTCTGTTACAGCCGTTTTCAACCTTCCTAATGTTGCAACCTCCCAACCATAAAATTAATTTCATTGCTACTTCATAGCTGTAATTTTGTAATTGCTATGAATCATAATATAAATAGCTGTGTTTTCCAATGGTCTTTGGTGACTCCTGTGAAAAGGTCGTTCGACCTCCCCAAGGGGTAACAACCCCCAGGTTGAGAACCACTGCTTTATAACATCCTTGCAAACCCCACCCCTGAAGAATTTTAAAAGGGTCAGGGAGATGTCCCAAGAGCAAAGCAGCCTCGGGAAATGTCATGAAGCAGCAACCGGGGACTACCAACAACATTCAACAACGGTCCCTCCATCCGGTGAATTCCTCCTTGGGCTCCAAAGCTTTGAGTCTCATCTCATACAATTAAGCATTTGTTTATTGTCCAAAGCTTTGAGCAGAAAAGCTTCGTTTTGGAGAAGGAAGGCTAGGAGAAAAATGAAGAAAGGACTCACTACTAGAGACTGGGGAAACAGAGCAAGAGAATTAGAAGTTAGAAGTTACCCTTGGTTACATAACAATTCGAAAAACATCTGGGGATGCAGAAGACCCTGTCTCAAGAACAAAAACAAACAAACAAACAGCATGTGTGTGCACACAGGCACATGCACAGACAAAGCAAATGGCCAGAATCAAACAATGTACAAATGTCCAGCATTTTTTGGAGAATGGCAGGGCTAGCAACGAGCAGGACTACAAGCCTTTTGCTGCTTCAACTCTCCATCTTCTTCATTGACAGTTAAGGAGCAAGGGATGGTGGTCTTCCCCATTTTACAAACAGGAAACTTAGGCACCAGAAGCTTGAGTGGTCTGTCCACTTTAGCAGATAAAACATCCAGGGTTCAGACCTGGATATTCTAAACCCTGTAAGCCACATGAGGTTCAGAATCAGGTAGAACACGTTTCTTGTTGTGAGCAATAGACTTTCATTAAGTAGTCCAGGTGACCTCGGACTCCTGATCTTCCTGCCTCTACTTCCCCATGCTTCTAGTGGCCCTTTATTACTTGGATCCCCTGTATTTTTGAGTCCCATGGAACGAGAGACCACAACCTAAGCAGGGCAGTCCCGCCTGGCTTCCAAATTGAGGGCTACTTTATTATGGGACTCTCAACACAAGTCTGAAAAGTGGACTTGGGTGTATGTAGCTAACTTGGGAGGTGCCCCTTTAATGTTGGAGGAGAGGGTACGTTAGTGAGGTAGGGAAGAAAGGGAAGACATTATATGTGGTGACAAGCTGGTTACCTCCATAAACAACTAGGTCTCAGCCTTGTAGGCATCTTGCGGAATCTGGGAACTCACCCACCAACTTCCATCCTGCACTCATGGAGGGTCAGCTCCAATTCCCAAGACATCCCTAAGTCACTGGGCTCTTTGGCAGGGAAGGAGGGAGCCTAAGGGAAAACTAAGAGGAGCTGTCCACATCTCAGTGCTGAAATATGCTCCGGGTAGGGGAGCTGTCCTCTTGGCAGTGCTGAAAGTACGCCAAGTAGAACACAAACACCATCTGCAAAAAGTGTGCATCTCGTCTTGCTGACGTCCATCCCACGCTGGAGGGGACCCCTTCCATGCTGGAGGGTCTGACCCCTTTCTGTCCTCCTTCCTGGTCCCATATCTTCATTGTGGGGAGGCCATATGTTTCACCACACAGAGGAAACAGTCTACAAGAAATAGTCTGATACAATGGACATATGATAGAAAACAGATATAGAGGAGATAAAAGACAGACATATGATTGATAGTAAGGTAGACTGGCAGGTAGATAGATAGATGATAGATAGATAGATAGATAGATAGATATGATGGATGGATGGATGGATGGATGGATGGATGGATGGATGGATGGATAGACAAAAAGACAGACAGACAGACAGACAGACAGACAGACAGACAGACAGACAGACAGACAGACAGACAGACAGACAGACAGACAGACAGACAACTAGATAAGTAGGACTTTCAAAGTCTTTGTGTCCCTCTCACAAGCAGTCCCTAGCAAAGAAAGGACAATATCCTCTGTGCATCCTCTAGGAAAAAATACACAACCTGACACTAACACCAGACATGTACCCCAGACAGAAGGATATTCTGCAGAAAGCTGGCTCATGACCCACAAAGGGTCAAGGTTCTGAAAGCCAAGGCACATGTGTGAAACCATTTCAGACTGAAGAGGGTTTTAAAGACACATGTCCAGTAAATGCAATGCTGGCTTCTGGATTAAATCCTTCAGCCTTCAGAGCTGTTAGACTGAACCAGGCTATGTATGACATGACATACCTTCTTGTCAGCTGCTAGCTTTGATGGCAGCATCAGGGCAGAAGGGGGCTGTCCCTGTGTATAGAAAATGGGGGGTGAGGCCTAGCCTATGGAAGTGGTTTAAACTAGATAAAACCAGAGCACTGTACTCCCAGCTTCCTTAGCTTTGTGCTCATTTCAGAAGGATTAAATAGCTGATAAGGTGGTTCATTGAGTGAAAGTGCTTCCTACCAAACCTGATGACCAGAGTTTGGTCCCAATTCCTGCAAGCTGTCTGACCTAGAGCCTCTGACCTACACACACACACACACACACACACACACACACACACACACACACACTACTGTTTTGAAAGCATTTAAACATAAAACGAGTATCTCTGGACATGATGAGTTGCAGCGACTACTGGCAAAGGCCAGCATAAGTGCATTCTCAGTCAATGTAGCTGTCTTCATTATCCACATTCATCCCCTTCCAAGACAGGATGGATGGGCCACAGGCACCAGTAGCTGCCGGTCAGCTCCTCTGACATCCAGGCACCAGCCCAGTAAGAACTACATCTTATCGCTAAATGGACCTTGTCCCAATCCATCAAACACTTAGCAGCCATTCCTCCCGATGCAGCAGCAATCCCTTTTCTTTAAACCATTTTACCAACAAACTACACAATCCATCACCATGTCCTGATGGCTCACCAAAACATCCCTAGGATCCAGAAGTTTCTCAGCACCTCCACAGCTAATACCCCGTGCTTTTCTCATGCCCATCACGCCAGACACTCTAGATCCTCGCAGATCTGCCTGAGCCAGCCTTCATCATTGATCCTCTGAAGTCCAGTCAGCACTGCTACAAATGAGATCAAACTTAGAAATCAGACCCTGTCTCTCCTGCTGTCAGTATCCCATAATGCCCTGCTTTGCTCAGGATGAAGGCTACCAGCTTCCTTGTGCCCCTCAAAGCTATGCATACTCTCCTCTCCTCCCAGATTCCCTCCCAGCTTCTCAGCCAGAAGTTCTTACCTGAAGGCATCAGCACTGGCTTCTCCCTCTATCCTGGAATGCTGTCCCTTCTCCACACAGCCAGCTCTCCCCTGTGACACAGCCAGACCCTCACTCCCATGCCATGTTCTCTGTGATGTATCTCTTGACCCTATTTAAAATCTCTGCAGTCATCAGCCCAGCATTCCCTCCCACAGCTCTACTGTTATTTTTCCCCATAACAATCTCTTCTCCCCAGAAGTTTGTAATTTATTTACTGTTAGGGCTGGGCAGGGGTTTCAGCAGTTAGAAGCACTGACTGCTCTTCCAGAGGACCCAGGTTCAGTTCTCAACTCCCACTCCTAACCCTCTGTAACTTCAGTTCTAGGAAATCTGAAGCCCGTTTCTGTCCTCCATGGGCAGTAGGCATGAATGTGGTACATAGGTGTACATATAGGCAAAACACCTATGCACATAAAATAAATAAAAATAAGGAAGAAATTAAAGATGACGTATATAGTCTATTTACTTACTGTGTTTCAAAGCAATAAGCATAATATCTGCTGGATGGGGGCTGGCATAAAACATCTTTCCCAAACACCCTCCATTTTATTTCTTGAGACAGACTCTCTCACTGAACTTGGAGCTCATTGGTTCATCTAAAACAACTGGCCTATAATCTCTGTCTATAATCTCTGCCTCTTTGGCACCTAGATTACAGGCACTAGGTGCTACGAGGCCACTTCCAAAAGTTTAATGTGGCTTCCATCTTGTTTTACGGGATGCTTGCTCTTGGAACCCAGCTGCCATATTGTGAAGAAGCAGAGAAGCTCTCAGAGAATTCTGTGTGAGATTCTGCTGCAATATGGCTGCACTGCAATCCAACAACTAATGCCAGCTTGCCCACCATACCACGGTACCACCCATAAGGTTCATTCTTCAGCCTCCAGCCAAACTGCCCTTCACGATGATGAAGAAACAAAGACGGCACCTCCCAGAATGCTACCCGAGTTGCAGATCTATGAGCAAGACAATCGATGCTTCTAGTGCCGAACCACTCGGTTCTGCATGGCACACTTCACAACCTGGGCTAACCAGAGCTGATAATGGATTCCTGAGCAGAGGGACCCTGGAAGAAGGAAAAGAGACAGGGACTGGAACTCACTTCTTGCCCCAGTAGAAAAAGTGTTCTGCAAACCTCAAGGCCCACCTTCATGCTTCCTCCAGATCGGGTTATACACACAGCTATTGGAAGTACAGCTACGTTGACTGAGAATGCACTTATGCTGGCCTTTGTTGGTAGTCACTGAAGCTTATCACATCCAGTGATACTCATTGTTTTATGTTTAATGCTTTTCAAAACATTATTGTGTGTGTGCTCATTGATCAACGTATCCAGAGTTAGGTGAAATTATGAATATGGCTTGAACTCCTCTCTGTGACCAAGAGTCCCTGTAGATGGGTGTGTTATCCCCCTAGTCATCTCTTTTTTAAAAAATGTTTAATTATTTGTGTGTGGGTATGTGCATGTGAGTGCAGTGCCAATGGAGGCCAGAAGGGGGCATCAGATCCTGAAGCTGGCATTACAGGTACTTGCCAAGCTCTTAATGTGGGTGCTGGGAACTGGACCTGGGTTCTCTGCAAGAACAGTGTGCTC
This sequence comes from Rhabdomys pumilio, assembly GCA_030674055.1. Lineage (NCBI taxonomy): Eukaryota > Metazoa > Chordata > Mammalia > Rodentia > Muridae > Rhabdomys > Rhabdomys pumilio. The sequence continues at coordinate 31,117,700 of JANHMN010000023.1, read as the reverse complement.
TCTTAACCACTGAGCCATCTCTCCAGTCCCTGTCTATCACTGCTTACTTTGTCTTTAGTGTATGTGCCTCCTGAGATCACATAAAACATATACAGGACGTGACCCAAGCATGGAGGTCAGAGAACGTTGTTCAGTCTGTCTCTTTCCACCTTTAATTGGATTCTGATGAGAGAACTCAGGTCATTAGGCTCTCTTGGCAAGTGCCTCACTCACCGAGCCCTCTCACTGGCCTACTGGCCTACTTGCCTCTTGTTAACTATGGAGAGGTTTCTGGGCTTCATCCTCTGAACCATTAGGTGATGGATAATTCATTCATTCATTCATTCATTCATTCATTCATGTCTGAGGCCTGTTTTCATCCAACTCAGGACAGTGAAGAGCCCAGAGAATATTACATAAAGGAGGATGAGGATTCAGCTGTAGGTGACCCAAGGTTTACATGAATTAAGGAAAGTCAGATTGGCACCGAGGCACACACCTTTCATCCTGTCCCTCTGGAAACAGAGTCACGTGGATCTCCATGAATTTGAGGCTAGCCTGGTCTACATAGTGAGTGCTGTCTAGAGAGAATGTGAATTAAATATTTTTTTAAAAAAATCAACTGTTTAGGACATCACAGGGAATAAGTATTTAATAAATGTCACCATAGTTAACTTGTTTTGCTGTTAGTTTTAAGAATGAAAGATTCATTGTGTAGGGAAAATTTTGGCTACACATTTTCCTGATGTCACAGTGTATTTAAGAAGTGGGTTTAGTTTTCTTCTACGTTGAGAGAAAGATGTCTATAATTACCGAAGATACTCCAGAGTAGAGGTGGGACAGATGGAGCCTGTCTCGGTTAAGTTTGCTGCGGGTCGCCCACTGGTATTTCTTACATGTGGAGTTTTCAATTATCACAACTCGGCTCACTCTCTAGATCACAGGCGACTTTATATTTTCTCTTTTAACTTGACTGGCTGACAGAGCCGGTTCCTGGGATCCTAAGCATTTGTTATGGCTGAGTAATATTCTGTTGGGTGTCACATTTTTTTTTCCCATGAGACTCGCGAAGAGAGCTTCACGAGATTCGAACTCGGACAGGAGGAGGGGGCACCCACCCTCTGGCGGTGGACACCGAAGCCGTGCGCCACCGCACGCTCGCTGGGTGCCGCATTCTTAATGATTCCCAGTGAATGGACACTTGGATCGAAGTCCATTTGGTTGTACCTACGCAGTGAGTTTTCCTCTTGTTCTATGAAGGTAACTCAGCATCCTGGCAGCTCCCTGCACAACTTGGAAGCCATTCAGTGAGCAACACCGACATCTTGTCTGCTTAATCACCAGCTCTATTCATCCGCTGGGGGGGGTGGGTCATAAGAAGATACCAAAGTCTGGGACAATAAGACTGTTGCTGGCTTCTGTGCATCTCTGAAGGCAAAAGGTTTCTAAGACTAGATCCCTTACACTTTCCTTTGTGGTCACAGTGAGAGGTGTGTGAAGAAGGGACTCTTGAAATGTTACCAACTGGTCCTGTGATGACTTTGGGTCCTTTTCTCCCTGTGACCGAATACCTAACAAGAGACTTCCAAAAGAAAGGACCTGTGGGGATGGAGTGGTAGAAGGCATCTCCATGGCAATTGTAGAATGCAGCTGCGCCTGCTCAGCCATCACCTCAATCTTCTGAGAGTGGAAAGCAGAGAGTGGACAGGAAGTGGGGTAGGGCTATAGCATCTCAATACCAGTGCCCAGTGGCCCATTTCCTCCAAGACTTCACCTCCACAAGGTTCCACAACTTTCCTGAACACTACCACCAGCTGGGGACCAGGTATTCAAATATGTTTGCCAGTGGAGACATGGAGGAAGAGGGTCTCAGTGAGATACTATCTACATTGGGTTGCCCTGTGGGCCTGTCTGTGGGAGAGGTATCTTAATTACATTAATCCGTGTGGGAAGACACAGCCCACTGTGGGTGGCACCATTCTGTAGGCAGGAGGTTCTGAACTCTTTAGGAGTGGAGAGATGTAACTGAGCACAGCAAGCATGCCTGACTCCATCTTTCTCTGCTCTTGACTCTGGGTGTGGTACAAATAGCTGCTTGGAGTCCTGCCTTGACTTCTCCACAATATCAGGGTATAAACTGAAATTGTAAGCCAAAAAAATAAATGCTTTCTCCCGTAAGTTGCTCTTGTCAGGGTATTTTATTACAACTGCAGAAATAAAACGTGAACAGTTATCAATATCTGAAATTGAAGATTCATTTTCTAACACATGAATGGAGCAGGGCCATATTCCAACAGTAGCCATCTTTTGATATAGACAGTGCCACTTACAGAGCCCTTATTGGGTACATATGTAAGTGCTGGGGTGTGTGAGACAGACAGACAGACAGGGACAGAGCAGAGACAGGGACCAAGTATTCATGTAGAAGATAGAGAATAACCTCTGGTGTCATTTCTCAGGCATGAAATCTGTCCTTTTCTTTTAAGGCAAGGTCTCTCATTAGACATTAGCCCTGAAGTTCAGCCAGTAGACTAGGCTGTCTGAACTGCATATCCCAGGAAACCACCTGCCTCTGCCTCACCAGCACTGAGACTACAAGCACATACTGCCACATCTGACTTTTTCATTGGATATTGGTGCTCCAACTCAGGTCTTCAGGCCCGCAAAGCAAGCACTTTACCCACTGAGCCATCTCTCTTGCCTTTGTTAAATATATCCCTCATAACAAGCCATCAGTGAGTGGTTTTGTTTGTTTTTTAAGCTTTATTGATTGTGTATACATGAGTACATTGTAGCTGTCTTCAGACACACCAGAAGAGGGCATCAGATCCCATTACAGATGGTTGTGAGCTTCCATGTGGTTGTTGAGAATTGAACTCTAGACCTCTGGAAGAGTGGTAGTGCTCTTAACCACTGAGCCATCTCTCCAGCCCCAACGAGTGTTGTTTTTAACTTCATTTCAGATAAGGACAATAGAAAAAAACTGATTCAGAGGTTTAAGGCAGACTTAGGATCAGATCCACAGATGCTAAAGGAGATAGGTGTGGCTCCTGCCAAGTTAGGAACCTGGTCCTGCCAGAAGCAACTTTGATCACGTGTGTAAGTAGCATGATGCATGTATGTGTGAGAGCATGCACACACGCATGTGGTGACCAGGGGTTGGTATTAGGTGTCCTCATCAATCTCACGCCACCGATACAGCTTTCCTGGCTGGCCATCAAGCTCCGGGGATCCTCCTTTCCCCACCTTCCTGTGCTGGGATCACAGGTACACACCATTATGCTGGGCTTCCTGCATGGGAGGTAAGGATTTGAACCCAGGTCCTCATGCTTGTTGTACAGCAAGCATCCCATTGATTGAGCCAGCTCCCCAGCCCCCCTTTCCTGTTGCAATCTTGGAACACTTCCCTGAAGATACCTGACAATCACCCTATGAAAACCAAGCGAGCCGTCGCACAGTGGCTGCCCAAGGACAGGCTCTCCAGCTCCAGCCTAAGTGTTATGATGGAGTTTGGAAGGAGAGGGTTCTCTCGGCTCTGAAGCACACTCCTCCTGCTACCCAAAGCAAGATTCCAATTTCATTCAAGCACCACTTGTGGAATTGCTTCCCCACTTGCTGATGGTCCTGAAAGACAGTTTGAGTGTTTTTGCTCTGGTACGCACACGTCTTCTGGTGGACTGCAAGCTTTCCCAGTGATGGACTGAACAGACCTGTTAAGTGTCAGGTTGGTGTACATTCAGAGAATCTAAAAAGAGCCATAGGGGTAAGAGAGGCATTTGGAGAACTGCCGGGGGTTAAGATCAAGCATCTCAACTTCAGATATGTCAGGAGCTCATATCTTACAAAGCCAACAAGTCCCTGCACACTTGAAGCCCTGCACATTGGCCAGGCTCCCAAGGAATACCTGGAGACTGTTCTTATTTTTGTCTTTTTGATTTTATCATTATCCTAGTTAAAACTCAAAAAGAGGGGGCTGGAGAGATGGCTCAGTGGTTAAAAGCACTGACTGCTCTTTCAGAGGTCTTGAGTTCAATTCCCAGAAACCACACAGTGGCTCACAAACATCTGAAATGAGATCCGATGCTCTCTTCTGGTGTGTGTCTGAAGACAGCTACATTATACTCATATACATAAAATAAATAATTTTTTTTGAAGTCAGAAACAAAATACAAGACCTTACTGTCACAATCCAGCCAGAAAAGCAAGATGTTAAAACACAAACACCAGTAGGGAATTGTCCCAAAGGGAGAGACTGGGCTCGAAGAAGCATGTGCTCCTTTGTGGTAAATGACAAGTAACACACACAGGTCCTTTAGATGGGGGTGGGGGCAGAGAGAGATGATCTCATCCTAGGAATCTGAATGCCCTGAGTACTAGCTAGGTGAGTCTGGACCCAAGAAGACTTAATGGGAAGAGAGACACCTAGGATCCTCACCTTTCCATCTGGGGCCCAATGACCCCAATCTCCAGGCCCTTCTCTGGCTCCTGAGAAGATTCATTGCATGACCTTGGCCCTGCTTGGCCCCATTTCCAGTCTGTCCCTAAGGGCCTGTGAGTATAATGTAGAAAGTTCTAGAAGTGTGAACTGCCGGGCATGACGCTGGCATGATGCTTTCCTCCCTGGTCAGTCCTCTGCTTCTGTCCTTGCCACACCCTCATCCCCCTCCTCCCCACAGCACACCATCGTAGTCAGGGTCATTACAAAAGCAGCCATTTGAGGGATACTGGGCAACCCCCAGGTATCCAAGAGTCCAAACAGTCATGCCAGCATCTCACAGTGGGATTTGCAAGCCCACTGGACACAGGAAACTAGGGCCATTCATTTGCCTGGTAGGGAATTCTGTCTACAGGGTTTTTTTTGGGGGGGGGAGAAGTGGGTAAGACAAGGATTCTCTGTGTAGCCCTGGCTGTCCTGGAACTCACTCTGTAGATCAGGCTGGCCTCGAACTCAGAAATCTGCCTGCCTCTACCTCCCAAGTGCTGGGATTAAAGGCGTGCGCCAACACTGCCCAGAGTCTGCACGGGTTCTAATGCCATCTCCCTCATCTTCTTTCTCTCCTTTTGACACTCTGCTCCCTGGGCAGAGAGGAGACAGCAAGAAGACAAAGAAGGAGGATGGCTTGCCCATACTGTCCCTTCTTGCTTTGGCTTCCAAGCTCAGAGCTCACAAAGAGACAGTCTATTTTCTTATATTTTGGAAGGTATGAGGAGGGCATGGGTGTGCAATTGTGTGCACGTGTGCAAAAGCCAAAGAAGTAGACAGTGGATGCCCTGGTCTATCACTTACTGCCTTGTGCCCTTCATCCAGGGTCTCTCACTGTACCCAGAGCCAGACTAACAGCCAATAAGCCCCAGCTACCCTCCTGTCTCTGCCCACTGCAATGTTAGGGATACAAATGTGGCCACAATCACGCCCACACTTCTTACACGTGTGCTGGGATTTGAACTCAGGCCCTTGTGCTTCCACAGCAAGCACTCTTACCCATTGATCCATCCCCCACAACCCTTCCTCTTCTTGCATTTTTAGAAGCAACCAAATGTGGCTGGGAGGGCCAGATCCTTGCCCAGCTCCCAGATCTACCTAGGATACAGTCATGCTTTATGGTGAAGTCTAATCATTCAGCTGAGCTAAGATACACTGAAGCTGCTTTAGTCTCTGCCAGGAAGGCATAGCCTCATGCAGTGGTGGCACCTACCTTTAATCTTGGCCCCCTGGAGGCAAAGGCAGGCAGATCTCTGAGTTCGAGGCCAGCCTGGTCTACAGAGTGAGTTCTAGGACAGCCAGGGCTACACAGAGAAACCCCATCTCAAAAAACAAACAAGTCTGCATTTGACCGCTGACTGCTGTAGCCTGATGTGTGTCCTGTGAGCAGGTGAGGAGGGGTGAGAGGAGGGAGGTACAAAAGGGCCACTGAGGAACCTTAAATCCCAGCCTCACCACTTAGCTGCCATGTGACCCTGGGCATATTGCTTAACTTCTAGAAGCTTCCTTAAATTCCCCCATCATCTGGTCCCTCGAGTATCAATCCCTTAAAAAACCTCTAACTGGGCCTCAAAGATTTACATACAGATTTGTTTACCATATATAGACAAAACTGTTGTTTAGCAGGGCCCTGGTGACACAGGCAGACAAGCTTTGACTGAGGAAGGAAGATCAAGAAGCTCCTGGAAGAGGATCTAGGCCTCAGTTTCCCCACGCAAGCAGCAGATAATGTGAACAAAACTTCACTGAGCTAAGATTTCGCAGCCTCCTTCCCTATTTCCTGTTGTCACAAAGCCCATTTTAAAGATGATCAAATTGAGGCCAGAGAGATGATGCAACTGGCTCTGGGTCTCCCAGCAGCACATGGGAGAAGTGTGTTGAAATCTCAGAACATTTTGGACATCTCATGATTCTTTAAAGGCAAGAGTGTGAGTCCTTGGATAGGGACAGGAACAGGAACAGAGAGAAAACAGGGGTGAAGAAAAGCACTGACAAGTCACAGCCATGCTCTGCTAACATGGGCCTGAGCATGAACACTCCAGGTCTCTGAGGGAGGCTAGCTGCAGCAACACATTCCCTCCCCCTAACTACAGACAGCCCTGTCCCCTGAAACCGTTACCATGGAAACCACTTCTCCAGGGTCCAGGGCAAGGAGCTGAGGCCAAGTGGCAGGAGGCTGAGAGAAGGAGCTGGCACAGGGCTGAGGAGTGAGTGCTGGGGGCCCAGGAGGGAGTGACAGGGTCACCAGATGGCTACAGGACCGGAGGCCAGCACACTCCACAGCACGAGTCCCAAGTGATCCCGGTCTGCCAGGCTCTCTTCAAAATGATGATGCTTCTACCCAAGAACAAAAAGAAACTACAGAGAAATATATTTTTCCTTTTGCTAAAACCCAGGCCTCCTGAGTGCTAGGCAGACACCGGTGAGCCATAGCCTTGGTCTAGACCTGAGAAACCCGATTTTCTCTTTTTAATCAAGCTTGGGTTTTCTGTGTACCAGATCCTCCCAGGGTGCCAGAATATAACAACACGGAAAGCACAGATCACACGGAAAGCACTGCCTGTCCCCAGTATAAATAGCATTAAGAATCCCTACAGGAAACAGAATAGGGGTCAGTACCTGTAATCCTGGCACTTGAGAGGCTGAGGCAGGAAGATCACCAGTACCTCTATGTGAGAGGAGAGCTCCAACAGAGGAAGAAATAGGATCAGATTGGCCTATGGCTGTGTCTGTGAAGGACTGTCTTCATTGCCAATTGAAACAGGAAGGTTCAGCCCACTATGGGTGGCACTATTCCCTAGGCAGTAGGTCCTGAACTGTATAAGGAAGCTGGCTGATCATAAGCCTGCCTGGTCAGCAAGTAGCAATCCCATAATTCCTGACACCATTCTTTGGCTGTGAAAGAAGTTCCTTGGTTGGAGATAACGCCTGTAGACTAGCAAGTAGACCCACCTTTAGGTTCCTACCTTGACTTCCCTCCAAGATGAAATGTAATTCAGAGGTTCAAGGTCATCTTTAGCTGTAAAACAACTTCAAGGCTATCCTGGGCTACATAAGACCATGTCTCAAAAGCAGATAAATAAACCCACTCCAAGTAAAAGATAATAGATTAAATCCAAAAGAAGACACTTCTAAGTAGATTGTATTTTATGGTTCATCACTGGCCAGCTTGCATTCATCACTGTGTTGAGAACATGACAATAATAATACCCAATGGTCATCATTCATCATGAAAGGTCTATCCTGTGCCAACTCCTCTCTCTCATCCCCATTGTTGAATGAAATGTTGGTGTAGTTGCTATCACCCCATTGCATTGAGGAGAAATAGAGGCTCAGAGAGTTTTGCCCACCAGCCTAAGGATAAATTTCAGCTAAGGTATGTGGCAGGATAAGTAATAGTAGAGGGAGGGGCTGGAAGCTGTTCGGATCGACTCTCCTGCAGCTCTAAAACTCAGATGTCCCAAGCCAGTGTGACTGGGACGGAACTGGTGATGATGGAAACTGATTTTCTCTCTCTGAGGACTCTAAGTAGAAGTCTTTCAGCCTCACCAGCACTCAAAGGTGGCCATACTCACACCCTCTCCACCCAGCACCTCAGATTTTCTCTTTCTACGTCAATTATTTTTCTTGACCATGATAAAATGCCTGAAAAAAGCAACTTAAGGGAGGGTTTGAGGCTCACAGTTCATGGAGCCCACAGTTCATGGAGCTCACAGTTCAAAGACTCATGGTTCAAGGGCTCACAGTTCAAGGGCTACAGTTCAAGGACTCACAGTTCATGGAGCTCACAGTTCAAGGGCTCACAGTCCATGGGGATCAATCACAATTCATGGGTGCAGTCCATCATGGTGCAGAAGACAGGTCCATGAGACATCTGGCCACATCATATCTACAGTCAGGAAGCAGAAAGCATTGGATGCTGGTGGATTGGATTCAGCCCACCACTCCAGCCCATGGACAGTGCTGCCCACACCCAGAGTGGATCTTCCCTGCTCTGTTGAAGTTTTTCAGAAATATCCTAATAACATGCCCAGAGGTGTTTCCCTGATGATCTTAAATCTCATCCAAGTTCACAATGGAGATTAACAGTCATAGCTCTGTCATTTTGTTTGCCCTTAACCCTGCCCTCCTATAGACACTCATGATGACATCCGGCCACAAAGAACCTAAATCCTCCCTCATATCAAGACCCTCAACTGGACTACACATGTTGTGCCCCTTCTGCCGTGGACAATGTCAGGTGTACAGAGACACAAGACAGGGAGGTCGACTTCTTTGGGGACCACAGTTCATCCAACTAGAGCTGGTTAGTGACACAGCAAGGACCCAAGATCCAGGTCTGTCTGTCTGTCTATCTGTCTGCCTGCCTGCCTGTCTGTCTGCCAAGTCCATTCTATGAACTGTGACAACCCTCATGCCTCATTCCCAGGACAGGAGCACTTGGCTTCTCTAACCAGGTCACTAAGGGGTTTCACAGAACCACCCTAAGTAACAACAGGCCTTGCAGCCAACACCCCAGGGTTCTCCATCATAGTGACCTTGGGTTGCACTTGGCCCTCTCTGGAAAGTGGGTATAATTAGATCACCCACCTTACAGGACTGTGTGCAAGGGGAATAAGGTCATGGAGAGAAAAGACTTAGCAGGCCAGCCAGTGTAGACTCGGAGCTCCCTGGGCCAGAATTATTATTATTATCATTATAAGAGTCATTATTGTGAGTGGCACTAGTCACAGCCAGCCCTTCCTGAATGATGGGTTCACACCTGCATGTCACTGGGCTTCATACTAAAGATCTTTTAAGTTTATACTGGGCATGATGGCACCATATGCAATTACTGCACTTTTGGCGACTGGGGTAGGAGGATCACCACTTAGAGGCCAGCCTGGGCTACATAGTAAGACCTCAGAGTGACAGATCTTGAGTTCAAAAGTGAGACAGCTAAACAGGTTAAGGCACTTTCCACCTTCTAGGTTGAGCAGATGACCTGCATTTGATCGCAAGGACACACATAAAATAGGAGGATAGAACTGATTCTCACAAGTGCCCTCTAACCTCCACACAGACCCCACAGCACATGTACCTACACAGATACATAGACGATGGATGGATGGATGGATGGATGGATGGATGGATGGATGGATGGAT
>JANHMN010000023.1:31079130-31092851 GCA_030674055.1 Rhabdomys pumilio | reverse complement strand
TGTGTGTGTGTGTGTGTGTGTGTGTGTGTGTGTGTGTGTGTGTGTGTGTGTGTGCTTAAAATAAAAAACTCACCCTGAGAAAGGCTTTCAGGACTGCACCAAAGTCCCTAACACCCAGTGTAGTCACTGGCCAGCTAATAACGATTTGCTATTAAGCCCTATATGGTCTAAAGGGGAAGTTCTCAGACAGCTAAGGCTATAAAGAGAAATCCTGTCTCAAAAACAAACAAACAAAAGATGACTTGCTAATAGCTTGAACCCACATCTGAGAGTAGTCTTTTCTGGTAGATACCCAGTCTCTCTCTCTCTCTCTCCCTCCCTTCCTCCCTCTTCCTACTCTCAGTTACAATGGTCTTCTTATCTTCAAAACAATCCTGTAAGAATTACAAGCTTTTATTATAAACTAAAGCATCATGAAGAAAATCCTTGCCATCAAAGTATCTGAAACCAGATCCCAGCTATAGGAGTGTTAAGCACTGAGACAGGCAGAGACAGGTGGGCCCTGGAGTTCACTGGCCAGCCAATCAGTGAGGGAGACCTTGTCTCAAAAAATAAGGTGGACAGTTATTGAGCAAGACACGTGGATCCTCCTAGAATTGTGGCTCAAGGCATCGTCACAAGTCAAATGAATCATAAGTGTGTCACCTGGCCACTGTCACTGCTCTGCCACACAGCATTCCTTGAGTCTCCATTCTCCTTATGATGTAATGGTCCCCTGGGACCTGAAGCTTACCGCCACCAACCACTGCCACAAACAGAAACCTGAGTCATATCGCTAGCTCAGAAACAGATCCCCAAATCAAAAGTCCCAAACCAATTCTTACTGAATACTCTTCTGTATCACACCATGGTAAAACCAAATCACTGAGAGCCAGATACCGCTGGCACCATATTTAGCTTGGGAAGTGGTGCCTGCCTGTAAATCCAACACTCAGGAGGCTAGGACCGGAGAGGACAGGCCAAGCAATGCAGGGAAATCCTGCCAATCAATCACCAATCAATCAACCAGTATGTTTTCAGTGTAAGTTTTCATTGCCAAACTATAAACACACTGTTACTCATAAGCCCCAGTTCCTGGTTCTCCAAGAAATAGGACAATTTGGTCTCCCATGACACTGCTACACAGGCTGGCGTCACCTACCTGGGTTAGTACTTGCTACCACACGGCTACAGGCAAGTGACTGGCACTTTGCAAGCCTCAGGCTCCTGGTCTGGAAGCTGCAGCTCAGGTCACAAAGGGACTCCCCATGTGTTGGGTATTGCAGGTGGAATGCCTGAGGAAGGGACAGAGAAGAGTCTGAGGGATGTGACCTGGTTTCAGTTCTTCCCAGTCATTGTCCCTGAGGCACTACCATTGTTCCTCATTTGGTGTCCCCAGCAGTGACCTTTGTCTTCAGGGGTCTCCAAACTTAGAGTACCCCACCTTCTACTTCCCAGGGTCCCAATCTATCAGGGTTGTACCCTGAGTCACCCAGATTCCCATCTTCTCCCTGAAAAGACCTGCAGTCCCACACAGGGTTTGCTGATCGCTGGACACAGGACAGAGAACAGGGCTGGCTGTGGATGGATTCAAGTTCCCTTTTTCTCTGGGCAAGGGGGTATTTTTGGAGGTGTGGCTAAGTACCCCTGCTGGACCGTCCTTAAAGCTCTAGAAAAGATGAGAATAAATTGCCAACCTTTACAAACAGAATCAGCCCTGTTGGGAAAGTGTCCTCCTATCATGCTCAAAGCCCTGAGAGATGACTCAGCAGTTAAGAACATGACTGTTCTTCCAGAGGTCCTGAGTTCAATTCCCAGCAACCACATGGTGGCTCACAACCATCTGTAATGGGATCTGATGCCCTCTGCTGATGTGTCTGAAGACAGTGACAGTGTACTCACATATATAAAAATAAATCTTAAAAAAAAAAAAAAAAGTCCTGGGTTTCATCTCCAGTAGGGCAAAGACCAGGCATGGTGGCTCTGGTCAGGCCTGTCATCCCAGCGGAAGGATCAGGAGTTCAAAGCTAACTTCAGCTGCATAGTGAGCTTTAGACCAGCCTGGGACACACAGGGCTGACTCACATTCCGATCCTAAATGTATACATTTTTAAAGAGGACTTTTTTTTGTTTTGGTTTCATTTTTTGTTTTTGCTGTTGTTTTTTATCTGATTGGTCCATTTCTGTCTACTCCTCCTGTGTCAGTTAGGGTTACTCTCCTGTGATGAAACACCGTGACCAAAGCAACTTGGGAGGGAAGGGTCTATTATTTGGCTTACACTTCCACATCACTGTTCATGGTGGAAGGAAGTCTGGACAGGAACTCAAACAGGACAGGAACCTAGAGGCAGGAGCTGACGCTGAGGCCATAGAGAGATACTGCTTGCTGGCTTTCTCCCCATGGCTTCCTCAGCATGCTTTCTTACAGAACCCAAGCCCACCAGCCCTGGGATGGCCCCGCCCATTGTGGGCGGGGCTTTCTCCGTCAGTAACTAATTAAGAAAATGCCCTACAGGCTTGCCTATAGTCCCATCTTCTGGAGGCATTTTCTTAATTGAGGCTCCTTCCTCTTCCTTCCTGACTTTAGCTTATGTCACCTTGACATAAAACACTCAGCACACCTCTCTTTTAGATTATCTCCTAAGGAAAAAGCCTTTGAGTCTGTCCTGGAGAAAAATATTGAGTTTTCTCTGGTTAACAGAAGTAGCTATCCTATTTATCCTATTTAGTAGGTAAGGAAACTGAGGATCAGAGACGCCTAGTGACCTGCTCAGTCACTCAGCTTGTAAAAGTCATAATGGAAACTCGAACCTAGTGAAACTTTATGCTCCAAGCACCTTGGCCGGCAAGCGCTTATGCTAAGCCACCTTCTGAAAGGAAGGGGTTTATTAATAGCATACTTTCAATACCAATTTGTCCGGTTTCACATGAATCTAAAAACCTCTGCCTTCACCTGGGCTGGCAGCATCCTCTCCCACACTCGCTTGGCCTTCTTTTATCATTTAAGCATTTTGGAAAAAGACCAAAGTTTGACAAAAACAGAAAATATCTCTTATTTCATCGAGCCCTAGTTACTGGCAACAGTGGGCGGCTTTTCCTTTCCTCTCTTATTTTTTTTTTTAAAGCTGCTTTTTTTTTTCTATTTCACTCTTTGTAGTTGGTAAATTCCCTGTGAGCAGCTGCTTGTGAAGGCCCGAGCTGAGGAGTTCGTGTGAGGCTGCGCGACTCCGGGCGCAGGAAGCCCACGTACCAGGAGCAGCTGCGCTCATCCGCTGAGGCTTCGAATCCCCACTCCCACTCTTAACCCATCTCGGGGTCTTTATAGGTCTCATGGTCTCCAATGTTATTTTTAGACCTGACACTCAACTGTCACAGCAGGGTCTGTGTGAGAACTGAGAAGATCACTCAGTCGGTGAAACGCTTGGTTTTGCAACCCCAGCCCTGGCGGTGCCTGGGCTTTCATGAGGATGCTGATGATTTGAACTCGGGTCCTCATACTAGAGGAGCAGACCCTTTACTAACTGAGCCGCCTACCTCTCCCCAACCCCCATTTTTTTTTTTTTTTTTTGAGGCGAAGTTTTCTCTGTAGCCCAGACTGTTCTTAGGTTCACAAACCTCTTCCTTGGCGTCTTGAGGGCTGGGATATGAGGCCGGGTCCACCACATCTGGCTTGAATTATTTTGAAATGGCAGGTCCTCGCGGGAAAACTGCAAACAGCAAAAGGAGGCTATCCTGTGCACGGGAGTGTCCTGAACACTGAGCCTGTGCAGTCATGGCTGCTCTTGCTTGCTCACCACACAGCACAGCAGAGGTTTTTTCCTATATCCAATAACATCACATACCCGGTGACTGGAAGGTGGGTAGTCCCTGCTCCATTCAATTACCAAGCACTCTCCACAGGGACCCTTGACAGATCTGTCAGCCTGGGCAAAGCGGAGCAAGAAAGAATCAGCTGGGGGCCCGGCAGCAGGAGAGCTTCAAGCTCCAGGCTGCTCCTCGCCCTATTGGAGAGCACAGAGAGCTGCCCAGCCAAGGGCATAAATCAGACGGAGTCCTGAGCTGACGACCTGCAGGGGGAGCCACTCATAGAGGAGGCCGCCAGGGGGAGCCACTCATAGAGGAGGCCGTGTCACCCACCTGGGAACTGGTCAACAAAAGACCTGATGCAGCCGGGCAGTGGTGACGCGCACGCCTTTAATCCCAGCACTTGGGAGGCAGAGGCAGGTGGATTTCTGAGTTCGAGGCCACCCTGGTCTACTGAGTGAGTTCCAGGACAGCCAGGGCTACACAGAGAAACCCTGTCTTGAAATGTACCACACCATGTAATGACCTTTAGCCATAACTAAAACAAACTTATTTTACAGCTAAAGTTCATTTAACATTTATTTATACATAAATTTAGTCAGATTGGTTTTTTTGTTTTGTTTTGGTTTTTGGTTTTGTTTTTTGATTTTTTTTTTTTTTTGGTTTTTTGTTGTTGTTTGTTGTTTTTTGTTTGCTTGTTTGTTTTTGTTGTTGTTGTTCTTCTTCTTCTTCTTCTTCTTTTTGAGACAGGGTTTCTCTGTATATCCCTGGCTGTCCTGGAACTCACTCTGTAGACCACCAGGTTGGCCTTGAACTTAGAGATCCACCATGTCTCTGCCTCCATCTCTGCCTCTGAGTGCTAGGACTAAAGCCACAACCCAGCTAATGTAATCCCAGCCAACGGTGACACTGGTGGATCCACAGGTTTCGTGATGTGCACCCTTTAGGTGGCTAGATAAAGGTCCAGGCTGAATCTGGGTCAGATGATTCACACCAGTAACTCCAGGTGGAGGATCTCAAGGTCAAAGCCAGACTGAGCTACACTGTGCATTCCAGGACAGCCTGAGGCACAGTGTGAGACCCTGCCTCTAAACAGGTAACCATCTAAATCAGCAAAGTTAAAGTGGACCAGTGCCTGGCCTGCACAAGGCCCTAGAGTCAATCTCTAGTACTAAAAAGAAAGAGGCAGGCTGCCAATCAAAGGTGATGCCATCGGAAGCCATAGATCTACAAGCCCAGAAATGTGTACCATAGGAAGTCTGTTGGTAACGTGCATTATAGGGATGGGGGGAGGAAGAGGAGGGGAGAGAGGAAAAGAAGGGGAAAGGAGAGAGAATGGGTCAAAGGAGGGGGTGACAGGGCACCCACAAAATCTGCTGATGTGATCTGCTAGGCTCCTTCTAAGTTCCTTCTGATCCTTCAGTGGAGAATAAAGTACAGGTCACATGGGACATGGAGGCCAGCCTCCAAGCCTGCAGCATGGAGTGTGCCAGGAGGCCTCACAGACTGGTAGCCTGTGGTCGGCCATGCAGTGGTGGTGTGGGGGAGAAGAGGATGTTGGGTAAATGGGGAAGGAGAGACAGCGCACAGCAAGAGCTGAGCCAGAGTCCTCTGCTGGGAATGGTAATTGCAGGTGACATTCCCCGAGGGCACCATGTCGTTTGGAACTCAGTTAAAGGTGATGTGATGTGTAGTGGTTTTCCCAACCTGGGGCCTGTGCCCTGCCAAGTCCTTGGGTGGTTGGGAGGGAACTCGGGGATAAAGGATAGGCTGAAAGATAGCTCCTCTAGGGGTAACACCCCACACAGGCTGTGCGCAAAACCCACCCCAGCAGTGGGATTCCAGGAACTGCCTTCAGTCTTAGAGGACTACAACGAATTGCCCCAGCTGGCCACATTGGCGTGTGAGCTGGCTTTCTGAGGGCGTGGTCACTTCCTGCTGGAGAAGAGCTTTGAATTCAGTGTTTTAAAATTGCTCTGGTTTCTCTTCTTAAACAGAGCCTAAAAATAACAACTGAATGGCAAGTGCTTGGGATTCACGCCAGATAAACTAAATCAGTCATGGAGGGAGTCAACAAAGCAAGGCGGAAGTACTGCTCCACGCCTACAATCTCAGTGCTTGGGAGGTGGAGGCAGGAGGATTCCGGCTGCAGTGCAACCTGGGCAGACCATACTGACTACTGTTTCCTTGGCCAATCTGAACTTCACAGGGTCTTATGTGTGTCTTCAGGACACAAATACCCAGGTGAGGAACCTTGGTATCAGGAACTGTAGAGTGAAAAATTATAAAGACCATTTTATAAAATATATACAGGCTTTTTCTTTACCCCTAGACCTGAGAAAAAAGAATGCAGGTTCCAGAAAGCGGAACTGAATGTAAGATTTCAGGCCTTCACTGCCCCAGGATACATTCCAGGAAGAGTACATTATCCCTGAGTCAGAGGACACTTGCTAACATTCCTCAAGCCTCAGGGAAGAGAACCCACCTGTGGGTGGGGAAGGCCCAAAGCAGGAAGACACATTCCTGACCACAAAAAAAGATGCAAGTCATCTAGGTGGGGCTGGGAAGCTAGTAGCCACGGTGACAGGGCAAGTGACAGGGTAACAACTGAGAAATAGTTGAACAAGTGACATGGCAAGACCACATTTTTGTGAGAAATGGGTGTGCAGAGTGCTTCCCGCATGATCCTGAATCATTTAGGTTTGGGCTCTTCTGGAATGTTCCACTATTTTTTCCTTAACAACCTTTCACTACCTCCTCTCTTTCCAGGTTTGTGGTTTCCCCTTTAAAAACCCTTCTCAGACTGACTGGCTTTGTCAATTCAACTCCTGCGTGAGTGAACCGAATTGACCTTGGCTAGCCAACTCTCCCTAATAAACCTCTGCTGATTGCATCCAGGTACGATATCTTTCGAGTTTGTGGGTGGCCGTGACTTCCCGAGACTTGAGTAAGGGTCTCCTGAGTTTGGGAGTGCTGGGTAGGATGGTAGGCATGTGCCACCTCACCTGGTTTCAGGTCGTGCAGGGGATCAAACGGGAGGCTATGTGCATGCTGGGCCTTACCAACTGAACTGTGTCGTCAGCCCTGGACTTTGGGATTTAATGGAATTCAATATCTTAAAGACCAAAACTGAAAAGCAGGACATGATGACACACCTCAGTAATCCTAGTTTTCCAGGTTTGAGGCCAGCAGGGATACAAAGATTCTGTCTCAAAAAAAGGGGGGCGGGGGGAGACATACCATACTGTTTTAACCTGAAGGTAAAGAACCTTTTTGGAAGAGGGTGGCCATGAACACATGTAGGATAGCCACAGACCTCCCAGAATCTCATGCAAAATGTGGGCAGCCTTGGAGTTGCTGGATTTTTCTATTCCAGGGAATTCTCCAGGTCTCTGAAATCTTCACATCCTGTCCCGTTCCTGCTCCAAGCACAGAAACTGTCATCGCTATCAACTGTGTGTCCTCTCATTTCTATCACCTTAGATCCTGCCTCCCCTACCTCTCTTCCCTTACCCTCTTCCTTCCCTCCCCCATCTCCTGTTCACCCTCCCCCCCTTCCTTCCCTCCCTTCTCTCTTTTCCTTCCTCCCCATCCCTTACCCTCTTCCTTCCCTCCCTCCTCTCCTTCCATCCTTCCCTGGTCCTCTCCCTTCATGTCAGCAAGTGTCATTTCTTATCTCGCATTCGGAAGACACTTTTAAGAAACCGCTAAAACACATCCAGGCTCTGATTTTGGGAACCGAGCAGGCAGGCAGCCTGCTATTCCCTGCTTCTAGATTGCTCCAGGCTGCATTTTCAATGCCCAAGGATGGCTCTTTAAAAAAATCACCTGCAGGACAACAAAAGGGTTTGCTGCAGCCTTAATTCAGCACTGATCTCTGTCTTTGTCCCCGCAATCACAGCCATCTATCCTGCCTAAACAGGAGAATGAAATGGACTTATTACAATAATGGAAAAATACCTGGTCTCCCAGACTACAGCCCATGCTTCTGAAGCCTCTTTAAATGTATCTATCATCTATCATTCACTCAAACCAGTATGTCAGTTTCAGGGGAAACTGGCAAGATGGGGAGGGTGGCTGGGGAGGAGGGGAGGTGAAGGGTGGATGGTTGCCATGGTAACAGAGGATCTCAGTGATGAGTATCCATGGTGATGGGCTCTGGGTTCTGAACGGTTTTAAATGCTTTAGTTAAAGTATGTAGCGAGTGCACAGCTGAGGACCCAGGAGAGGGAGCAGGGCACTGTTTGCTCCTAGATGGGTGCAGCAGCCCTGAGTTGTTCAGGAAGAAGGGAAGGAAGGCCGTGTAAGGACAGGCACACTCCCTGAGAGACACTAGTGAGCAGTGAGCGAAGCGGAGCTGCCTCTAAAGAGTGCCTTCACACTTGTGGGTGCCGTTGTATCTCCATGGCCTGCTCCACAGGGTGACACACCTAGGATGAACCCCAGCCGGCCATGCCTGCTTCTTTTCCCGGCAACCCCCTTCTCTACCGCAGCCTTAGAATCAAAACAGCTTTCCTCAAAACCAACGCCATCAAAGATGACAGCAGTATTTGGGAAGTCCCAACAGGACTCACATCTTCTGGGCTCACTCAGAGTTCTGTTGCATTCCTTTTATGCCAGAATATTCGCTGGGAACAGTAGAGACTAACACGGCAGGGACTTAAAAAGTGACAAGCCAGGGGGCGGGGTTGTACGTCTGTCATTCCAGAACTCAGGAGGCAGAGGCAGGAGGGTCATACAAGTTGGAGGCCAGCCTGGCCTACATAGGGAGTTCTGGGCCAGCCATGGCTATTTAGTAAGACTGGCTTCAGAAACTAAATCAGTAAGTAACACAATGCAGAGGCTAGGGGAGCGGCCCGTCTACATTATTATACAGCCACTGTATAAAAACTCCCCTTTCACGGTCAGTTCATTGTCAAACAGGACGCCCCAATTCCAGCATCGCTTCCAAGCTCTGTGGGGAAGAACAGAGGAAATAAAAAACAAATATGGGATAAAAGCAGCCTTTTAGGGCTCTGGGAGATACTGACAAGTCCCATCTGCATCACCTAAGATGGGGGTCACCTAGCCTCAAAGGAGAATAAAATCATAGTCTGCCTTCTGGGATGCTAACTGGCCTATCAAAGTCCAAGAAATCATGGCAGAGCCAACACTGGGGAGAAGCAGCAGTCTTAGCCACATGCTCGCCAATGAGAGCTAGACTCCACCTGCATGTCCTCCCTTATTCCGCTCTTTCTCCACTCCCCTTCCTCCCCTTCCTCCTCCCCCTTTTTCCCCTCCTTCTTCTTCCTCCCCTTCTTCTTCCTACTTCCTTTCCTCCCTCACCCCCTCTTCCTCCCCTTTTTATTCCTCCTCCTCTTCTTCCTCTTTCTCCTCCTCCTCTTTCTTCTCTTCCCTCTCTCCCTCCTCCCCCTTCCCACCTACTCCTCCTCCTTCTCCCTCTTTCCCCCTCCAGGAACCTCTGAAGCAGCATGTTGGAAGAGACTCGATTTCCCTATGTTCTGGGGACAGCAGTGACCACTGGACCCTGCTGATCTTGGGGGACAGCCACCATAGAAGGCCGTCATCTTCTGCAGAAGGCCCCAAGGTGGGTGCTGACTCCAACTAGACCATCCTGTGCGAGCCATTTGTGGGTCACTTTTCTCACTGTTGTGACAAATTTCCCAACAAGCAAATTAAAGGGGGAGCCATTTATTTTGATTCACAGTTTGAGAGGGAAGGGATCCACTGAAGCAAGAAAGGCCTGGCAGAGTTCATGGCAGCAGTGGGCATGGGTGGCAGTGGGTCAGGAAACAGCTCAACGTGTCAAATTATAACAGGGTTTTAACTGCTCCCACCTGGCCTTAGTATTGCATAGGAGTTAAGTCGAGGGAAGACCAGAGTTCCCACGCTCAGTCAGTGAGGCCCCAAGGCCTTGAGACAGTGGTACACACACATACACTCACACACACATACACACACAATGTAGTACAATCACCAAGGGAAACCCATCCCTCGCCATCCCCTTCCAATTGTAAGGGCAAGCCAGACCATGAATGTCTCAGGGTGGTGCTAGTGGGTTCTGGGTGTTCTCCTCTGAGGAAAGAGAGAGTCTGAGCTTCAGGCATCCCTAAGACACCAAGAATGGTAACCGTGGTTCAGAGCATCTGTTGGTTCTCATGCCACACGAGAGAGGATCTGGTTCCTGTGATAAAAATCTCTAGTGACTGAAGTCAGCTTGGTCTCAGCCATATGGCCACAGTCTATCATTGAAGAAGCCAGGGCAGGAGCTAAGTCACAGCCAAGGAAGCAAAGGAGAGGCCATGGAGAAAGGCTGCTTGCTGGTTCTCTCTCTGGTTTACTCAACTAGCTTTCTTAGACAGCGCTGCCTATGAATAGCCACGCCCACAGTGGGCTGGGCTTTCCTCTACCAACTATCAAAGACTCAGACAAGGTCGGTCTGGTCTGGACAATGCCCCAGGGGGGACTCCTCTCCAGGTTGCTATAGGTTGTATCAAGTTAACAGTGAAAGCTAATGAGGACAGGGTCTTAGCTGTCAGTCATCTGGGTAAGCTCATTAAGGCTGTTCATCTCAGTTTAATTTTTACTTGCTTTCTAGTTTGGGTAAGCAATCGGAATTTTCCATTTACATTTATGGTATATTTTCCTTTTACATAAGATGTCTTTTGATAGGTTTTATTACATTTATTTGGTGTGCAGTTTGTGGGTGTGCTGGGGGGGGGGGGCGGTCAGAGAGCAGCTTTCGGGAGTCGGTTCTCTCCTACCGTGGGGGTTCCAGGAATCGAACTCGGGTCGTCAGGCTTGACCGCAAGCACCTTCACCTACTGAACCATCTCACTGACCAGCCACAGTGTCTTTGCATTCACAAGTAGATTGATTTTAGAAAGGGAGACATTAAGCAGCCAGTAGTAAGGCGGAGAAGCTGTGCTCAAACACATGATAAATCACGGAAGAGGGATGAGTTCAAATCTCAGTTCTGACACTGCCTTGCTGTGTGATCTTAGACAAATTCCTTCACCTCTCTGAGCATCCATTCTCATAGCTATAAAATGGGAAGGGGGGAGGGGCCACTAAGTTATATAACTCCAAAGGTCTCCAAAGAACAGAACTCCAAAGGTTCACAGAGAACCCCAAATATAACTTGGAGACCCTAGCTATGACATATTTTTTTTTTGAGACAGGCTGCCATGTAGTCTAGGCTGACCCCCAACTTGTTATGTAGCTAAGGCTATCCTTGAGACCTGAGATGACAGGCATTCACTGGCTAGATGCCATTCTTGGGTGAAGATGCCTCCAGCAACGGCTTACTCCGTTGAGCATCTGAACAAGCACACGCAGCCAGCCCAGCTTAGCAGCGGAGAGCGGGCCGTATTTGGCGCATCATAACGATGTTTTAAACCAGTGCGGAGCCCTCTCCCAAACTTGCAAAATTAGACTCAATTATTTTTAAAACAATGCCTCCCTTAATTTGCAAATGAGCACAGCAGAACGCTAAGCAGGGCCCTATTTTGGATGCTAAATATGTGGCCTTTTCAATCAAGATTCCAAGGCTCCGTCTTCACACACACACACACACACACACACACATACACACACACACACCATCATATCGCCATCACCACCACCGCCACCACCCAGGCTGTTTATTAATAAGCCTGCCATTTCCTGGGTTTAAATTAGTCCCAAACATCAAACCCAGGGCACAGAGCAGCTGCTGCCGTTTGCACTGTAGGAGCTTGTCTGTCTGCTGCTATCCCAGATCAAACGCCCGCTTCCCACTCTCTCGGGAACTGTGGACAGATTCTCCTTGGCACTCTGGAGTTTAGCTGATGAGAGAGCACTGTGTCTTGCACCTGCATTCCCCAGCTCATCAAGAAACGTACTAAAACTACAGGAGGGACCTTGAGGGATGGCTCAGTGGTCAAGAGCACAGACTACTCTTATAGAGGTCTCCAGTTTGACTCTGAGCACCCATGTTGGGGGCTCACAACCACCTGTGACTCCTACTCCAGGAGATCCAACACCTTCTGGCCTTCCAAGGTACCAGAACTTGTGTGTACATACATACACACACATATACACACACACATACACACACACACATACACACATGCATACACACATACATACATACACATATGCATACATACATACATGCATATACATACATGCATACACACATACATGCATATACATACATGCATACACACATGCATACACACATACATATATATACACATGCATACATACACATGCACATACATACATATACACATATAATTAAAAATAGACAAAAAAAATCCTTAAAAAGAAAGACAAAAAAGAGAAAGAAACTACAAGCCATTGTGGTGGGGCACATCTTTAATCCTAGCACTTGGGAGGCAGAGACAGATGAATCGCTTTGAATTCAAAACCAGCCTGGTCTACATAGTAAGCGCAGAGCCAGCCAGGGCTATCAAAGTGAGCTCATTTCATTAATTATTTGTTTTCAAAACCTACCAAGCTGCAGATATGACTCAGGTGGTGTAATGGTGCATACCTGCCATCCCAGCATGGGAGAGGGGCAGAGACAGGAAGATCAGGAGTTCAAGGTCAGACTCTGCCAAGTAGTGAGTTCCAGGCTAGCCTAGGCTACATGAGACCCAGTCTCAAAAATCCCAAAACAAAACCAAAAAAACCCACACACATAATAGCATGCTGTGCCACACCAGGCAGAGAGAACTGAGAACAGCAAAAGTCCCCAGCAACAGTGAACAATTGTGCAAGACAAGAGATTCATCTAGGGAGGTGTCGGGGAGCATGTGTCAGAGGTTCCCGTTTGATGGTTCTCAACCGAGCCCCAGCCATGCCAGGCAGCAGCTGCTCCCTGTTCTAGGGTACCACAGAGCCAGTGAGGTCAGAACAAGGCGGATCTCTCAGTCAAGAAGAGAGGAGCACACAGAACATAAGTAACGGAGTAAGTTAGCAACCTTATTGGCAAGAGAAATTAAAAAAAAAAAAAAAAAGATTAGAGAAAGAGGGAATCAGGATAGCCAGAAAAGGTTATGATTAAAAAAACAAACAAACAAACAACAAAAACAAACTCAAAAGGGAACAAACAAGACAACTCCTGAACCTAATCTGTAACAAGCCTCCGTGGAAGGGAATTACGCAGCAAGGGAACAGACTGAACAAAGGCCCCTAGGTCGGAACATGCCTGGTCTGATTAAGGAAAATAAGGAATCCTGTGTGGCGGAGGCGCAAGGGACATACAGGAAAAGGAGAAAACAGGGAGCAGCCAAGGGGGCTTGTCAGCCAAAGGGGGATAGGAGTCATAGAATTCTGAGCAGAAGGACCCAGCATCCTTCAGGGCCACTGGGCTCCGAAGACCATGGAGAGAGTAGTAAGAAGGGCATGTGCAGGAAGAGACTGCCACACTAGTCTGAGCACAGAGTGGAGGTGGTTGAACCGCTGGTAGCAGCTCTGGATGTAGTCAGAAGTAGAACCAACAGAATTAGCTGACCCTACCTAGGGCCAAGTTCAAACCCTAGCACATTCCCGATCTTGGCCTCATCACAGTTCTCCCTGAGACTCTTGTTTCCCTTGGGGCTACAGGGTGTGGAAGCCTCCTCCATCCACCTCCTGTGACTTCACAGAGCTAAGGAGAAAGAGGTCTGATCAGAGATGGACTCTGAGGAGTTGATGAAACCAGGACCATGGAAACAAGGTGAGTCACAGCCCAGGACCATCCTTGATCCATCTTCGGCCTTCCTTCTGATGTCCAGCCTCAGCCTTTCTCTTTACTTCTGTTTCCTCACCCTTCTCTACTAGCTGCAGCCTCTTGTCTGCTGAAAAGGATTAGACTGCCCCAGGGCCTTTGCACATGCCACGTGGGATAGATGGATGATAGATAGATAGATAGATAGATAGATAGATAGATAGATAGATAGATAGATAGA
>JANHMN010000023.1:31063336-31079120 GCA_030674055.1 Rhabdomys pumilio | reverse complement strand
AGATAGATAGATAGATAGATAGATAGATAGATAGATAGATAGATAGAGATAGGTAAAATAGGTAATTATGTCCTTCCTTAGTGGCGTCTAACTGAAGTCAAAAGAGCTTTCATGGCTTGGGGGTGGCTGCCAGGACAGCCTGGGACACAGGAGACTGAGGTGGACACATTGCTTCTAACAGTCATTCCAAGTCAATCCCATCCACTATTCCTCCCTGCCACCCACAGTGGTCCAAGGCAAACACCAGTCAAACCTACCAAGTCATATTAAAACAGCAGACATTGTGGGTCAGGCTACTGCCAGGGACCATATTGGTATCCATGGCCCTGCTGCAGCAGAGAGCTGTGTTGATTGATGTCTATGGTCTAGACCGCCATTGGAGACTAGGCTGGGGGGGTTAAAGGGTGGTGAATGGATCCAGGAAGACTGGGAAGGGAGTATGATCAGGGTCCATGATGTGAAATTCCCAAATCAATAAAAAAAATATATTATGTTGAAATAAAAAAACAAAACAAAACAAAACAAAACAAAAAAAAAAAAAAAAAAAAAAAAAAAACCAGACATGTGCAGGTTGAGAGAGGCCCAGTTAAGAGAACTTGCCAAAAAAGCATGAGACTTGAGGTCAGCTTCCACCTCCTGAGTGCTGGAATAGCAGGTATGCTCCACCGTGCCCAGTAAAATAAAACCCAAAGGTTTCCCTGTTTTGCTACATATTATTAATTTTGCCTCTGTGCATGTATGCATGCATGCATGCATGAGTGTGCATGTGTGTACGTATATGTGCATGTGTGTACGTATATGTGTATGTGTGTATGCGTGTGTATGCGTGTGCATATGTGCGTGAGTCATGTGTGTGCACGCACGAGCATGTGTGCATGTGTAGTGTGTGTGTGTGTGTGTGTGTGTGTGTGTGTGTGTGTGTGTGTAAGTCAGAGGACAACTTTTAGGACAACTCTCTCCTTCCCCCACAGGGCTCAAACACAGGTCACTGAGTGTGGCAGCAAGTGACTTACTTGACCTGCTGATCCATCTCACCAGGCCAGAGAATCATTTTCAAAACAAACTTTTTGTTAGAAATGCTGGGAGCCTCCACTCAGTTGTTTGTCTTTCACAAATGTTTTCTGTCCCATCCTCTTAGCTCATACTGGATGGAAAACGGATGATTAATAATCTGGAGAAAGAGCCCTTGGCACCATTTACATGGCAGCTGCTATTATGCAAAATTGTTATTCAGATTATGCAAACAGTGTCCTCTCAGCGGGACAAACTTGCTCCAAAGAGGGTGGAGACGACCACAGGAAGAAGAGGTCTCAAAACACAGGCAGAGGGTCCTAAAGCCTTGGAGCAAGGAGGGGTGCCACTTCTTACTTGAAATTGCTTCAGCATCTTCCTGTCACTCAGACCATGCCCAGCCTAGCCCCGGGGAGGCAGAAACAGGCAAGCCTACTGGGCAAGCTCTGAGCTCGTGGGAGACCCTGTCTCAAAAAACAAGCTCCTGACACTGATGTGTGCACATGTGCACATGTACACACACACACACACACACACACACACACACACACACACACACACACTTTTCTGGCAAAAAGTGAGCCATCTAGCTCTCCTCTCTCAGGGTCTGAGTTCCTTGTCTGGAGAAAAAATTAAAGTTGGGCATGGTGACACAAACCTGTCATCCAGCACTGAAGAGGCTGAGGCAGGAAAACCGCCAGGTTAAGAGTGGCCTGGGCTATCTAATGAGAGCCTGCCAAGAAAGGAGGTGAAGGAGGAGGAGGTGGGAAGGGAGAGAGGGGAAGAATTGGAGGAAGAAGAGAAGGAGGAGGAAGAAGAGAAGGAGGAGGAAGAGAAGGAGGAGGAAAAGAAGGAGGAGGAAGAGAAGGAGGAGGAGGAGGAAGAGAAGGAGGAAGAGAAGGAGAAAGAGGAAGAAGAGAAGGAGGAGGAGGAAGAGGAGGAGGAAGAGAAGGAGAAGGAGGATGAAGTAGAGGTGTAAGGGTCCAAAATCGCTGAAGGAAGACTCCAGAGTCAGTATGCAGACAGAGATGCAGAAACATCCATCATGCAGGGGTCAATCATTCTCCAAATGAGGCATGCAGCCCTTCTTATAGTGAACCAGGGGAACACTCCAGAGGGATTAGGTGATCTAAAATTTCATTGGTGGGTGCTAGAGGGTCACGGGTGGTCAGTGGTCTGCATTCCTACGTCATGAACATTTAACCACAGGATGAGCTAGGGCTGCCCAACACAGCTGACCCATTCTGAGATAAGATATTTCCCCATTTTGTGGTTATGCCCAACCTGTCAAGACTCAGGGGGTTTATGACCTTGTCTCTGGATATTATGGTCTGTTCCTGGAGCTGGTGTCTCATAGCCTTCTTTTCAAAATCAGGGCTGGTCTTTAAATGGAGACAAATGGGGTTTATGTTGTCCTTTCAGAGGCAGAAAGAAGAAAAGGAAGCAGATGTAGAGGATGGGGAAAGGGGAGCGTTTAGTTAGAAAGGGAAAAGGAGGAGCAGAGGAGGAGGGAAGGGGAGGAGGAGGGAAGGGGAGGAGAAGGGAAGAGAAGAAAAGGAAGAGGGAGGGGGAGGAAGGAAGGGGAGGAGGAGGGAAGAGGAGGGAAGAGGAGGAGAAGGGAAGGAGAGGAGGGAAGGAGAGGAGGAGGAAAGAGGAGAAGGGAAGGGGAAGAGAAGGGAAGGGGAGGAAGAGGGAAGGGGAGGAGGAGGGAAGAGGAGGAGGGAAGGAGAGGAGGAGGGAAGGGGAGGAGGAGAAAAGACTCACTCTACTAGAGCAATTTCATGCCTGATACTATAGCAGATTTTTAAACTTTATTTTATGCATTTGGGTTTTTCACTGGCATCTACATATGTGCACTGTGCAGACACAAGGACAAAGGAGGCCAGGAAAGTGAGCACTGCACCCCTGGTCCTGAAGTTACAGACATGCTGGGAACTGAATCCTGGTCCTCTGGAAGAGCGGCAAATATTATTAGTTGCTGAGCCATCTCTCCAGACCCTGTACCTGGACTGTAAATCTGCTCAGAAGCCCATGGCTTGGGGCGGGGGGGCATCATCAAGACATCCCACGTCCATGAACTTCATGTCACCAAACACAGGGCGCATTCTACCCTTCAGGGTACAACCACAAACACGCAATCAAGGAACTTTTTTTGCAACAGCTGCCCATGCTCTCCCAATGCTCGGGCGGCAGGAGCTGGAGGTAGGGATGCTGTCACGCACCAGCACAGGAAAGAAGGCACCTAAGCCGCCATGTGGAACCTACTTCAGTGTGCCGAGAGCAACAGCGGAAGCTCTGTGAATGAAGACGAACATGACTTTCTTCAGAGCCTAGGAATCTGTCAAGACTCAGACATCCGCAGCTCCCGAGAAGACTCTAATTTCAGCACCTTCCTCTTTCCGTTGCCATCTCTTCCCATGGTTACAGGGATCTGGCAAGTGCTTTGGGGGTTCCGCAAGCTGGCGTGGTGTCTAAGAATATCTGAAGCTGCTTCCCAGGCATCTGTGAGGTTGTTTGCCTTGGTCGGTTTATTTGATTTCATTTAGATGCTGTCTTTGGATCACTGTCTGCTCCATAAGTCTTGGATGCTTGGTGAGCCACTGATACCAAGCAGGCTTCAGATCTGAGGGCCAACAAGATGGTTCCAAAGCTACAGGAACTGAGTTTGATCCCCCAAGACTCATGTGGCAGGAGAGGACTGAGTCCCGGGAATTGTCCTCTGACCTCCACATGCATGTGATGGCACATATGCACTCTCTGCCCCCAACCACATAAACACAAATGAATAAATGTAAACATGAAATAAGGTTCAGGGTTCGGAAACATTGGCTCCTCTAGCAAAGACTGGATTTGGTTCCCAGAGCCTACAGGGTGGGTCTCAACTGCCTCTAACTCCAGCTCCAAGGAATGACAGATGCCCTCTTCTGGTCTCTACAGGTACTGCAGACATGTGGCAGAAATAAATAAAAATTTAAAATAATTTTTATTTTGCTTTTTGAGACAGAGTTCCTCTGTATAGTCTTGGCTGTCCTGGAACTAGCTCTGTAGACCAGGCTGGCCTCAAATTCACAGAGCTCTCCCCCGACTCTGTCTCTTGAGTGCTGGGATTAAAGGTGTCAGCTACCACTACCTGGTTATAGGAATCAATTTTTAAAAATAAAATAAACTAGGCACAGTGGCACTCAGGAGACAGAGGCAGGCAGAGTTAGTTGGAGGCCAGCCTGGTCTACAAAGTGAGAGCCTATCTTAAAACATTGATTTTAACTGTGTAAAATAAGAATTTATACCCTCACCTCTAGACGAACTGACATAGGCTTGGCCATGATTTTCAATAACATTTACCTCCAAAGGGAAATCTGCTTGTACAGCCATTTTCGAAGGAAGGTGCACACTTAGGGCTGCTGCTCCATGGTAGGGTGCTTGTGCCCCCTGTCCAAAGTCCCAGGTCCAACCCTCGGTGCTACAAAAGGAAGTTTTGAGCCAGGTGTGTTATTAAATGCCAGAAATGGTAAACCCACCATTTGGGGGAATGGAGGCAGAAGGATCAGGAGTTTAAAGTCACCCTCAGTTATTTAGTGAGTTTGAGGCCAGCCTAGGCTATATAAGAACCTGGTCCCAAAGTTAGAAAGGAGAAGAGAAGAGAAGGGGAGGGGAGATAGATCTGATCAAGAAGGGCAAAAGAGGGCCCTGAGACCACATTGCCACAGTCCGGAAGACAGTGATCATTCTTTAGCTGGGAGGGTCCAGTGAGCCTCCTCCAAGACCATCACCCTCTGCCTGGCTCGGCTCTGGGAAGCTGAGCCCTGTGGGTCACAGGAGAAGGTGACCCTTGCAGATCCCTCTGAGCATAGTGCCAGTAAGAGATGGAAAGGGAGGAAGGAACCAACCGGTACTTCCTTCCTCTCTTCCCTGCTACCCCTTCTAAACCTGGAGTCTCAGCTGAGGGCATCTTCCCCGGCCCAGGAACCTCCCACTTCAACCAAGTGACAGAATCCATATTCACATCTTTAGAGTTGCCCTGTGTCTCTCAAAGGCAGGCAACACTAACCTGTCTCGGGACTGAGTCTTTGCCAAGGAGAAGAGGATTTGAACCCCAAATTATTTCAAACATTATAAATTTCAATATAAAGCTGCTCCTGCTATTGTGGTGACAGACATCTTTAATCCCAGCGCTGGGGAGGTAGAGGCAGATGGGTCTCTGAGTCCAAGGCCAGCCTGGTCTGCAGGGTGAGTTCCAGGACATTCAGGGCCACATTCTGAGATTGTTTGAAAGCAAAACAGAACAAGTTCTCTTCAGGGAGAGGAGATGTTAAACCCATTAGTCCCTGAACTGTACAACAGGCTTTGTAGTATAGGGTTGCTTCCCTGTAACTTTCCACTTGCTTTGTTTTACAGAGTCTGAGGATGACCTTGAACTCCCATCCTGCATCCAGCCCCTCCCAGGATTACAAGCTTGCACCACCACCCTCGTTTTGCTTGCTTCCAACTCTTATTTCAGTAGCTATATTCTTAGATTTAAAAGATATGACAACGTTTTATATATTCCCGGGGTTAGAGTGGCATTTCAGTCTGGTATACACTGTAGTCAGAGAGATAAGCCGTCATACGAAACATTATCATTTCTTCCCGTTTAGGGAGCGCTCAGATCCCTGCCATTAGCTATTCTGAAATACACAATTAATTGTTCTCAGCGGTAATCACCCTCCTGTGCTACAGAACATTAGGTTCTATTGCTCCCATCAAACTGCACCCCCGAGCTCATCCATCATCTTTCCCCCTCCCCCCTCCCCATCCTCCCCAGTATGCATACTTTTGATGGGGATGGTATTCGGGATCTTAAATAGCTAGGACAAGAAAAAAAAAAAAGCTTTGGTAACTGTGACTTGATGCAACTGGGAGGAGGGAACTGAGGAACTGCCTCCATCATACTTGACTGTGGGCAGACTGAACTATGGGAGAGTCCAGTCCACTGTGGGTGGTGCCATCCCTAGGCTAGGGATACAGCAAAAGGGAGCAAGCCAGAGAGAGTGAGCAGAGAGCAAAGCAGTCAACGGTGCTTCTACAGTGTCTGTTTCAAGCTCCTGGAATTCCTGCCTTGGTTTTCCTTGATGATAGAGACTGTCTACCAAATAAACCCTTTCCTTCCCAAGCTGTCTTTAGTCAAGGTATCCCAGCAAACTAGAACCACCATTACCACTGCGAAATTCTAGCTCATTGTTGCGCTGCCAATGCAGTCTCTGGAATCTGAACCAGGCAGGGGAGGGGCATCTGCGGTGAAGGACACTAAGCAGATGGGAGATGGGACCGCACAGCAGGTACTTGGGACAGGAACTTCTCTGTGGAATGGCAACCTAAGGCAACAGCCATGGACTCCTCACTGTGGGATGTGACCCTTCCAAACAAAACAGCCATCTTCATTTGATCAGCCTGCTTCCAAGTCCCTCACCTGTGGACTATGAACTGTGACCCTCCCTCGCGGGGAAGGCGTGAGGAGGGCCCTCAGTCTTCCTAGCCTTCTGTGGGCAGCTCCTCCCTAAATGGAGATGGCCTCGGGGGGCCTCAGCGGCTGCTAGGGTACAAAAGGCTGGAGAAGGTAACTGATTGGGGCTCTATCTATGCAGTATGGGGAGCCATCATCCATGCTGGGCGTGGACTTTAGGGCCACCCACATTGCCAGTCTCCACTGGGAAGGAACTGCATTCTACTGCCCGTCTTGAAGGGCCACAACACTAGTAGGTTCTTTAACAGCAGCTCTATAAAGATATCACCACTGCCCACCAGGTACAGCCCAGGATCCTAGGCGTTTGTGAACTAAGGCACGGAGAGGCCAGTAGTCTCCTGCACTGAGGTCTCCAGGATCCTCCTCCTTCCTCACCCCATTAGATTAGGTCTTGGCCCCGTCAGGCACCTTCAGCAGTAACATCCCATTAGCTACCTCTGACCTGTGCCCCAGGACAGTGGGGATGTTTCTCCTGGCTGACAGGCACCATGTCAGGTACTTCTGGTTTTTGCTCACCTATCTGGCATGGTTCAGAGCCTTGCATTTAAAAGGCCATCTGTTTTCAGGAGGGCCAAATGACTGGGTAGATCACATCATCTTCATAATATGCCTGGGCTAGACCCTAAGGCCCATGGCATTTTATAGTGTAGGTACCCCAATGCCTTCCCTTCCCAACAGAGAACAAACAACTACCTACTTGGATGTTCATGAAATGATTTCTTTCTGTTCAGTACATGCTGTGGTCGGAGGAAGGTGGCCTAGAGCTGGAGGTCATGGCTCAGCAGTAGAGAGTCTGTCCGAAATACCCCAGTGAGAAGTTGGGGTGGGCTCAGTTATAAAGACAGATTGAACGTGCTTGAACATGGCTTGTCCAGGGAGCACCAAGATCCCCAAGTGCAGTGTTGTCCCTTAACGTACACACCTAAACACCACTCCACCAACCCCGTGTCCTGGTCATTCCCACAGTGATCAGTTTGGGTCTTTGTTCACTCCCACGTCCTTCTAGCCAGAGCTCCTGCCTGTCCTGAGAAGCCACAAAGGGCAGGTCAGCACTGCCCCTGTGTGTCAAGCCACTCACCGCAGTGCTTAAGGCTCCCTAGCAGAGCCTGAGGCACTCCTGGGGGTGACAGGCCCTCTGAGCCACCCCCCTACACACACACACTTCTTCCCACCACTCCTCCCACAGATGTGAAAACAGAGCAAATGACAATTACTATAATACAAGAAAATGGTTTTATTCTAATTTTTAGTTCCAGACAGCTCACAAATCCACTGCCTCTGCTGATACCTGGAGTATATGCGGATACTCTCACGGCACAGCCGGGCAGGCAACAACTTGAGGTCTCTCTACACAAACTATTCTGTTAATGTTGCTTAAAAATCCACAGACTACACGATATGTGTGGGCAGGAAGCCAGCTGAGTGCGTCTCCTGACACTAAAGTGTAATAAACAGCAAACAGCCAGCACTTACATGATTCACACCAAAATGATGACACCCAAAAACGTGTTCCTTTTAAAGGACAGGTTTATCAGTAAAATATTCTATTTCTTTAATACTCTGCCTGATGTTTTATATGCTGTGGGAAAGTTAAATGTTTGAGTCTAGTCATCAGCTTGTTGGATGGGCCTTTCCCACTGGCTTTTATTAATGTGTCACGATTAGGTCATAAATAAACAGGTATATATTAATCCCAGGACTGAGGTTTAGGAGAAGCTGTGAAGACTACTCTGATGCACAGCCAGGCTCCACAGCACCAACAGGAACCGCCCTCTGCTTCGCCTGAGTCTTGAACACCCGGCAAGAGCAGCAGCTGCTGGTGACGGGAGGTGCAGTCAACTCTACCGGGAGCTTCTTTCCAAGAAGGGGAAGAGTCGACAAAACCGTGGGCTAGCACAGGCCTAAGACAGGCATCTGAAACTAGGACAATGTAAAACGAGCCCTGACAGTCATCAGGGGCAGAGACCACACGTCTGCCTGGGTTTCCCTCCCGAGTGTTTCTGTCTCAGTCCGGTTCCAGGAAAACAAGGCTTATGTCTTGAACTCCCAGCCAAATCCCTAGGAACAATGCCGAGCGAGCGGCTCGGAGGTGCTGACAGCACCTGTTTCCTAACCCCAGCTTTCCATCAGAAAGGCACCAACTGCAATGGCAGAGGCAACCTGGGCCATCAGGAAGGCTGCACACCCATGTGACAAGCATTACGACTCTCAAGTGTAGCTTTCTAGAAACCAATACCATGTGCTAGACAATGCCCTACCCCAACCCTCCCCAAATAGAAAATCCTATGCTTCTAATTTAAATGCTGGGCAGTGAGGGGATCAGTGTGTCACAGCAGCCTGCTCAGTGCTGGCCCTGTGCCTCTGACTGCTCATGAGCCCCACCTGTGCAACTTGCATCCCCCTGTCTCAAATGCACACCTCCAATGCCTCATCTTCCCAGACATCGCACCGCATCAACACACAAAGCGTCCTCTCCTGAGACCCTGCAACCACCTTCCGTAACACTGACAGATCCTGGAGACCTAGGGACCCATTTCCCTATGGGAATGACAGCTGTTTGACTTCTAGAAGGGAATTCAAAGGAAACCACTTGCTGTACTGAACACGGGGGCCAAGGACAGGTCTCTGCTCCAGGATCTCAAGCTGCAGGCAGAAATGTTAGCTCAACAGATCAGCTGCTCAGGTAACCTCTGTGTGCTGGTGAGAAACTCTGTCCTCCAAGACCAGAGTCTAGACATTACCACCAACCCAACACAGTTCACTGTGACAGTGTGCTATAAAGAGTAGGATCTGGGATCCTGGCTGTGATGCTGACCTGATCTCATTTCAGGCTCACCAAGGACAGCAGTCTCCCTCACATTCCCACCAGGCCACGCTGTGCTCTGAAACAACTGAGTTCAGTGGAGAAGGGGCCAGGATCGATGCACATGCTCTAAGAAAATGGTGGCCCCTGTGCTCCCCAACTACCTCAGGCTGCCAGGGAGCAGGAGGCCCCAGAATGGGCAGCTGCAGGGCAGGTCCAGTCCATCCTTTCAGGAACTGAAGCAAGAAGAATCAAGCGGAGACTGTGCCATTGCTTGGTCACGAGCATCGCATCTGGAAGCTCTCGCTGAAAGGCGCTCTCAAGGATCAACGCTGGGCAGACGGACATCTCTGGAGAAGGCACTTACGGCAGAACATTAGCAGATCCTGCTGTGGTTAGGGCAGAAGTGGCTGACTGGAACTGACAGGAGGCCTGGCCAGGACCGCCGCTCTTAACACTCAGCCGAGGCCCCGGAAGCATCGCCTTCCCCTATCTGCAGTGCTTCAGGAATGAGCTCCCATGTACTCAACACCAACCCTACCACACCAGGTCTTCAGGTGCATGCTGCAGCACACGTGTGGTGTGGTGCCAGAAAAACTGGCTCAGAAGCTTCTAGAAGGCCTACTGTACATCTCCCATCTCACACAGTTCACACCAGCTACTATAAGCAGCCTGAGCTCTTGCTAAACACAGCCGCTTACTTCTATGGCACAGGCTGGGGCTGTCTGACAGACTGGTGGCCCCAGAGCACGGGACCCCCACTTCACACCTCGGGCTGAGTCTGATTCTCTCACAGCAGCCACGGAAGAAGTCATGGTCATTCCAGGCCCAAGTCTGAAGAAGGCCTGGCCACTTCTGCCTTCTCACCCTGGGGGACACATAAGGGCCCAGCCACCCTGCTGGTGAGGCTTCAGACACCCAGGAGAAGAGACCAGGAAAACACCACATTGAAACAGAAGCCCAGTGTCTTCACCATGTTGCCAATTTCCCGAGTGACCCCCACAGGACAGTGGGGCTCATGCAACCCAGATCAGACTTCTGTGCTGAAGAATGGGGGTGAGGTGGTCAGAAACAAGTAAGGACCAAATACTGCTCCTCAGGGATCTTCTACTACTCCAGTACAGACAGCACGGTCACTCTTCCCAGAAGAGCTTCTCTGTCCACACTGAAGCCAAGGAGTCATCTTCAGAGGAAAGACTTTCCACATGCCAATTTCCAGGGCCTTTCAGCCATGACTTTCTATCCTGACCTCTCATACAATGGCTGAGTGATCGTTTCACTAAAGAAAAGAAGCCACAAAAAGTGAACTGTCCTTGACTGGGTCAGTCTGTGTCGAACGTGCCCCAAACTGCGTCTGCAGGGAGCACAAAGAACCCCAATGTCATGGTGTTGACAGGTGAGATGGTAAGGAGCGGCTGGGTTCTGAGGGTGTGGTAGACTCATGCCATAAAAGTGAGCCCCCCCCCCCTGGTGCTCCCCCATCCAGTGTGGCACTGCCAGAAGGCCTTCACCAGGTACAACCCTACAGCCCGGCCTCCCGGTCCCTGGAACTAAACCGCGAGTCTCTGTGATGATGCATGATCCTAAGCAGCCACCAGCCAGGGCACTGGGAGCCCTCTGCAGGGCAGCAAGATGAACGAACACTGGTTTACAGACTGCTGGCTTTTGGGGGAGGCTGTGCCTGAATTTCCCTAAATCCTTTCTTCTTACAAGGGGCCCATGATTCCCCAAAGAGAGAGGAAGGGGAAAAATAAAATCAGGTCTATTAAGGTCATAGAAAGAAACAAACAAAATCCTGCCCATAACTAGAATTTGAGTCCCATAATGTAGAAAACAGAGCACAATTTAGCTGCTTCCACAATTCAAAACCAATTCTATGAAAACAGCATTGTCGAGAACGCAGAGCGGTTTCTCCTTAGCTCAGGAAAGGAGGTGCCAATTAGGCACGTGCTGTTCAAATGGTTCCAAACTTCGCTTCTCAAAAGGCAGGCAGTCAGCCTGGC
Source organism: Rhabdomys pumilio (assembly GCA_030674055.1). NCBI lineage: Eukaryota > Metazoa > Chordata > Mammalia > Rodentia > Muridae > Rhabdomys > Rhabdomys pumilio. The sequence goes on along the minus strand of JANHMN010000023.1, from coordinate 31,067,803 downwards.
GAGCTTCTGAACACATGGGTCCTGGAAACTTTCGTCTATTCTTGACATTTTAGGGAAGGGGTGAAAGTTCGCATCTGAAAAAGAAATAAGTTAAAACTTTTAGGGAGCACACATCTAAATGCACGGGAAGCTTCACACCTCCTCTGGGGGATTCTGGGCACTGACACCAGCATGTCAGACACATACTGAATAAATGCTTTCCATTGAGCTACATAGTCACTGACAGAAGTTTCAACATGTGATTCCATACTGTGTGTTTCTAACTTACCACAAAAACCAGAAAGGCACCTCACAGAAAACAACTTAATCAAAACCCAGAGGAGCCTGGGACCCCACACCCTCAGAGGCATCCCTGCTGTTGATGCTAAGACATGTACCACCCAGTCCATTTCATCCCTGTCAACTGCTGGGCCAGCCCCATCCCCATGCAGTTAATTGACCTGACTTAATGCTCAATGAACTGTACACCAGCCTAGAGAGGTGCAAGGCAAAGAAAAAGAGGCTGCTTTGCACAACAAAGTCACAGTACATCTTGCTCTGGCACGCACAAATTGCCCGTCTGTCTACACTGCTGTGAATCAGCCCCATAGAAAGCCATGATATTCAAATACCTGTGTGCTGCCACCCGTGGGGTTCATCTGAAACTCCTCTGCTGCTGCATGAGGCCCACGTTCTCATAGACTCGAGCGCTGTCCTCCCTCATTCTGCAGACAGAGAAGGAAGACACTTATCTGAACTGCCATGTCCAGCTATGCTAAGATCCACCCCCTTCTCACTCAGGAGCTGACTCTCAAAATGGACATCAGACACATATCACTATGAAGTGGGAAAGCAGCAGGGGCTTCAAGTCCTACGCCTTCTGAGTATAGATGGAGGGAAGGCAGCTTGGAGGGCAGTGAAGGAGTTGGGTCATGTGCACAGATAGGAAGAGTGGCCATTTCTATAGAGGCATCACAAGTGAGGGCTACGGTCCCTTAGAGCCTTGGATGACGAACTAAAGCACCCTTCTGTGAAGAAGAGTACCAGCCGGCTGTGTGGGGCAGGAGGACAGGAGCTCTGAACAGGCCCAGGGCCAGGATCTGAGGTGTGCATCCTACATGGGGCAACACAAAGGGTGTGGCAGAGTTGCCTGTCCGTCAAGGGTAAGCTTGGTAGGAAGGATGCTAGCTCCCCAGCAAGTAACTGCAGCTATCGATTTAAGATACCAGCATCTCCAGTCAGCCTGGTGGGGCACAGGAGAGCAGGAGGAAGCAAAGTGACTCAGGAGAGAACACCCCTGCCACATGATTTCATTTCTGTGTTTAACAGAGAGAATGTAAACACAGGCCTCTATCTGCTCTCAGAGCTGTGTAGAGCTGATATTAAAGTCAGCGGGGCTTTAAAGAGCCACAGCAGAAGCAAACAAGTGGGATTCCAGGGGAAGGAAAGGTAAATGTTACAGCGGAGGGCAGCCTTGTGGTACAGACAGCACAGCTGTTAGCCATGGGACTGGCTAACAAATACCACCCTGTGTGTTTTACTTTAAACAGGAGCTGGCAAAGCCCTTCTGGAAAGAACCAATGTGTGATGACTCTACTGGCTGAATGGTCCCTCTGTGGGCTACGACTTGGGGTCTATTCCTTTCCCAGGTCCCTGACAGGTAGAGGGGCTATGGAGTGAGACATATAAGTCTGGGCCCTTGCAGACATCAAGCATTGGGGTGACAGGAGGAGCAGACTGAGGGAAAGAGGTCACAGGAGACCTCAATTGTAACCTGGCCAAACAGCCCTGGAAACTGTCACTTAAGTTGCAGGGACCTGGGTCTCCTGGAATGTGAATGTGGTTTCTACTGGAGTCCTACTTCTCCTGGGAGTCTTCAATGGCAGGCTACAGAGTGCCAGCTCCCTCAAAATGACCTAAAGACACTTTGACTTCACAAGTTATGAGCAGACTATCAGACACAGAGCATGTGGAGAGAGAGAGGCATAGCCACACTGCTGGTTAAATTCCTCACCACCTGAGCCCTCCAAGCCACTGTACTGGTGAGTCCTCGCAGGGCTGCTGTCAGTAAGAACAGTGAGCACCAGGGACTGACTTCCTTCTTTTATCCTACGTTCAGTCCTACTTGGAGTCTGACAGGGCCCGCGCCCTTCCTGCTTCTGAGTGTGTCTCTAGTTCACCTCACATGCTGGAAATGTCACAGTTTTCCTGTTACAGATGTACAAACCATTAAGATGGCATCACGCTGAATGCCTCGGGAACAGAATCTTTCCTGAGATCTGAGCGCTTTCATAAGAGGCATTCTCCGAGTTGCGAGGTCAGAAGTTCCCACAGTGCTCTCAATGCTCTGGCTGCAGTTCTGGGACAAGCTGTCCTGTGGAGCTGAACCCATGTGCTTGAACCACCAGTATGCAGTAGCCGTTCCTTAGGAACTGTCCTCACCACCACTGGACACCCTCTTCTGGCACTGCTTGGTGTGTGCAAAGAGCTTTGAACTTTCCCTTCGTGTTTGCTGACCCCCAAGGAAAATGAGACTCTACTGCGTGTCCTGGCTTAGTCTGCCATTTGTAATTGCCCGCCATTTCCTACTGGGATAGCTACCCCTATGCAACTGTTGGCTTGTTGGGTTTTTTTTGTTTATTTTAAATAAGAATTCCTTTAAAAAAGCAAAGCTAGGCCTGAGGGCTCTGGCTTTCTGACCCTTGGTTTAAAAACCCTGACTGGCAAGAAGATTGGCAGATCACAGTCATGTCCACAGGTGAATAGAGACTTTATTTATTCTTAAGAGTCATAACTACTCTAAAGAACAGCACCTTCGCTGAAATAACACTCCCTGCAAAAGGAAAGTTAGATTTCCCCCAGAGAGCCCGACCTAACATGCTTAGGGCCCCATGACCCTGGAGAACCCAACGCATGCCTACTGGCTAGGGGCCCTGAAACCGTGGCCACTTCCACATAGTTCCTGGAGAGCCCTGCGCCCCAACCATCCCACGCACTATCAGTGGGCAGCAAGCAAGCGTGAGAGAGGAAGACTGCAAGCAATGCTGTGAAGCTTTTACCAGAGCTACATGCTGCCGCATCACTACTTACTCCGCACAGGGTGGCGTTGGGGTGCAAGGTGGCAGGGGACTCTGATCACCGCTTGTCTGGTCCACCAGGGAATACTTAATATTGGTATATTCATGTCCTTTTCTTTTGCTTTTCTGAAAGTTAGGGGAAATACAGGTAAGGAGGACTGTAGATTCATTTTTTTAGAATACAAAAACAAAAAGCTTCTTTATCAAAGGACAAGAAAGAGACAGTGGACAGCCAGCCTCTGAAGAACACTAACACACTGAGCAAACTGTCAGGAGTTCAAGGCCCAGCACCTGCAGGAGGAGTGTGCTGCGACCACATCCCTCGGAGCCCCTGGAGGTATTTGGATGCAGGAACTGCCGGCTGATGCAGGCTGGAGGTTCCTACAGGCTCATGGGTTTGAGCACCCAGAGGTACACTTGAAGAGCTACTAGAACCTTCGACATGTGACCCACCAAGTAGTAGTGGGTCCCTAGGTACAGGGCTGGGACAGCAATGGAAACCAAAAGGCTCTGCTTCTTGTCTTTTTCCCATTTTCAACCCACAAAGATGTGGAGAGAGAGAGAGAGAGGGACGGAGAAGGGAGAGAGGGAGGGAGGGAAGGAGGGAGGGAGGGAGGGAGGGAGGAGGGAAGGAGGGAGGGAAGAAGAAAGGGAAGGAGGGAGGTATGGAGGGAGGGAGGGAGAGAGGGAGGGAGAGGGGAAGGAGGCATTCAGCTTAGAAGGCCAACAAGCCATCTGCAATGGCACAGGTGAAGCTAGAGAGTATCAGACTAAGTGAGAAACAGCAGACACAGAAAGCCAACATTCCAAGCATACCAAAACCAACTTCTAGAAAGTGAGACTGGGGTGGGGACCATCGGGGACTGGCTTGAAGGAGACAGTGATCACAGTACACATCTTCAGACGTAACATCTTCCATGGGGCTCTGGAGGCCTCATGCTCAGCACTGGACTGGACAAGGTAGAGCACACTTGAACTCTGCTGAGAGTAGACTCCAACATCTCAGCACACACAGGAAGAAGTGGGCTGCAGGGCGCTGGCACACTGACCTACCTAACTGTGCCTTCCACAGAACTTCTACACACAAAATGCAGTGTACACTCTCAATACACTATCTCTGTTTTGAGGTAGGGTCTCACTATGTAGCCCTGACTGGCCTAGAACTCACAGAAATCCCCCTGCCTCTGTGTCTCTGCAGTATTGGGATTAAAGGCATGTGCCACCATGCCCAGCTGGCCTTGATTCTCTAACTTCCCAGGAAAGAAACCTCACCACCATCATCTTCAAGAGGCAGAGCTGACCTGACTGTCCCGAATGAACTTAGCAGTGAGGTCCTAAAGTGGGACAGAAGGGCCTGAGTCTCAGAGAAGGGCACACACAGCACAGCCTGAGTCTCAGAGAAGGGCACACA